>VZTY01031008.1:47271-151411 GCA_013400935.1 Turnix velox
CTGGAGTTGTTTAAGGTCAGGCTGGACAAGGCACTGAGCAGCCTGATGTAGTGGGAGGTGTCCCTGCCTATAGCAGGAGGGTTGGAACTTGATGATCTTTGAGGTCCCTTCCAACCCAAACTATTCTATGATTCTATGATTCTCTGTAGTCAAATAACTGTTCGTCTGCTGTAAAGACAGTAAAGCTAACAAAGACCTTTCTGTGGATTTGGTGATCTTTAGATTGACTGTCAACAATCAAAGTATCTTACAAAAGGCTTTTCTGGAGTAATGGAGCAAGGTTGCTGACCTTTTATCAGTTGAAATCAGAAAGCCTTGGCACAGACTCTCTAGAAAATACCTGTATTAGTATAATCCTGGATCACTTAACATAAAACAGACTAGTACTTTCAAAATCCCACAGAATACCCATTTGCAGTACAGCAACTCTATCATTGGGTCTTTTGTATGAATTAAGTTGTCTTCATGGGAAACCCTTTTTTTCATGGGAATACCCTTTTTGGCATAGTCACACAGTTCCTCTGTTGATATAAGTAACATGAAAAATTACTACACTGATTTTTAATGCATGTTTTTGGGTTAAATCTACTAATTACTCATGGATTATTTTTCAGTCTAAACCACTAGGAGCAGTATATTCATCAAAAGGAAACTTGCAATCTGCTGCATGTGCTGTCCTCCTGTGGTTAGAGGAATCCAGAATTTACTTATAAATAAAAGCCAAAGTTGTCCTACAGGAGCTTGATCTAGATACTCTCATACGTTACATCAGTCTGACTCAGTTCTGGAAAAACCACAGCTATTGTATCAGAAAATGAGCACACATACACACCAGCTAAAATGCCTTTAACTTTCTAATTTGACATTCGTGCATGCATACTACCTTCTACTTTAGGCCAATTCACATAAAAAATGAGATCTTTCAGTATCAGACAGTTGTAAGCATATAACCATAAAATTTACTTTGTTTTACACATAGAGACCCTGATATGAACTCTAAACCAAATGAATGAATGAGAAAAGATTTTAAAAGTGACTGGAATATGCCTCACTGACAGTATCTGAGTTGTTCCAGAGGTTCCACTAAGCAATTCTATGATGCTGGGCTCCTAACAACATGATATTCCCTACTGTTGCCCTCAGGTCAGCCTTTTCCAAATGTATTGTAAGACTAGGTAATTTATAAAACGAAACATAGCAACTATGCCACAACTCTTCCATAATAACTTATTAAGAAGCTAACACAATGCATTGAAATCCTCAATATGAGTATGTTTTTCATAGCAAGCATCCAAAATACTTTACAATACAGGGCACACATTAACTTCAAATGGTTTTTTGAACTCTGTTAAATGTAGTGAAATGTATGACACAGAACTATCCTACACTGCAGTTACATAGCATTCAGAAAGCTTTCCACAGAGTATTTTTAAATTTACAGATGGAAGTACAGCACTGCACTCTATTGGACGTACTTTTATAACTGTTTGTTAGTACAAAATAGGGAAATACTAACAACCAGCTGGCAATTTAATGCTTCTATGACTGTATTACAGACTGGGTTTTGATATATTTGGCTTAGCTTTGCAGTCTTGTCATACGTGCTCAATTGTAACACCTACTAAGGAATTCAAAGAAATAGCTAGAAATATTTTGGGTAAATAACAGCAGAGGCTTTTAGAAATGTTCAGTGATGTTCACATTACTTCTTAAAATTTTCAGCCTTAAGACACATTTAAATGAAACACTCTGTGTTGCACCTTATGACAGCACCTAAATATATCCATAGATATCTAAACATGCCTGTACTCCTGTCTACATGTTAAGCAAGTGACACATTCCAACTAAGCACCACTCTGCCACTGCCAGCGACTGGGTTAAGTTTCGGTGGGGCTAGAGTAAATTTTAAATAACTTCTGTGAACAACAGAAAGATCTATCCAAATTTATCTATCTAAAACTCAAGTATTTTGCTTAAACTAGTCATCTAGGCTTCTTAATTGTTTTATTTAGACAGGTTTATCCAGAAGCTGACTCATGAGAAAGCTGGTGAGGAATCTCTCTTCTAGTTCATCTAGGCACATCCCTGATTGATAAGGGAGCTCAAGTCACCTAGTTTTTCCAGCAAAAATAGAGGTAAAATTACCTCTATCCCAAATTAATCATCAGTTTACCACAAAAACTCTTGAGCCCTAGGAAAAACTGAGTCCCATTTAACATAACCTCCTGTTTCCCTTCAGTAAACACATAGAACTGCCTCCCCAACTTTTAAGCTACTGCCACAAACCAGCAAATCAAGTAACATTGTGACAGTTGTCTTGATCCAAGTCAGAATCACATCTTAACTGATATATTTAGTACTTTTTTTATCTTATTTCAATCTTAAAAGTAATAAGAGTGGACATTCTGATACCCAAGGTTATTTTATTTCTTTTGAGGTTTATTTTGCATAAAGAGCCACAATAACAGAGCTTATTGCCATCTTGTAGGGTAGGCCCTTATTTTTCCTCTACATTTAATTAACAGAGGGAACAAATGTCAAAATAGCATTGCAGTACTTTCCTCACTCACAGAATCAAAAAGTACAAGTGCTATCGGGTTGCTAGGTATTTTTAATTTTTTAGTTTTCATTCTTTTTATCAAATACCATGCCTTTTCCAATGCTAATTTCTTCACATTTTCCACGGTTACTGGAAAAACTGTAACTTCCTCTGCCACTCACTTTTCCAAAATTGCCTATGCTTGCAAAAGTTAATGAAAAGCAAAATGGTAACCAAGTCAGATTAAAAAGGCAGTTCTGTAAAATCACATCAGTATTCACTTAATTATTCTGTGGGGGAATAAAAAATATCTAAAAGCCTAAGAGAAATTGTTTCTAGTTCTGTTTTTCTTTTTAAGGATATGAGGCCTGCTGCTTGAGTAGCTTTGCACCTTTTCAAACAGATTGCCCATTAGACACACACAAGTTAACCTCTGTCTAATAGGGTTGGGATGCTTAGAAATAAGTGACCAGTCAGCAGAGTTTGGCGTCCAATATAAAGCCACAACTCTAATGGTATTTGTAGATCTTAATATAACTGCTCTTGGAAAAAAAAAGGATTTTTTTTCCCAGCTTATTAATCAAGACTAGGTCTGCTTCCCCAGATCCATAGACCCTCATCTTCCTCAAAATGCTTATGACCTTTCCAGCCACAAACGGCCCGGAGGAGTTAAAAACCATATGACTGTGAAAGCAGATGGACTATTCAGTACCTACATTCAGCACATAATGAAATTTTCCTCTCTCTAAAGCTAAGACATGAAAACAGAGACTTCATATCTAATCCAAGAAATCTTAATGAGGCAGATTCTAGAAAACATATCCTCTTCTGAAAACCAGTCCATTGCAAAGCTTCTCAGTCACTATATAGAAGCACTCCAAGCCACTTGACACATTTAAAACACCTTGATCGACATGTGCACAGTTGAAATCATTAAAACACCTTCTTACAACCAATTGACACAGTCCCATGACAGAAGCTGTGAAAGATGAAGAGCTTGGTTATTTGTTACTGAGACTGGTGAAAGGGCAAAAGGAAACTGGGATGAACGACAGTGGGATCTGAAGAACTATCTTCAGGCATAGTGCAACTTTCCCTCTCTGAGACACCCAAACCTATAAAAAGCATTTATAATGAAACTTTTTCTCTCTAATACCTTGCTCCTTGATACTTCTGCTTTCATTGGAACAGTTGAGTAATAAGAAAATGCAATTAGAAAGTTAATTCAACCCCACCTTACCAATTCCAATATGCAAAATTTATATGTAATCCTAATATGTAAAAATTCTGCACTACAACTACATAAATAGATACCACAAGTCCTCAGCAACAGACTACCTTTTTGTAATTGGCAGTTTTCAAGGCTGGGATAAGTCATAGGGACCAGTTCACAAAGTATTAGTGAAACATGTTCTTTGACCATTTCAGGGAGAAAATTCCTCTTATATTGCTTATCTAGGCCACAAAACACTTAATGTATGTAAAGAAATTCTCAGTATCAGTTCTTGAGAGAGAAATGGTAAGATATTCTTTTCCTTTCCATTGAGCTAATGAAGAAGAAGAAGAAAAAAAAAGGATTTTTTTTAAGAACATCAAGAACTAAGATGTTCACTAAGAGCTACAGCACAGCACATGTGAGGGCACAACTTCGAGATCCCATCAAAAAAACAGTGATTTCAAAGTTTCACAAACTTCCCTCCCAATGAAGAATTTTGAGCAAGATCATAGAATTTCATAAGAAAACACTGCTGACAGTCCATAAGCAAGAGATAATAGGAGGAAAAAAAGATTCTTACAATCCATGAGAAAAACTTTGACAGTGGAGGGATATACTTCTGTCAGAATGAAAATTAAAGTGGCACAATTAAAAGCTAAACAAACAAGGAAAGCATTTCCAATGTAGAAAGGGAACTCTTCAAAGGAGTATTTGCAACAAGAAGCTGTGAGAGCTGCCTTGGATTCCATGGACGACTCTCTCTCACAAGCAGAATAACTGCAAGCAATCTCTTAAAAACATTCATACTAAAAAACACATTAATTAAAATCATGAACACTCATGAGACTGAGTCTTTCCTACTGCCTCAGAGCTACAATTGGCATGTTATGCAGCAAGAACCATCATTTAGATTACAGATGGCAAATAACTGACAGAAGCAGGCTTGAGGCATGCTTTTTCATCTTTGTGATGCAGTCTTACACTAATTTAACTTGGTGTTTACATTTTCTCTTCACTTTACAATATGATGCTGTAGATAGCTGCACTGTTCCACACACAGCCAGAACTGCCATATGCCATATATGAGATTATTTTCTTTTTTTGCTTGCAACTAAATGCTCAAAATGTACCATTTTGAACTTGAACAAAATGGAAAAAAATGTGCTTAATATGTCTATAGCAAAAGATGTCTCCTGTGGAGTTTATTATCAGACATCCTATTTAATATAAAAACGGTGGCACCTTTTCTCCTGAGGAGATCATTATCCTGTTTTGCTACATTTGAGAGTAGCACCTGATTCAAATCAACACTGACATGTCCTTTCATGATTGTTTTGAACAAATGTTATTATCTCGATAAAGCAATTCTTTGCTACTGTCAAAATGGTACATTTAAAATAATCATACAGTCAAAAGCCTCTGTCTACAGTAGCATTTTTAAAGACTGCTAATAATCAGGAGATGCTGAGACAATAATTTAGAAATCAGAAAATAATTAAGACCAACAAATGGATATGTGTTACACTTCAGAAATGTTCAAGACAAAGACAAAACACTACTTATTCTCCTAGGAAGTTAATAAGAGCTTCTCCAAAGACTTTGGGTTTTTCCTACCTCAGAACAAGGAAGCAGGGCAGATTTCTCTTTAGGCTCAAAAGGGCTGAAATCTTTAGCATGAGCTTTGTCACTTCCAGTCATGGGCAACAAAGTCAATGTTTTAGAGTGTAATTTTTCATTTTAAAAAGAAATAAAGCCCATCATAACCTGTCATGAAACATTATAAAAATACAGAATATTGATTAAATTCTAAGGATTGCCCATTTGGACCATGTTTCTGGTAATCTCTGCTCCTTTTCCTCTCTTAAGAATAAATTTGACATTTGCAAACATGCACTGAAGTCAAGCCAATCTCACTCATATGGGTCAGATCCTAAGCCCCTTATTCATATTGCAAAACAGTTGCACAAGTCATTCAGATGACAAAAACGAGCCAGTTTACATAACTGCTCATCAATGTGAAGGACTCTAATGAGGACATAAATTGGAACACTGAGGAGACTTGCTAACATTGGCTAATTGTGTAACTATTTTCAACTGAAAAAACAGAAAAATATAAATATTTGGCACCATGAAAGTTGAACTTGGTGTTGCTGGATTATTTTCAGATGGAGTAAGCAAATGCAATTTGATGCTACTTAATGTATGGCAGAAAATAGTTACTTTCTGGTTTTCCATCTTTTAGTGTAGAAGGCTATACAATCTCACAGGAACACCACCAGCCAGTCTTTGGCACTTTTATCCATGCAGATACCCTTCAGAGAGGTATGGATGTGATGGGTGAACTCTTCAGTGGATAAGGAGCTAGCTGGCTGGGAAGGACTGACAAGCGGTGGCCCTCAGGGATTTGTGCTGGGACCTGTGCTGTTTAGTATCTTAATAGATGATATAGACAGCTGAGTTGAGTGCACCCTCAGCAAGTATGCAGATGACACAAAGTTGAGTGGTGCAGTCAACAAGCTGGAAGGATGGGATGTCATCCAGAGAGACCTGGACAGGCTGGAGAGGTGGGCTCATGAAAACCTCTTGAAATTCAACAAAGACAAATGCTAGGTGCTGCACTTGGGCTAGGATGATACTTGTTCCCATTACAGATTGGGAGGTGATAGAGAGCAGCTCTGTGTAAAAGGACTTGAGTGTACTGATGGATGAAAAGCTGGACATGAGCCAGCAGTAGGCAGTCATAGACCAGAAGGCCAACTGTATCCTGGGCTGCATCACAAGAGTAGACCGAGAAAGATGATCCTGCCTCTCTGCTCTCATGAGACCCCGCCAGAGTATTACATCCAGCTCCAGAGTCCTGAGAACAAGAAGGACATGGAAGTATTGGAGAGAGTCCAAAGGAGGGCCATGAGGATGATTCGAGGGCTGGAGCACCTCTCCTGTGAGGCTGAGAGAGCTAGAGCTGTTCAGCCTGGAGAAGAGACAGCTGCGGGGAGACCTCATAGTTGCCAAACAGTACCTGAAGGGGGCTTGCAGGAAAGCTGGGGAGGGACTATTTGCCTGGTATGTATTGACAGGACAAGTGAAAACAGATTTAAACCAGAGCAGGGCAGGTTTATGTTAGACATTATCTAGTTCTTCCCCCTTGTGAGGCACTGGAACAGGCTGCCCAGAAAGATAGTAGAGACCAGGTTTGATGACGCCCTGAGAAACCTGATTTGAGTACAGGATGCCCCTGCTCACTGCAGGGGGTTTGGACCAGATGACCCTTGAAAGTCCCTTCCAACTCTATGATTCTACAATCTGCATTTCCATCGTTAAGAAACAGTGTTATTCCAATGTTTCAGATAATAAAACCATACAGTTGATTAGAATCGCAAACACATAAAGAACTCCATTTCTGGTTTTGCTTTTCATGTTATCCCATAGTGGTCTTATCATACATATATTCCTGATATTTTATTCTGAAAACTGACAGCTAACATCTTAAACAACACATGAAAATCATAAGTATGCTGCAGAGATTGTCAGAAAGAGAAAGACAGAGAGGAAGAAACAGTAAAATTCAATAATCTACAGTAATTTTGTAATGTATTCAATGAGTTTGCAGGTGATTAATTTAAAAAAAATGTTTAAGCAGTAAATGATATTTATTTTTAGCTATGAAGTTATTTTATTGTCATGTAAAGGCTAGAGAGTCAGCTAAAATACATCATTTGTAAGGTGAGTAGCTACCTAGTTTTATCCAGCTTTCCTGAGTTTTGGAAATACTAATTTTTTTTAAACACAATGAAGCTGTCAGCTGTTTCAAGACTACTTATTTATCCATTTTTGTGCTACTGAGTAATACTAAAATCCTAGTGCCTGAAAACACTGACAGTTGTACACCATCATAATGTTAATGGGTTTCAGTTCAATTACAGTTGTTAAACCACCAGGGTGCCCAACCTGCAAGCTTGATGTCCATCTTCTAAAACAATTTAATGTATTTTGACACCCATATATCAACTGAAAGTTTTCAAAGAAGTAGCTTTTAGTAATAACTACTAAGCTAGAATGTACAAGAAAAAAAATCCAAAGCTAAAACCATTGCCAGTGCGATGTTACTACACTGGGTATTTGCTTGGGTACAGCATTTCTCTGGCAGGATCTTGTCCTTACAGAGCTCATAGAAATCCAGCTAGCAGATGAATTTTAAAGAAAGATCCATCTTGCTGCAAGGCTTTTCCAGGTAAAAATCTCCAACTGTAACTTGGGGTAGGAAATAGGTCACTCTCTACGTATCATTATTTGTTTTCCCTCTGCCCTGCTTTGTTCTTTCTTTCCTATATATCCATAGTAGTTCATCTTGTGAACTCTAGTGTCTCAAAGCATTTTCAAAACAGTGAACAAAGGAAATAAATCCAGGAAGGATGAAAAAGGGAAAAAGAACCTCTGACCTGGTATTACCAAAAAAATAAACAAATGAAAAATAATACACTAAGATGAAAACAAAATAGTGCCATGGATTTACATATGGGGTTTTGATGGAAACTAGGGCTGGGTTTTAAATCAAAACTCACCATCTCAAAACCACTTCTTTTCATCCGCCTGCAGGACTTGAGGTAAGTACGTATGCGTTTTCTGGCACGCTCTTGATACTCAGGGAATTGTCGCCTGCATGAGTCAATGATAGCCTGGATCTTTTCTTTGGGCTGCTTAGAGATTGGGACCATTCGGTCCAAGTTTTCATCTACAAACAGCCTGACAAACATCTGTTGGCAAGAGGGAGACAGAGGAGATGGGTTTGGAGGGCGGCTCTCTTCTCTTCCTAGCTTCCTGTCTTGATTACTGATAGGAAGACATTTTTTCTATCCACTGAAGAAGCTTTGTAACGGGAAGCCAGAAATATTAAGTAAACAGTTCTTTAAAGGGTTATTTTAGGGCGGGTGATTAAAAAAAGAAACAAGAAAAGAATAGTCTACAGGATACAGAACTTCTGACATAAAGCAGAACAGATCGTGAAAATAGGCACTACTTAAGTTTCATTATTAACAATAAGCTGTGATTGCTAATCATTTTATTGAACTGAATCTCACTTTTTCATTGCCTAAACAATTGCTTGTGGTTTCATGCATAATTACATACATAGGAAAAGCAACAGAGAACAGCTGACCACAGGAATGGTCTTCTGATAAACTAGCTACAGCCTCTTTCCATTCATGGGTGAACATGCACACACACACATCCACACACACGGGTGCACACACACACTTACAGAACAAAGCTTTGTTTCCTCACTGGTAAAGATGGCACTCTGCCTTAAAATTCTAAATGAAACACAGTAAATCTGTAGTATGTTGGCAAAAGCTTAATGCACATTAAAATAACTGAAATAAATCCTACTAGTTAAATTAATGTGTCCTCAATGTTGTTATTTGTGTGTAAGTTTGACAATGTAAAAGGAATAGAAGTAAACAAGATGATGAGTCCAAGACTTACATTAAAAGCTTTCAGTCGCTCAGCTTCTACCCCATCTGATTCATTGACCTTCTCAGGATCTTCCTGCTCATCATGGTCATCCTCATCCTCATCTCCTC
Source organism: Turnix velox (assembly GCA_013400935.1). NCBI lineage: Eukaryota > Metazoa > Chordata > Aves > Charadriiformes > Turnicidae > Turnix > Turnix velox. The sequence goes on from VZTY01031008.1 coordinate 56,606, forward strand.
GATTCAGAGACAAATCTTCAGCACCTCTGCCTACACTCTCATTCTTGCCAGAGTCATAGCTCGAATAGCTATGTGCAGGGGACTGAAAATAGACAAAAAGAATATGTAAAAATTCACCACAGAAATATGGTCTACTCATCAAAAATGCTTTATAAATATTTAAGGAATGCCATGATTTCCTTTTCTTCTTCATTGAGCATAAAGTGTTCATAATCCTTGTAAGGGCAAACAGTTCACAATAATATTCATTTCAGCTGCAAACTCAGTAAATCAATTAAAGAATTAATTACCTATGATAATTATAGCTAGCATGAGATCTTTGCCATATGGTCTTGTTTAAGTACTACATACAGAAGCTTCTCAACAAATATCAACTTCTTTATATCATCCAAGATGTAAATAAGGGGCAGTTAATTTGCACAAAACTCTAATGGATTAAAAATTACACATTTTAAAGCAAAGACTATTTCAGTAGGAAACACTGATTATTCACCCAATCAATATGAAATATTATCAAGACCTGCAGTAAGTGATTCAAAACACAGAGATGATTACATAGTAGTTTCTCTTGTTTGTTAACATTTTGAATGCTCTTCTGAGAATCACACAGAAAATCATTTCCTCTTTGTGTATGAGCATTTACAGCTTTCCCTGTGAGCAGAAATTGAGCTTGATGGATAAAATAAATGGCCATCTCATTAAAGTGTATCCACTTGCAGGACCAAAATGTTTCAGTTAGCAGAAGTAAATACTGTGCATTTTCCCTTGAAGTATCAAGACCTCAGTAACCTGTTTCCTTGTATATGTGTCCAACAGCAGACCACAGAAAGACATCAGTAACAAAAAGTCTTCTACACTTAACACTTAAAAGCCAAATCTTTCCCCCAGCCACAGAAAAATATCAGAGAACAACTTCACAGCCATCAGTTTCATGTTTGGGCAAGTCAAAGCACAATTTTATTTCTATAATATTTTAATCCTGTAATATTTCAATATTTTTCTACTTTTCTTTAAAGTATACTGTCTATTGATATCAGAGACTCCTGAATGAGATGTTACATAATGATCTTCCCATGCATGCTTTTTTCAGATGCCTCCTGCCTAAATGTCACCAAAACTCAGGACCATAACTCCTTGATCAAAAGTACATTTGAACTTAAAATCACATGCCTTGATCTATCTTCTGAACTTTCATCTGTCTTTATTTGAGGGTAGGAAGGAGTGCCCAATCAAACCATCTTTAATATATATCTCTTACAATGTTTTTTTCCTCCCTGTTTTCATTTCCATCTTACATCGGTCCTCTGTACACTATTAGTCTTGAGTCATTCCCACACATTACCTTGCCTGGCCTCAACAGCACTCATGCTCCAAGCATTTCTTTTTTATCTCTCCTTCCTAGACTATATTCTCACAGTACAAATCACCTGGAATTCCACTTTCGAATCCCTGATGCTCTTTCACCTTCTTTCATCCCATTCCTTGAGTCTCTTCATTCTCTACACTACATTTCTGAGACCCTTATAGTAGACATAGGGAGAATGAGAAAACATCAAAAGAAAACAGAAAGGCCAGCCTCTGGATAAAACTCTTTCAACAAGTACCAAGCATCACCTCTTCTCTTCCTGTGGTACACGTCTGCATGATTATGAGACAAAAAGTTACCCACAGTTCAGAACAGCAGATGTGAAATGGCATGGGAAGAAAGGGTCTGGGGAGAGCAGGAAGACAACCTGTTCTTTTTCTTGATGTACTGATATTTTGTTCTGGGAAGATAATGAATATCTACATTGCTGCCCCTTGAAATAATTTCTCCTTGCAGGATGTGTCCAATTACCAAGGTCCAGAAGAGTACCAATAGGAGGTGATGGCTATAACTCAACAATGTGTCTAGCATATATAAGGAACAGTATTCGACCTGATCAGTTGCTACCAGAATATCAACAGATGCAACCTGCTATGAAGACTGATTTTCCTTGATCCTGAAGACATTCCTGGAAGAAATTTTTTAAAAGGAACCTGAAATAAATTAATCCTTTCAACTATTTTAATTGTATCCAAGTGGGAGACTTGTTCTTTCGCACTCCATTGTTTCACTTCATACTACAGTTATACAGGTTGTAGAGAGCATAAGAAAACCATGAAGACATTTCCTGTGCTGGCACTATCTAAAGTTGTAGAAATCCTCATTTTGCAAACACTTGATTTCACATGAGTCATTTCATCAGACTAAATCAAATCAGACTACTCATGTGCACAAAGTTAAACAGATGCAAAACTGATTTCAGTTCGTACATATGTTTGGGCTGGATGCCAAGATCATAAATTATGTGCCAGGATTGAGATTTGTTTTTGTGAAGGAAAGAAATTCAGGCCAAAACAGATTACCTATGTCTCTCAAAAATGCAATAGAGTTTTTTTAAAACAAAGCATGGCATAGAGTATCCTGACCAATGTCTTCTCCAAAATATTCATTTCAAGAACATAGTTAGCATCTTAAATGAACTGTGAAGAATAACATGATCTGAAAAAGTGAGAATTTCAGTATTCTCAGGAATTACAGGAACCCATATTTATTCACCATAGATTTGAAGACTGTGTATAGCACTGGGAAGAGGACATGGGGCGGGGGGGGGGGGGTTTCCTAGCTGTTGCATCAGCAAACTAACGGAAAAGGTTAGGAAAGCTCAATTAAAAAAAATCTCTACCTCTTTGTATTTCTACACAGATGAAGTCAGAGAATGAGCAGACTGTTTCTCTCACTTATGTTGACTCTGCAACTGTGAAAAAGCTAATAAACATTTCTTTTGGTACCCTATTAAGCAGCTGCAGAGCTAAAAACACACAAAGTAGGAAAGTAAAGAACAACATTTCCTTACTATGTGTTCCCCAATATTAGGTCATGCATTGTCCTTTCAAAAGGCTGCTCCCACCTTTTCCAGGCAGGAACCTGCACTTTCAGGTTCCTGTACACATCTTGACACATTTTTATGGACTTGCAATGAACCAGACTGGAGAAGTGATCCTAGTGAAACTGGTATGGGTTTGTTCTGGTTTTCTCTTGCTGCCCTATTTAAGGCTCAGATCAGTTCTTGGTTCCAGTTCAACACCTCAAAGCACAAACCTTTGTGCAGAGAGGAGATTGAGAGGAAATTACAGAGAATAAGAGAATAAATGTTCATGTGGACAGCAATGTAAAATTAAAGCAATCATGGAAGGAAGCATTACTAGATACAAGATTTTTCACAGGTGAAAGCTTTGTGCTTAAAAAATGTGGGTTGGATAAAAAGATGACAGCAATGTAAAATGAGAAATTATTCAAGGAGAATAAATGAGACCAAGGCTAAGGCCAAACATTTAGATGATTATAAAGTTGACTGAAAAACACTGGGATGTTGATAGACATATTTTGGCTACTTTGTCCTTGCCCTTTTCCAAAGGTTCTGAGTTGATTATTTTAATCTCTTCCTTGAAAAATAAGCATTAGACATTTCTGCTTATTAAAAATGAAAGTAAGAGTTCTTGCCTAACAACCTGCTTTCTGGAGCTTGTGGTATGAAATTTCAACATCTTTTCAATACATTACAAGTCAGAAATGAAAACTGACTGAAGCAATGAAAGTCTATAATTAAAGACCTGTGAGGACATCACAGGGTCATCTAGTTCATCTTCAGAATTTTTAAAGCATTCTTCACATTCACCTCTGACTTTCACAAACATTCTAAGCTTTTTTTTCACCTACCTACCATATATTGCAATGGGGGACAGGTGCATCAGAGAATAGCATTCTCTTCCCTTTTTACAAGAATACTTCAGACATTTAAATACTGTAATCATGTTTCTTCTCAATCTGCTCTTCCTAGTAAATTAATACTTCCTAGGAAATACATTTTCCCCATATTTCTAATTATTCTGATTGAGTTGCTCTGGATGTTCTTCATTTGGTCTGAAACCTTCTCAAAGACCAACTCCCAGAACTCCAAAGTGTACTCAATGTGAGACATTTCTACAGAAAATACAGTAATTTATTATTTAACTGATTTGTAATATGCTTCTAGCAGAAGCAGCAGATCACTTAATTTGCAAGATAAAAGAGTATTCCATACAAGCAAAAGAGTAATGCAGAAACCCCACAGCTGCCAACATGAGCAATCCTGTAATTTTGAGAGAAATAAAGTAGCAATGTAGAACATTAATAAAGTCTACCATCATGCCCCAATGTCTGGTAGGCTTAGACACTGGTGTATGGCTATCAGATGTGGTTTGGAGGATGATGACACATGAACTCATTGCAGGAGGCTCCTCCTACCAACTGACAGCGTGAGACTCTTGGCTATCTCAGTGATCATACAAAGAAAACTGTTGATTACTGGACTACTAGTTATTCAGTAACAAGATTAGTTACTGAGGGTGGTCATTTGTAATTACAAAAAACTTTCTAAAAATTCAAAACGGAACAAGAGATTTTCACCTTTTCAGGGAAAAAAAATCCTCTAAAAGAAGCAGGAGGTAGTGTCTCCTTTTCTTTACATTTAATACATATGCCATATAAATAACACATTACAAAACATGCACTTGGTACACATGCCCTTTTCATTTTCAAAGTGATGAAACTACAAATTCAAACATTGCTACCCCATTCTCCTCACTTCAAGCAGTAAAGCAGAAGGCATAACTGAAAAAGTAAGGTTCAGCTCTTAACCTAAGCAATCCTCATTCAATTTTTAGAAGCAGAAGTACAGCTCTCTATTATTTTTCATTAATAAATTATTTTTTCCACAATCCTTCTTTAAATCTCATGCCATTCTCTGTTCCAGACATTACTGTTACTATACAGCCCCTTTAAACCTTCACACTGTGTGGAACTTTACGGCCCATCATTATTTTTCTCATTCAAGAGGAGACTGTGAAGTCTAAAACACAATTCCAGCATCTCACCATTTATTTTAAGATCCAGTTAATCTTTTTTTATAAATTTGTTGCACATTCGCTCATCTTACATCTTTGCATCTGACTATGACCAGTTTGCTCCCTTCCTTACACCACAATTTGTCTTTCCAGCTCCTTCATAAAATTTCACCCTTGATAATGGGAAGGTGTCATTGTGTATGATTCTGCTATTTGGAGCATGAGAATAAGAGCATTTTTGCTAGAAAAATGGAGACCTGAAATCTAGGTTTGACTCTATAAAAGTGTTATCTAACATGTAAAGTGTTGCTGAGTATAAGACTGCATAAGACATTTGTACACAAAACTTGTATTACACTGAAATACTAAAAGATCCTTTTTGTTTGTTCTGAGTTAACAATGTGAGCTCCAAAAAGACAACTGTTCAGTTACTTACAATAGGAACAAAGAAATAAAAATATTTTTCCTTTGAATTATCTTTGACATGGTCTTTTCTCCAGACACATTATTTTACAGTATTTAAGAGAATAGTGACTCTTCCAAAGACAGCTTACACATTCTTTCTCCATAATTAGACAGTTTATATTATATTAGCTGTTTGCTCATAATATTCCTTTCAACAGAATCACATTTATTAGCGTTTAGTAAACTGTAAATTACTTAGACACTTTAATTCCAGCAGAATTTACCTGGAAAGATAGATAACTGAAAGACCTCTGAAACTCAAATCTTCCAGTGGTACATTTTCTCATTTTAGCTAAAACATAGTCTACCTTAACTGATACAATAGGAATACATACTTTTCCCTAATAGAAATAATCCCATAAATTATGTACAAAGTGAAAGCAGAAAAACAACTGAGAATTCTCAGTCAAGTAGAAGAATTAAGCATATTTAGAGGTGCTAGCTCTTTCTAATTGTTTACTACTAATCTCCTATTACCTGTAACAGAACCTTCATGATGCTGTTCCTTCCCCAGCCATTTTGGAGGGGGACAATAATTGGAGAACCAGAAACATGTCCAAAGCTCCCTAGCTCACCGTGTTAAGACTAGATAACCTGAACATCACAATGGCAATTACAATGCAAGCCTCATGACTCTCACTCCTCTCCCTGCCCTTTGTACTCATCTAAGTGATAGAAGAATAAGACATAACTGAGCACATCTGCAGGGGTACAACAAAGAATCAAGTTTCGCAAGAGTTCTCCTGCCTCAAAACGGCAAAATCCCTGACAAAACTCAATCTATTCTTCAAAAAGCCCACTTATTGGCAAATAGTGCTACTCCTATTGATAGGAAATATCCCAAACTGCAGCTAGCTTGCAAAACAAAATTATTTGACTAATACAACTGTAGTCATGTCCTCTGAAGTTGGACTTAAGCATGAAGTTACTGACAACAAAACAGAATCTGAGATGCAGGGGCAAAATAATTTACTGATAAGTAGTTTAAATGTTCTGGGCTTACTGTTCACATTTTTTATTACTTTGGAGTATTTGGAAGCAGGAAAAGTACAGAAGTAGTAGTTCTAGAAGTACTTCTACAGAAGTACTAGTTCTGCGTAAGTACAAAACCAGTTTCATGTCAACATGGCATCATCAGATGCTCAATTTTAATCTTGACCTTAAGGCTGCAGGAAAGCCTAAGAATCCCCTTCCTCACATCAGCATACCAGGGAATACAAACTATATATAATTCACTGGTTTAATCAACAGCCCCTTGTAAATGATCCTTAGTAAACTAGAGAACTGCTGTAGTCTTCAGTCCTTTTTTTCTCCTTTGCTATTACTTCTGCACATGCTCCTCAGTTCCATTTAAACTATTTTCCCAATCTGCTTTCTCTTAAAATCCTTCAATCTTTATCTCTAAATTCATCATGCCTTTAGTTCCTATTATTTGATTCTTGTCTATTATTTACTCTCTCATACTATTTCCTTCATACCTTCCTTCTTCGATTTCTGTCTTCTCCTTCTTGCCATGAATTTAAGCTGTGCCACCAAAAGGGCTCAATAACCTGTTTTCCTCTTCAATTAGAAACACGAAACATAAAGCTATATTCTCAAGTCTCAAAGTACAAATCTACAATGGAAAATTACATGCTTATTTGTGAAAAAACATCACTTGAATCTACAACTGTCAGCTGCAGGTGAAGCCCTTGCCAAGAGAAATGCAAACACAGAAAACCTGAAATTTGAAGCTGTCCCTTCAATTCCCAGCCTTTTTCTTCCTCTCACTTTTTACTATGACAGTCTTCCACTCCTCCATTGCAGCTCATGTATTGCAAGCAACATTCCCAAAAAAGCAAAAGTGTTCACAAGAGTAAGAGTTCCAGTTATATCAGGAAGTGATGAGTTTTTTCTGGGGGGAACACTTCCATCCTGCTCCATCATTTCTTTGTAATCCAGGAAAGCTGGAGATGGAAGCTATGCAAAAGGCTTGAAAGAAGCTTCCAGGGAGTAAGAGCAGAGGCAGATGTAGTGGTAACACTACACCAGCACTGCAGGGTTTGAGTATTGAAAGAGCAGTAGCACCAAAGAAGAGGAGACGTTGTCTTTACTAAGCAAAGAGAAAGACCACAACAAAGATGAGGGATGTCTCTACCCATATTCCTGCAGGGACTTTGTAAAATGAGTGCTAATCAAGGTCCAGGAACTCAAATCAACAACCTCTTATAAAGTCTGCTTAAGGCTATACAGCACTTGGACTTATTAAAAACTGTTATATGCTGAGTTATGAACCTCTCTCTTCTAATAAGGAAGGAAGAGCAGTATTTTTTATCATAAGACACACAAGGAAAATGAACGCAGTGCATAGAGCAGAGGTGGAAAATAATAAGAAACTAAAACCAATGATCAGGATGAGAAAGAAAAATAGTTTCACAATGGACCTTTTTCAGTGTGCTCTTTCTGAATTTATTTTGAGCTATTCTCTATGCTGATCCCCTCTTCCTACTTCAGTTCAACAAAATGGCATTTCAGAAGTTCTACCACCCTCCTCTTTTCCAGTCTAAACATGCAGAAATGCAAATGTTTGGGAAGATTAAACAACAGCTGGAGGAAGCAGAGGATAGAACTCCAACACACCTGTCCTCACCTTTGGAAACAAAACTTAAGTCCCCCCTCCTTCATTTTGTGTTGTTCAGTCACTACAGTTACATGCCAGAACAAGTGAAAGGAAACAGCCCTGTCACTTCCTTTCTTCTGATCATGAGAGTCTAACCAATCATTTAGATGTCCTGAAGTACAGATTAAAGAAAATTCAAAAAAAGATGGTAACTGTAACCTTTTAAGAGATAGGCTAATGCAGAGGGAAAAAAAATTGATTAATATCATAGATGTGACATAAAATAATCTGTTCAGCACTGAACAGCCACAACAAATCTCAGTAAGATTACATACTAAAAACTAACTTTTTCTAAGGAAAGCTAGGAATATAAGACTAGCACCACACAAATTTGTTGCAATTGCAAGAGAGGGACATGCAGAAAAAATGCAAGGTAAAAACAGATAATGAAGGAAGGACTAGGTTTTTCTTGCTTTCCCTTTCTGTCTTTTGTTTCTATCTACTTAAAACAATCTGTTTTTGCTTTGCAAGCGTGATTAAATGTCTCTAGAGGTGAACCTGAAGTCTGTAACTGAAGCTTGTGGAACAGGTTACTGATTAGTTCCCCATTTGTCTACACCAACAAAACTTTACAGACTTGTGAGAAAAACACGTTTGATTCTCCTTGTTTAGGAGAGGAGAAATAAAGCATTTATTGTATGAGTAAGACAGAAACACTGCTTGAGGTTAGCATATGACAGCAACTGTGAGAATGTTGCAGAAAAATTCCTCACAAAAGCAGCTTCTGCTCATTAGTCCTCTAGACCAATGAATCTAGAGCTCATACAAAAAGAGAAACAAGAAAAAGAAACAACAGAAGAACCTGATGAAGTCCTAAAGCCATGCTTGCTATGAATGTGCTCCTACCAAAGGCATATTTGGACATTGTGGTAATGGGATATGGAGGACAATGTTATAAAAAGCTTTAATATCATTTACAAAAGGAAAGATAATTCCTGTTCAAACTATTCAGGGGATTAATTCTAACAAACAACACAGTTGTGCGGAAGAGCAAATGCTCTTTCCCAGAGCAGATAACTAAAAACTTGACCATATCATTAAGTATCTCTAATGGTTTACAGCTTTCTGAAGAAACTCTCACTGTAATCCATGTAAATTTGCCTGCCCAAGATAGTACAGCAGTTTCTATCTCTTACAAATGTTAGTATATGTTTAATATGAAAGTGAGCTAGAACTTCTGAGTGGCCTGGTTATAAATGAGACCTGGGATTTTATGTGCAGCCTCTTAAATTCTCAGTCTGTGAGAAGGAAATCCTCCTACTTCCTCTGGGACATCATAGCATAGTGTAAGCTCCCAGAAAAGCTGTGGTGTAGAAAGCAAACTGCACTGCTGAACTTGACTCTAGGGTCCAGCACTCTGTGACTTCTTGCAGTTCTATTGCCTTTGCTCACTGCAAGATGTTTCTGCTACATTGGTATGTAGAAGGAATCATGCAGCCACCAAGCAGCACAGAAGTCTCCAAGATGATGTAATAAAATTGGTCTGTAAACGCTCAAACTCATTTATAACAAACAATATTTTCAGTTGTGAATTCTAAGGACTACTTTGTTACATGAATTCACTTTAGCTACCTAAGTCAGCACACAAGGCTCAATACTTATCACCACAATGCAATGGAGAATTCCCCTAGTAGAATTTAATTTGTCAAAACACTACTTCTTCCAAAGAACATGTATAATCCACACTGTTGTAGAGAAAGAGTTCTGGTAGGAAAGGCAGCTAGAAATATATCAGAAAAAATGAATAAATCATAGCAGGGAGTGCATTCTCTCATATGGAGACTACAACTCAATGCATTCATGTGGAGCACTGAGCAGCTATAAAAATTTCTATCTCACTCCAACTCAAATGATTTAATCTACCCCTCCACCAAATTTAAGGAAACGGGATTTTATATTATGTCAGCTTACCATGTGATGAGAATTAACTGAAAAGTTCAGATCCAGATCTGAATTGGCATAAAGCTTTAAAGTCTGTTTCCATCTCCATTTCCCTTATGTTTTATGACTACCACTTTATCCTTAGCTCCCACAGATGAAAGAATGAAAGGGAGAATAGAATAGAACATATTTCTTAAAATAAAAATAAGTCATTCATATATCTATTTTAAGAGTGGGTCCAGAGGAGGGCCACAAAGATGTCCTCCCTTATGAGGACAGGCTGAAGGAGTTGGGGTTGTTCAGCCTGAAGAAGAGAAGGCTTGGAGAGGACCTCATAGTAGCTTATCAATACATGAAGGGGGACAGTAGAAAGAATGGGGTAGGACTTCTTCAATAGGCTACAGGATGGTACCAAGAAAACATCAAGAGTTTCTATCCTAAGTTCTTTACCAGTTCATTACGATCGATTAAGTCAACACTGTGTGTGCTAAGGGTTAGGGTGTAGTTTATATTCTGTGAATTTAAGGACAACTGCACAAAACAGAAAACAGACTAATCTGTTCTTCTTGTCTTGCTGATTTTTACACACAAGAGTTTTGGGATTCCCAGATGTGCATCTAGAAAGCATCTCAGATGGTTATATAGATAGGCAATGGATATTATAAGCCAGTAGTCTCTAAATGGAAGATTTCTCAATGAAACTGATTCAACTCACCAGAAGAAATGGAAGGGGGTCTGAAAAGGCTACAGTACAATTCTTTCTTTTGTAGCTAAGGGATTACAGGCAGATTTTCTGAAATCCAAATGAAAACTTTATGACTCAGAAAATGGTCCCCAGACAGATGGTTTCCTAAAACATGTATCCACCAGTCTAATTTTTAAAGGTATATACTGCACCAAGCTCTGCAAAGCCAGAATTTATAAACCAGGAATATTTACTTGTCTGTAATGCTACTTCATATATTTTGCTTTTCATTCAACTTGCAAAACTTACCTGTAAGTCTTCTAGTCAACACTGCAAATGTAACAGAATTTCTTTCTGTAGACCCTGAGCCTGCAAACCGTGTTGCAGGCCTCTGTCCAAACACAAGGATCTGTTTACACATACCAAGGGACACTAATAGCTTTGGTTTCCACTTTTAAAAAGCGACACCATGCAAGCAATGAAAGTATATAGAAATTGGTTTTCTCTGGTAAGTGTGGCCTCTTCACTCTTGTCAAGAAATCTTGCAATTCCAGTGCTACTGGTTTTCAATGTATGCAACAATATGGGTCCAAGAAGCTGAATTCTTCTGTGCAGTAAGTGCTTTCTACAGAGCCATAAGCAATGAAGAGAACAATGGCAATCATAGCTCTTCTCTAAGAGTCCTGTAAAAAAGTAGCTTTAATACCTGCTCAGTAATTACTGTACAGGAATGTCTACTGCATTATACTTAAATGGCTTTGTCCTCAGTAAGTGGAAATGAAGAAACATGACATCCTATTGATTTATGTCCTAGATCCCAAAGTCCTCCCACTTCTTACAGAGTAAAAAGTGGCTTGTTGATGGCTGGGAGTGCACTCATTGCCCAACAGTTTCTGCCTTTCAAAATGAAAGGCCCTCAATGAAGGTAGGAACCTAGGTCTTTCTACTTGAGTCAAAAGCAGGTTTTCATAGAATTTGTAGCAGCTCAACATTGTCAAGGTTCCTACCTTAACAAATTACATTGAAACTGGTTAATAGTTACAGCTTGGGCAGGAATAGACCAACCGACAGAGTGTAAAACAAGAAACAAAATCAAGATGATGATCAGGATCACAACAAGCATCTTTACACAGTGACAGAATAAACTGCACCACACGGATAGCAAACTGCTATTTTTTTCTGGATAAAACCATCCTTCTAACCAAGATTTTATAAAGTGTTTGTTACCTGGGATATGAACAAAACGAGGACAGTCTGGCATACAATCTCCAAGTGACACTTTGCACCTAAGCATATGTTTATGGGACATCATACTTTGAAAAGCTCCAACAAGTATCTTGAAAATTCTTGTTCTAGGTAGAATGAATTTCTAAGTGTTGTGTGGGAGATGCCCATACAGAGAAGAATCGTATATTTAACAGTCTATATATATTTCCATAGCACTTTGAGCCTGTACTATTACTTTTCTCAATATATGTACAAGTATGAACATTTCCTGTGGCAATATTATGTAGTTCACTATGCTGAATAAGGCTAGGTGTTAGTATTTTATTTATTTATTTTCTAATTTAACCTCACAGCTCAACTGAAGGCAAGAAATACAAAATCTCTTGAAGGCACATAAGAATGTCACAAATATAATTTGAAAAGGTGGCATTCCTAAAGATATTGAACTTTCCCTGTAGCAACTTATATCTAATAAACCTGGGGAAGGTTAAATAATGCATGAAAGAATGCACAAAATCACATTCCTTTTAATGCACTGCCTTCCAAGGCCTTGCTCTTGAGATATTATATGTGCCAAATGGACCATGCAGTAGTTTTTAACTGTTAATGAATTTTGCATTATATGTTTAATCAAAGTTCCACAGGAGTTTTAGCACAACCCTAGCTTTCTTTAAAACCACAAACCCCCAGATTTATAAGCAAAAGAGCAAAATTTTGAAAGCAAAAAATTTTACTGTTTCAAAACTCAAGTAAAAAGATACACAAACCACTCTCCTCAATAGTGCAAAATCATCCTGTCACAACTTACTGAGCTCCAGAGAAGCTTCTGTTTTGATCCCTCACCACACTTCACCAGAAACTTCTTCTTGAAACCTAATCACAAGGAATGGCTTCCCCTACCACTACTCCCAAAACATTTTCTAATATGCTCAAGCTAGTATCATAAACAAATATATAATTCTTATTTATCCATTTGATAAAATAAAGGAGAAAATACAATGTAATTGCACACACAGAGCACAAGTTGTCGATGTGCTGGAAAACTCTTCTTAAGAAGAAATGCATACTTTGGTTTTGCTTTGTGGTCTCCACTGAGTATTTCAAAGGTCAGTGTTTCAGTAGTTATTTTATAAACAGCCTTGAAATAAACTTGAAGCCTATTTATCTTCTCTTTTTTTCTACTCTAATCTGACACTTCTTGAATAATGTTTCTACAATATATTTTTGTATTTTTCAATGATCTTTTGACCCTTATAAAAAGCAGCACTGTTCAGTCCTAACTATCAGAGGCAAATCCATAGTTTGGCACAGCTCTGAAGCTGGCAGGAGGATCATGGTACCAAACTTATGTTTTTACTGTCTTAAATGTTGCAGAGATCATATTCCACAGAGTTTATGTAACTGGAGCTATGGAAACAGTCTATGCCTTAACTTTGCACAGCAAAAATGGTTTACCCTGCTTAGTGCTTCACTTGATCTGATCACTGAAAATTGCACTGCCCTCAATTAACTAATTCAAGGTAAGAACATGTTTTTTATCTGGAAGGATGAAAGACTTTAGGATAGGATTAGTGAGGTCTATTAATTTTTGAAATTAAGTGTCGTCCTTTTGCTTTCCTGTATCTTGGATTCCGTGTTTCTATCAAAGACAGAAGTAAACATCTCTACTGTGTATAACTGGCTGTAGCCTGAAAACAGTCCATGGAAGTCTGCCCTTGCAGACTTAATACAAGTCCTCCTGTGTGAGACAGGAATAGGCTCTGCAGCTAGTATTTAATTTTTATCACTGACAATTAAAACCTAGTTATATTATCTCTCATTCATTCCTACCCCATCAAAACCTTGAGTGAACCACTGGGCTTTATATTTTCTGTCCACCTCTAATAGGACCTGCACCTCTCTGACCCTTCCCAGGAGCCCCATTGAAGCTGAGCTATGTTGTAGACAAGTGGGGGCCAGTGCTTCTCCCAGCTGTTCCTAGCTTTCTGGAACTCTTGCTGCACTGTGCTGGGACCTGCCCACCCTCTCCTGCCTGCCTGCTGGTCACTGGCCTGTCAGTGGGACCTGCAGGCTGTGGGATGTCTGCATTAGCGAGGGCACTGCCCTTAGGTCATGGCCACTCTCAGCTCACTCTTGCTTCTTTTTGGCAACAATGATGATCAAATCTGCTCTAGGTACTGACGTGCCACTTGCAGAAGCAGTTACCTGCAGTGCTCTTCTGCCAGTCTTGCTTTCAAACTGCTTCACAAGTTCAAGTCCTTCCTTGCTCTCTATTTAGAAAATTTTTTGGAATAGATTCTTCAAAAATGCCATATAAATGTATTGCTGTATTCAACCTAGTTCCATATTCAACAAAATATACAGCAAATCTGGTTTGTAGAAATGCAACTAACTTTATTTTTCATTCTTTTTACTAAATTTTCCAAATATTCCACTCGTTTCTCCAGTTTCAGAATTTGTCCCCCTTTTGATAGTCTATGAAAGGCAAAGTAATGACTTAATTGTGGAGTCCCAAGATCACACAGGAAAGGTCTTCTATTATTGCCAATCTCACCACTTGTTTCAGTCAATGAAATGTCTTTCCAAAACTTTTTTGCTGAATTGAACAATGACAAGAAAAAGTCACTGAACTAAAGCAGAGGTAACATAAAACTCAGACAGTGAACTGGGTTTTGAATGGGAAGCTTTTCTGACTTCTCTATATAATTTTGCCTTCATATATCATAGTAGAGTCAACAAGGGAAACTTACACACATTTGTGGCACCAATGTATGAAGAAATACTGAAATTGGTGAAATCATCTGTTGGGATAGTTCTATAACCTGAAGCAGAAGGACTTTGCAGAGCACTACAAGAGATGGTGAACTACCAGATGTTAATTTTTGCCCTCAGCTCTTTATATTCTTTGCTAATTAAAGTTTAAAAGCTCTTAATTTTATTTTCTTTCCTATGTTACATGTTTCTTACCCCCAAAAGAAACATGTTACATGTTTCTTACCCCCAAAACAGTGAATTGTAAATATAGTGCCCAGCTGTTATAAGACCAATAGGTGATGTTTGTTATCTATTGCGAGATCTTTTGGTGTCAACATTAGTTAAACCACTTTGGTGGCTGAAGCCTGTAAGTTTTAGAAAATGGACTGCTGGAAAAAAAATGTGTAATTGAAAGGTGTGTATCAAGGCACACTGTCAAAAGCACTTGCCAAAAACACATTGAAAGTACGTAGGCCTATTAAGCAGGATATAAATTTAGCAACCAGGAAAGCACTCAGACAAGCTATACATACCAATACGGTGAAATAAGGACTACATGGTAAGAAGTGATACTTAAGAAGGAAGTTTAACAAGTTGTCTTATACAGGTTCACAGACGCACATACACATTCTTCTTTTATATATAAATTGAAAACCTGAAGTCCAGTATTTCAGTGATTTGAACTATTATTTCACTCCTGACCTTTTCCATAATTAAGCAGAAGAAATTACATTGCTATATAGTTTTGGACAGTTATTCTGGCACTTTTACAGCCTCAACATCCTGCAGTTCTCTCCATTTTTGCTATATACTCATAGCTTAGTTCAATCAATGAACCAATCAGCAAATTAAGGGCTGCATCCATTCCAACTTTGCAAGGCCAGGGGCATCTTCTGAGACACATTTAAAGAAGTTTAGAGGCCAAATGTTGGAGTCATACCATCAGGAATGTAAAAAAGACTGCTGCATCAATGTAAAGTGGAATTAACTGCATTTTTTACCAAAGCACTCTGAACTTTTTTGACTGTCAAGAGAGGAGCCTATAATGATGTGCAAGATAGGATGAAAGGGACCCAGATGACAAGGTGAAGAGCGGCTGAGCCCTGTTGTTATTTTAGGATGGCAGGGGAGCACTGTATGGTAACATGAAAGACACAGCCCCCTCAGAGAAGTGTATGCTGGACACACATTACCCTAGGGCCTCCACAAAGGTCCCAAATGCTCATCTCTATGCAACTGAATCCTATTCTGCAGCCTAAAACGTATGGACTGCCACAGCTGCTAATTTCTGCATTATGTAAATACTCTAACAGAGATGCTGTATGACTAAATTTAAGGAAAGCATCTAACTTTAAGGCAACAAAAGCTTAGTCTCATAAGTATTAACAATGCAGTTCATTATATCTCTTGTGTATACATATATATATATATATATATGTTTTCATGGTGAGGGCTGGATAGTTTTATCAAGAGAAGGAAACTAAGGAAACCTAAGTATTAAAAATGTAGTTCATTATATCTCTTGCATATATATATATTTATATATATGTATGTCTTCATAGTGAAGGCTGGATAGTTTTATCAAGCGAATTACTGAAATCATCATCCATTTAAAAAAACTGCTGTGAATTTTCACTATGCTAATACAACCAGAGGAAACTTTCCAATGGCTGCTCAACTGAAGTTGACTCCACCCCTTCACCCTGACTGAGCAGTAATGTCTGGAGATAAGGATTAGT
This sequence comes from Turnix velox, assembly GCA_013400935.1. Classification (NCBI taxonomy): domain Eukaryota; kingdom Metazoa; phylum Chordata; class Aves; order Charadriiformes; family Turnicidae; genus Turnix; species Turnix velox. The sequence continues at coordinate 72,924 of VZTY01031008.1, forward strand.
ACTGTGATTAATGGTCAGGTATAGCGCACAGGAAACAAATTACTTCAGCTTTCCTGAAGATTGTTTGGTTTTGAGAAAGTCAATGAATTATGTCATGCCTGTATTTACTAATCAATAGAGAGTGATGGAATATGCTTGTCTCATGGGACCGGTCCAGTGTTAAGCTGATTTATTTTTATGGATGGCTTCAGAATCACAAATAGGCTGTGTAAACCCCAAGTATTATGAGACAGGAACCTCTGGCATTTAACATATTCATTTGTGTTGTGTTACAATGCACAGAATTATCTTACTAGAAACAGTACATCCTAAAAGCTAAATTAACTGTATGAATTATAGTTATTACATGAAATATTTAAAAATAACACCACAGCATTGTATACAATTAAAAGACATAAGTGAAAAGATAATAAAAGAGCAAAAGTTTTGAGGATCCTGCTGCTACTGATACTGCTTACCTTTACTTTAAATGGAGTTCAGAGTGTTTCACAGCTGAACAGTAGATTGACAGAGCCTAAATTATTCTTTTTTAACTTGGTATTTGGCGTACATAGCCCTATACCTAAGTTCTTGATACTGTAAACACCATTAGAAAGTGAACACTGAATTTGAAAAAATCTAAATCTAAATAGAGAAATGGTTAAATCAAAGCCACACAATCCTTGCCAATTTCCTATTCTAAAAAAGAAAGGAAAAATAAGCAAGAGAAAAAGTTATGTCAACAGAGTTTAGAGATACCCTTAAAAACCACTTACCTCTTGGTTCGAAGAATGATCTTGAATTGGCATAGTGAGAGCAGTAAAAATAAATATCCTCTCCTGGGTTTTATAACCCAAACGAGATGTGCTGGGCTAAGTACTAAAGACTATGAAATATAGACATCTAGGTCAGGTTTTTCAAAAGCTTATGTCAGGGAACTAGCAGTCTGAGAGGCTAAAAGCCTTTTTGGCTCTTTAAGTATTCAAGACACTTCTGCAGATTCATAGATGTTAAGTTCAGAAGAGAGTGAATGCACCATAGGACATCACCTGGTAACTCTTGAGGAGGAGAGAATAGTTGTCATAATTTTCCTAAATAACACAATCAAGCCAAATAATTAGAACAAGTATTTCTAAAAAGAACAATTACCTTAAGTAGAAATTTTTGCAAAATAATAAAGTACTTGCATATGAATAGTTGGTTACAATAACTTTTAAAATATTTTCTCTTAATTCCAACCTCTCTTTAAAAAAATTAACTTCATCTGCTGAATCTTTTAATAACTTCGTCTTCTAAAATAAAAGTAATCTATTAACTGGTAAGAACCAGTGGGATCTGTGATGAAGTTGCCACTGCTTAATTCCTAACAATATAATTCCCTCTTTGTGTGGCAAATTTTTCAGATCCTCAGCGTTTTGTGACTTACTCAAATTCATGTGACTTCCAGTATCTTTTTCGATACTGCATAAACCTACATATTATGTTTCCTGAAGGCAGGGAGAACACTTTATTGCATGATGAGGTATAGAGCTTGCTTTTTAAAAGCATCTAATGAATCACACAGAAGCATCAATCTTGTGAGAGAGTCATATTTAAGGCATAATTGACTTAAGAAGCATATTCCTAAAAATTCTTGTATTTCATTCCTCCAACCCTCCTCCATCTCCCAGCTGAGCCAAGAGGGTAGGAGGTGGCACACATACCCCAGACTCATCCCACATTCTTTTCCACTAAACATTGCTATTCCCTCTAAGCAACACACTGGGGGAAACAGGAATTTTTAAAACCTTTATTTTAGTAATTTAATACAGCTTTTGAAACAAGTCCAGTCCCACGGGGTTCCACCTGAAAAAGATTTTTTAAGAGCAGATGACTAACTGTAGAAAGTGAGACAAAGATACACGCATTCAGAGAGGGTCTAAAAATGTATATATCAGCAGTCCAGTATAAAAAGACGAAAGGAATATCCAGGTGTCTTTTTGAGAACTGATACTGAACCCATAGGATAATGTTAAAAACTGAGGGTAGGCTATATAGGGGCTATTCATGGTAACTCTTAAGGAACCAACTCACCTTTCCCTGTTTTTCATGCATTCTGTTGTCCATTCTGAGATCACACAGCCCAGGAGCTCAATGGCAGAATGCAGAGGACAGAAATTCAGAATAGATCCACAAGGGATCTTCTTGGTGGAATCAGACAATTCCCGAATTCCATGGGAAGCACAAGAAAAGGAAATGCATTACTTCATGGCCTTTAACCAAATACAAAATGGAGTCTGAAGCAACATACAAGAGATCTTCCTGATGTTAACTGAAATGGACATGAGTGACAATCACATGCTCTTGTCTACTGGAGCACCTGCACACAATGGTTTGGTGTGGGCCATTGCAGGTGCTTCAACAAGAGGTATAAGCTCTTCATACGCTGATTCATCTTCAGGATGCCATCAATTTTGGGTCATGGCCACTGGATAAGACTGTTTTTATCAGACAAGGGATAAAAGGGAATACATAAATATATCATATAAAAATGTATTAAAGTGTGTGGATATGTATATATATGAAGAGAACCACATGTATCCTTACACATCACATCAAGGGAGTAGTTCGTGGCATATTCATGATGAGAGAAGAATTAAGAAAACACACAGTGAGTAGGTGTGAAGGGACACTGAGAATGTCAGTCTGTGACCAAAGTAGCAGACGAGAAGCATCACCTATATGAGAAATATTCAGCTGTATCACACCAAGATCCAACCAACAGCTGAAGTCTTTCATTGAAACAGTGAGCTCCATGGAGAAGCAGCCTAGCAAAAAACTCTACAGAAGCACATGGAATTCATCCATTAGTAAAATATTTCATGGTATGCCAAACTTACATGGGCGGAATGAAAACTCATACCAGTTACAGACCCTTACCTTTGGCTGCATATTTTTATATTTGCTCATGTTTTCATACTCTTTCAACAGTGCCAAATGAAAAGTAAATGTTGACTGTGTACACAGTTCTCAAATACCAGCTTCCAGGATCTTCCATAGCTCACACAAGAATACTGTTCTCTAACATTTGTAGCAGTCAGTGGCTCACTCATTACCATGCATTTTTCAAAGTCACTGACTTTTCACTGCTTAATAAAGAGGGCAAATATTTCACAGTTTTCAGTGCTTAAGTACATCACCATCCCCTTCCTACCCCAAAAACTAGTGTAGATTCTCCTTTTTAAATTGTTTTAAGTATTCACAATCAGTCATTGTTAGAGGTGAAATATAATGCAGGATATTTCAATGAAACATATGGCAGACAAAACCTCAAGACTGATAGGGATTATTGAAGGTTGCACTTTTGTACTGTCTCTTCTGCAGGGAATAAGATACTGCTAGAGGCCATCAGGAAATCCACCTTGCAAATCCTTCACTTTTGCAGGGATCTAGTGATGATGCCAGTTCCTCACTGTTTTCCTTTAGTATATTACAGCTGCATCATTATAATTTCCAATAAGCCTGGAAGTAATTAAACAGAACTTCATGGACATCATGCTTAGTGAGCTGATCCATCACAGATCCTCCTACAGTAAATGTCTATTACCTAGGTTGCTATTTCCAGTGCACTGGACTCAGTAATTCAGGTGATATAATTATTTACATCTACTATTTTGTATCTAAAACAATATTTCAGCAAGTTCTTCCTAGGAATCTTTGGAAGCAAAAGGAGAAAACAAAGAAGAATTAACAGAAAAAGCTGAAGCAGCAAAAGGGGGGTTAAAAGCCTAACAACAAGAAGAAAGATGACAGAGAACAAAATATATGTTTTTAAAGTTGAGTCTACTTCTTTCACCCTATTAAAAAATTATTTATTCACCACTCTTGCATCATCTTGCAAATGCAGCTACATGAATAAATAAGTATCAAAAAAACATTTGGTGTTGAAGTGAACCCTAGTAATTCCCATCAATTGCTATAGAGAGAAAATGGAGAGCACACAAAAGCACAGTTTGAAAGTGTATGAAAGTATCCAGCAAGACTGTTGACTTGCATTCTTTCAACAAGGAATAAGACTAGAAAGGGAGATGTCTGTAAGATGACTAGTTAAAATTGTGTTTATTTTAAAACCACATCAATACATTATTAAAAATGCCATTCAACAAAAAAGAAAAATATATTTGACTTCTTTCCTCCCTTTTTCAGCAGTTGACTTGGTGTACAGAAAAGAACTGAACACTAGAAAAAACATTAGAGATAACATTTCAGGATTATCAACCTCTTCAATCACAATATAGATTAGGAGTAGGTCAGCATGTAATAATCTGTCATTTATCAAGTCATTCATCATAGATTAGTTTCAAGAATCTGCATCTTCAATCTCTGCATCTGAAAAATAAATAATTACAGTTCATTAGCTGTAAATAATATTAAGTACAATTGCAGTAGGTAGAAAATACTGGTCTCTGTTATATCTTACTCTATTTGTTCTTGGTCTTTTTCTAGATAGCAGAAGAAATTCTTATGTTGTAACGGGACAACAAAAAGTTGTAGTGAACAATTAAATCTGGTATGACTTCAACAGAAATTAGATAGAAAATAGAAAAGAAACCCTAAAACTCAAAAGTAAGAGATTGGAGATATTCAATTGCATACAAAGCCCAGCATTGAAGTATCTGTCAGGAACAAATCCTGTTTAAAGTCAACAGGAATTTGCCTGAAAGGTAGACACTTGGGTTCTCAGGCTGTTGAGCTGTAAGTTCTTGGCTATAAACAAGTGGGAAAGTAGTAATTTCATACACCTTACCTTATTGCAGATGGTCTTGATAGCTTTCTCTCCTGTCCCAACACACCTTCAGCCACTGAAACCAAAGTGGACAAAGTCCTGCATCCACTCCAGGTACAACTGTTTCTGTTTCAGTATGATGGACCCATGAATCCAAAGATGATTGTGAATGAGGATACAGAAAGCTGGAACTGTGAGTAATACACATGCAATCTGGAATAACAGCACCCTTGTCTGATACTTGATCTATGTGCAGTTGTTTCTTTAAAAGACAAGCTTCTGAGAAAATTGATAAAAAGTCACATTAAAAATTGTTCTTTCCCACAATAACTTTACATTAGCTGGGATTTCATACACAAATGGAACCAGACTATACTCTCAATTACAGAAAAGTACATCTGAACTGGTATCATCAACTTCAGTTTAATTGTTCTGCATTTATAGCATTGGAATAAATGTCCTGCAGGAAACCAACTTCATTTTCAATAGATCTCAGTGAACATGAAAAACCTGCTACTAAATGTACTTCCAATAGGAGGAATTAGACATAGAACTGATGTTATCACAGACAAAGGGCTTTGATGAATGGGACTATTAGAGAACACTAGAGCATTTATATTTTCTGACAAACACTGCACTGATTTTTTTCAAGGACCTGTAGTTGTCTCTCTTCATAGTGACATTCTATTTAGCCCAAAATCGGAAGACTCAAATCTGGAAAAAACAGTGCTTTGTAAATACAACTTCTTTTTCAAGGAAAAGGCTTATTAAACCATTAAACATCAAACCGTTGGTAACAAAAAGCTTTTCGGCATCCCTAGTTGAAGAAAAACAAAAGAAGAAAGATCTTAATTTCTTCATAGAACTACTCTACTTTCTCAGAAGAACCAATGAAGTTACTTTTGGAGCTACAAAAATAGTGATTTTTCTCAGTTAACACATTTGATAAAATGTAAAGCAAAAGACAAAGGATTCAGTCTTTATGATTAGACCAAGTTAAAAAATTATGTACAAAACAGATGTAACAGGGAAATAGAAAGCAGGTTAGTTTATCTCACTGAGTAGGTGAATGGATGGGGAAAAATGAGATCACAAAACACTTTTATTAAGGACATTAAAATATTCTCCATGCATAGAAGAGAAGGAGCCCGTCTCCTTATATTGCAGCGTACCTATCTCCCAAGGAGTGGTGGAAAACACTGGCTGCCTGCTACCTCTACACAAACCTGAGTATAGCAGAGAAAGAAAAAGATGCATACTTCAACAGAACATTTGGTCTTGCCTTCCCACACCAAAGATGTGAGATGAAAGCCAAAACATGCTGCAGTCTTGTACCACATACAGATGATGGTGAATTTCACCTTCAGTTCACTTCTTTTATAACTTTTACCTCTTAACTGCAGTACAAACTATTTCCAGGGATTTACTTAAAAGCATCAACAAAGGAATCCAACATGTAAGAGCTAAGGTACAGCTGGAAGAAGTCACCATTCTCTTGGTGCTGTGGTTGGAACAGCGGAAGCAAGCTGGAACTTTACACAGCTGCATGTCTTAGAATCTTAGAATGGTTTGGGTTGGAAGAGACCTTAAAGGTCATCTAGTTCCAAGCCCCCTGTCTTAGGCAGGGACATCTCTCACCAGGTTGCTCAATGCCTCATCCAGCTTGGCCTTAAACACCTCCAGGGACAGGGCATCCACAACCTCTCTGGGCAACCTGTTCCAGTATCTCGCCACCCTCACTGTAAAGAGTTTCTTTCTTATCTCCAGTCTGAATCTACCCTCTTCCAATTTGCATCCATTACTTCTAGTCCAGCCATCACATATCCTGTTAGAAAGTAAGTCCTACCTCATCCTTTCTGTAGCCCCCTTCAGGTATTGAGGAGCTTCTATGAGGTCACTCCTGAGCCTTCTCTTCTTGCTGCTCCTCAGAGCGTATATCATACTGGCTCTGCATTCAGCCCAACTCTTACATTGCTGTTTGCTCACAATCTAGTATGTCACTAACTGTTGTAACATGTCCTGCCTACACGTTTCACCAGGCTTTGCTTCCCTCCTCATAGAGAATGCATTACAGTAGCAAACAGAATTTCATGCTAAGATTCTTGATAGTTTTAACAAAAAAAGCAATAAAACAATTCTGTCAAACACCAGGCTGACAAACTCCAGAGAGACAGGGAGGCAGTAAAAATACAGCATTGCTTCAACACTTTCTATCTGACTATGGAAATTAACAGAATATTAAAATTTTAAAATCTAGTCTCCCTTTATGCCATACCTAGGTAGTGAGATCCAGCTTCAAGAAAATGGGATGAGGTAGAGTCAATAACTCCTTTCTGAAAGGTTTAGCTTACTCTGAATCTAGACTAATTATCTGCAAGTTGGGCACTTGACATCACAAACTAGAGGGGCAAATGGATATTTTCTTTCTACCAATAAAGCCCACATGCAGAACTTAACGCTATCATCACAAGAGGAGTAGGCACTCTTATCTTACCCTTTACTGCTGTTCTTCCTGCTCAGACCTGAGCTAACTAGTTCATATAAACAACATATGACAATCCTCCAATTCAGCTGAAATCTATCTAAGCCATTTGAAAATATTTAATGAACGATGACGAAAGAAAAAATGAGAAATGTTTTACCTATAAAGTAAAATAAATAAATAATGTCTCCAACACTGTTCAATATACTAAACTCCCACAGTCTGCATTTTATCCCTCACTTCAAGTAGATGCAAAACTTCTTCAGAATTTGTATAGTTTTTTAAAAATAAATGTTGTGTCACTTCCTAAGTGGCTCAATAAGCTAATATCAAACTATATAAAAGCCCACCGTAACCCCTGAGTACTCTATCTCCTTTGGAAAAAGCAATAGTCTCTCTTATATTCATTTCCCCAAACAAACCCACAGAGGTGAACTAGACAGTGACTTCACATCCTTCAGAGAAACAGTTTCAGATGTGATGATGCGTACTCAATATAATGAATGAGCTTTTCTATTTTATTGACACAACTACATATTAATAAAGGAGAGATGGTGAGAAAGAAACATCCTAAAACTTCTCAGACATGGTGTCTGCAGCTAAATTCATGCGCACCAACTTAACAATATACAGACTTAACAATACATTCTTTTACTCAAATTAGCCTGGTTGGTTGGTTGTGCCTGGTTTACCTTCAGTAAAATTGCTCCAGCAAAGCAGATATTACAGGGTTCTGAATCTGGACTAACCATCAAAGGTGACTGAAGTTTTAACTAGAGCTGAGTGCAAGAACTTCAAATGACTCTTCACCTGGCATCTTGCATATGCTCTGGATCATGCAAGGTCTCAGTCCTTAAGTATCTTCTTAGAGAAGAGCTTGTTTTAAAAGAGGGCAGTCTGCCAGCCTAATTTGCCACAGTGTCATTGAGTCCTTTCCAGCACCAGCTTGATGCTGCAGCAGCTTCAGTTAGCAGTGGCCCATGACAATGATGCTGGTCCATGACAATAATACTGCTCTTTACATCAGCCTGAAGAAAAAAAATCTTGAGAAACACTTCAAAAGCCCAGCATGAAAGTAATAGAGAGTAAGCTCTTCCTTTCAAAAACTACATGAAAGCTCTGCTTCATTGTGAACCCCTGTTACTGTAATGACATGCACATTAGAATGCTACATTATAATTAAAGGTCACCGTATGAAGCAATCATTATTTACTCTTCTCCTTCAAAACTGTACTTTACTTTTCAGACTTAGAGAAAATTACTTGTGCACTTCTCCATGCAGCCAATTACACACTTGAGCTAAACATAAAGCATATTAACTTAGACTACCATACAACCATAAGGTCTGGAGATGTCCAATTTTTCTATTAAAATTTTGTCTGGTAGAAAGGAAGAAGACATTAACCAACCGTCCTCAATTACTAGGTATCTGGACAAAATGGACACATGGTATGGGTCCTCCTTGTTACCTCACTTTACTGCATCTCATTCACAATCAGTAGCACATGTTTGTATTCGGGAAATTGCAAAGAGGTTTTGCATATTAGGAGCATAATTCACAATATGGTCATAATGCACTATTTATTAATCCAGGTAAGATATATGGCACAGCATGACTGGTTAGCTCAAAACCCTATTTTCCCATACTCTACTGCAATAACCTAGTTATTCAAATAGATAAAACAGATAGAACAGATAAAATCATTTAAAAGGAGTAGGTATGCTATATTTCATGAAATAAATTATGTGGAAGATAGAGCTATATAATGAGCTTTCGAAATAAAATGCATGATCTAGCAAAAAGCAGAAACACATGAATCAGAAATCAAAAATCTCAGTCCTATAGAGATTTCACCACTGGTGTAAAAAAACCCAGCAGCCTCAAACATAAGCATATAATGATCTAAAATGATTTATGCAAGCACTTAACTAGTTGAATTCATAGAACTGCATTTGCAGAGCATTTACTGATAAGTACTTCTGTAATACAAAGAAACATCCTTGGCAAGGTAAATTTATGTGTATATTTTTGCAGCTACAGGAAATTTCACTGACTTCAAATTAGCCTGAGTGGTTGCAGAAAGTTCTGCTCTCATGAACATCTGAGTCTCAATGGAGGATCAGTTCCCTGATATCAGTTTAACAAAAGCATATATAGAAAGTATATATATACACTTATATATATATAAATAATTACACAGCATATTCAAGACAATGAAAAACTCAATTATTCCTTGTACAACATTTTTTCCAGTGAATGGTAAAACATTTTGGACCAGGCTTTAAGGGTATGTTGGTATCTGTCAACTTATTCCACCCTAATCATGTGGTCTTTTTACACAAAGAGATTACTGCCTAGACTCACTGCCTGAACTGACAACTCAAAGAGTAAAGTTACTCTGTCCACTGAAATTTCATTCTTGTTTAAAAAAAGTTATCAACACAGTTTTAAAAATCATATTCTGAAAAGAGCATTATTTAAATAATATACAATAGTGGTTTGAAAATGTGAATTAAAATTTGTTCACAGGGTTATCTATATTACAGTTATTCATCAGTCTTTTCAGACAAGAAAACTTGGCTTATTATTCCCAAAATATGACATTTGTTACAAATCATTACTGACTTCCTTCATGTGCATTAGAGATGCCTGATTTTACGAAAATGTAAGTATCCCTGTTTCAACATCCAAGACTTTTCCACAGAATGAGAACACAATCTAGCAAACTTTTCATGCAGCATAACCATAGAATGGCTTCAAATAGCTATTGACAAGATTAACATTCTAAAAATTGAACTTCTAGAGAAGCAATAATTTCCAAAGAGAAAAACATTTACCTGTTAGCCATCAGATTTGCAAAGAAAATATGATGGAAACCCCACCATTTTTACCTCACCTGCTTCTTTGGATTGCATTTCTGCAGCACTTACAAAATAACCAATCAGATCTCCACTGTCAACTGGTGAAGCCCACCACTACATAACTGAAGAAAGTATTGTTCTTGAGAATAGTGTTGTACAGGCAACTTAGTTTAACAAAACTGCTTTCCAGAAAAAAGAAATGCCCCTAAAAATCTGTGATTGGTGGAGAAGGTACAGTATGTTGACAATTTTCAAATTAAAAAAATGGTCTTTTAGGTTTTCATGGCTAGATTCAGCTATGATATGTTATCTTTAATCTTAATAACAGGTCAGAATGGATTCACATTGACCACAGGAACTATGGCTTCAAATTTCATAAAATATACATTATGCAGCATCCAAAAAGGAGACTTAGAGCAGGTAAGGAACATGTCAGCCAACAGATCTTCCCAGCTCCAGCCTTTTGCCTTTGGACATCTCAAGCAAGTAACATCTTCTGCAGACTGAATGGCTGTTGTGCAAGCTGGAGGAAGCATAATGTATTACTTCCTGCAATGTTAGCCCAATAATTAAAATATATTTCCCCTCATTTAGAAAACAGATTCCACTAACTTCTTATGCAACTTTTCTCAATTCTTTTCTACATAAGGATACCATAAGCATAGTACATGATAAGAAATGGCATATCAATTTGATATACAAATGCTGATGATTCTTCTCATGAAAACATGATTAGCGGTTATACTACACCCTTTTGCTTACCTGTCACTACCAATGATGTCATTATTCCAGTCTAATCATGTATGATAACTGTGCAACTGAAAATGGCTGGAGCTTAAATACTGTGAGAAATCTGAGAGAATTCCCAGATGACTTCAAAAAAGCCACTCACAGTAGGTATATTCTGGGTAAAAAGGCTATGAGAGAGGTGACTTCTAGTAGACTATACTTGTAGCCTTACTTGTTCTTTGTGTTTTCCTTTTTGTCAGAGAATTACAGTTCTGGATAGCTCTTTGTGATATCATTGTGCAGGTGCATCTGGTCGGTATTGCAAACAACTAGGAGCTTGACCCTTCTGCATTGATCAAAATTAATCAGCTCAGTAAAGGCCAGAACACTTTTCTAGAAGGGCAGTATCCTGAATCACCAGGAAGGTAAGAGGACCTCCTTGCTCTGGTCTAGGGCTTTTAAAACATTTTCTGACTTTAACAGCTATGATTTCCCTTAAGGTAATGATTCATGTGCGTGTTAGTATGCATTTAAAACTCACAAGATGCTGTATGTTTCCATTCTATTCTAATATATTGTTGGTTTTTGTTCTTTCTAAAAACATACTATAAATATCTTTAAATTTAAAAAGCAAGAGTGGAATTAATCACACAATATGAAATCTGCCACAAAAACATTCTTTTACTCTATATTCAGCTTACGCATCTCTGAAAATTTTTTTGTTTATCCCAGAAGCGTGTTTCTCCTGAAGTCTTCATATTTAATAATCCTTACTGCATACCTAATAAATCATCAGCTACTTAAGTGAATTGTAAACATCAACATGAGTTTTTCCAGGACAGTAAGGGGAGACAAATCTGCATACTGTTAGCAGCATAAAGTGAGTAGGATGACAGAAAGTGATGAAAAAATATATCTATGTGGGTGATGATTCAGGCCTCTTAAAATTTGTAGAACAACAAAGAATGAGATAGCTTTGACTGTCATCTCATATCTTTGAAAATAGATGTTTAACACTTTTTGATAATTATTTTTTTTGCATATGAGTTGAAACTTATTAAAATGGGAGATTGTTGTCTAAGCTATAAATGAGTTCCACATTAAGACTCCTCACTTTCTTCACCAGTCTTATTTGTGTACTTGCAAGAGTAATGGCAGAAGCAGCAATCTACCTCAGGCAAAAGAGCCAGTGTGTCTCTATCAATATTTAGCTGACTGATTTATGAAAGGTTCATTGGAACTATGTGCCTTGAAGCAAATGAATGTACCATTCATATTAGCCAGTCTGGGACTCATTGTGCAACAGTCAAAAATTCTGTGTAAATCCAGCATTGGAATCTATGTGCACTTTGAAACAAGAGCTATTCAGACTACTTCCAACTCAGTGAAAATTTGTGGGGAAAAAAAAAAAAAAAGATATGCCATGCAGATAAACAGATTTTCATGCAGATTTTATGGAGAGGGTTTTGGGATACAGGATTTGCTAAGCTGGAATGGCAAAAAAAGAGAGAAAGACTAACAATCTCACATTCAGTATCCCTTTCTTCTGCCCACCAAAACCTGTCCCTTGAGTTAAAAAAAATGTCAAGTTTTTATTTTTGTTCTGCAAGCAATGAAGACAGGAGTTAAAAATTTAGCATAAATAGCACACTATACATTAGTCGCATTCAATCCCTTTTAGATATACCTAGAAAAAGTGATTTTTCACATCACTCATATTTCAAATTTCTTTTGTCATAAGTAAGTCATAAGTAAGTTACTTTGCAGTTACTGCAAGCTAATGACTAGCTCTGACAGTACTTCCAACCAGGCTAACCCCCTGTTATTGCTGCTCTGAAAGTGGTATAAAAAAACAGGGTCTTATCATTAAGAAGATCAATAACTAAATTCTATAATGAGGCCGTGCATCCCCCCTACAGTATGCTTTATGACAAACACCCTACAAAAAGCTAGCTACCTAACTCACAGGATCTGTCTTTTCAGTATAACCACCCTCTCTTCTCCTTACCCACATAATGGGAACTACAGAGTAAAGCCCTCAGGGGGATCACAGCTTCTTAAAGCAAACTTGTCAGTTTTAATTCAGTTTAGGTGTCTGCATAACACAAACAGTCAGCAAGGAGCCAAATCAGTTCCTTAAAGATGTTGATAATTCACATGTAGTAACTTGTTTGGGTTAAACATCCTTAACATTGATACAAATTCATTCTACAGATAAATAGTACCTGTAATGAGATGGTCATCTATCAATATACATGGATATATGTATCCCCATATGTATATACCTGTATATGTATTACCATATATACATATTTTAATATATATATTTCAAATGAGTAATGTAGACAGTTCTCAATAAACGTACTGACAAAATTCATGCCTGGTGGAGAATTGCACTGTTTTTTGTCAGTGTGTCAGCAGAATATACAAGCCTATATATGCATTCACCCATGTACATCTGCATACACTTTATGTATGCATGCATCATAGATATATGTGTAACAGAGCATACAAAGCTAGCATTTGAGTAGTGATGTGACAAACATTAGACACATTGCATTAAGCACTTAGCTGGGAATAACCTTTGGTTTGGCCTTAGAAATTTCCTCCTTTTCTAAGCTACATACTTCATATCTGGAGCATGTGGAAGCATCTTACCTTGCTTCCATTTTCTCTTGCCTCCCGTTCCATCTTGAGATCAGAAATTAGGAGAGTCTTGTATTTGTTCTTTCCATTACTGCTGTGTTCATCTAGTCTGTATTCTGAAGACAGCTGAGCAGAGAGGGGACTGTCACTCAGGTTCAGAGGCTGCTCATCCTGCTCCAGATTTGATTTGCCATTACTGTTGGTTTCTGCCATCTCCCTGCAGTGTGTTCCCCCTGAAGCATTGGAACTGTGTCCCACGGTCTCATTGCCATTAAAACTTTCTGCAGCTGAATCATCTATTAAAAAATATATATTTTCAGTCACATGCCACATTATCATCTCTGTCCAATTCAAACATAATTTATACCTTCACAAAGTTTTTCAAAATAGAATGAAAATGGTTTATGTTACTAGCAGCAGTACATATCTGCAATATGTGCACATGCACTCCTCCATGTTTTCAAATAAAAACTTTATGCAAATCTATAAAACATTACTAAGTTATGAGAAATTATCTGGGCTGACACCTTAGTGTCACTGTATTTACAAAAGATAAGTATCACAAAGGATTTTTAGGGACAAAGTGACAAATTCTGCCTTAATCCATCTGTCTGTCCATATGTCTATGGATCTATTTAGATTGTGGTATCATGCTCATCACTGTAATATTGCATATTTCTGAAATGAACAAAGATGCTCATGGTACTGAGAGAAAATCTAGTTCTCAGGTTTGAAGAGTGTAGAGCAGCATATGTCATATCCATAAACATCCTCTTGCAGATACAACGTAAATGTACCTGATGTATTCACTACCTGTACTAGAGGCTACACTGAAAAAATTAACTTCAGAAACAAAATTCATCTCTTCATTTTGTTCAGGTGCCCATTCACTTTGCTCATTCATTCATTGTGAGTCACAACATATTTTAAAATACTGCTCAATAAAATATTAAATTATCAAGCTGAAATTTACATCTGAAAACTCACAATATAGTATTGGGTCACCCCTAAGACTTTATAGCCAAAATGTATGATTAACATCTGTCTTTGCTTATAGGTTTGTGTATATTGTGCTTGTCAGCACTGGAATTTGCCATCTGTGCTACCACTCAGCCCTTCTTTACCACTAAACAGCCTTTTGGCCAATGGGTTATTTAGTAAAAAAATTCATCCAGCATTGGATTAAATGGCAGCAGAATTTGGGCCTTAATTTGATAACTGGTTTTCTAAAGCACCTCTTTTTTGGCAACTTACATGGGTTTGCTAACCATATGATCACCTGCCCTGGGCTCTACAAGCCTATGCTTATTGCAGACAGTGAAGCTGGAAACAAAACTGGGGAGTTAGCAGCCAGAAATGTGGACAGATTGAAACTGGAGATACAGGATGAGATGGACCTTAATATATTAGTACCTTAATATACCATCTGCTTTCAGGTCCTCCTAAACAACTTCCACAGAAAAGAAACAAACATATTTATATACACATGGAATTTTTTAAAAATCAGGACACATTCTTTAAAGGATGCGCTCAGAAATATGCATGCATGAAGCTACTGTCTATCATTAATACAGTAAAAAACAACCATTCAATGCCCTCAGATCAAAGGAATGAAGAAAACATAGTATAAATGTGTAATGATCTAATTTAAGTACTTAGAAAGCAACAGACAAACCATCATACATCAGTGGTTTGCTTGCTGTACTCATTCAACACTTTTATGCCATAAAGTATACAGGACTGGGCACACATTTTGAATACATATATATATATTTTTTTAATTCCTTTATTTTTAAAACCTGTAAAAAATCCAGTTTCATGAAAATACATAATAAAAACCATAATTTAAAGGTGTTTATTTAAGCATCATGTTATGGTTTTACCAAATCCTTTACCATTATTGGCTGCAATAAAAAATAAAGCTATGTTTTGGTATGTACCATTCTTGCATTATCTCTTACAAATACAAATGTATATACAACAAAACCCATAACATGCCTAGAAAAAGACCTGGAAATGTGTACAATAAACCAACTTGCTGCAAAACAATGGAATTATTCCAATTTTAAAACTCTGAGGATTTCACATACATTAATGTGAAGAAAGTGAGCAGCCTCTATCTGTAATAAATTTTCAATCATGCCCTGTGACTTATGTCTTACAGAGCACAATACACTGAAAAGGTAAAAATCCTAAATACAGTTTCAGAAATAAATGAGCCATTTTATTATTATGAACTAGAAACTAGTTTTCTAATGGAATTGCGGAATGGTTTGGATTGGGAAGGACCTTAAAGACTATCTGTCACAACCCCCTTGCCATGGGCAGGGACACCTCCCACTAGACCATGTTGCTCGACGCCCTGTCCAATCTGACCTTGAACACTTGCTTCAGCACCCTCACAGCAAAATATACAGGAACCTTTTTTTTTTTTAAGAAAAAAGCCATATTTACAACTCAATTTAAAAGATCAGACATATCAGAAAGAAATTCAGATTTCTTGAGAGAAATACTTTTGTTACTACTGATTCATATTTAAGATTCTTAACAGATAATTGGCCTCTTGATTAACAGTTTAACAAGTGACAGTTAGTTTCAAATTAATTAAATCAATTACTGAATCAGTCACTGAGTGAGGGAGGCTCCTCCCTTTGAAGGGCTGTGAAAATTCCCTGCTGTTGGGAGCAAAGAGTGAAGCAAGTGAGTAATCAGAGGACAAAAAGAGGCATCTAAACACTGAGTGCACTGCCTACACACTGCAGCACACAAGTCTGATCCCCCTAGCAAACTTCAGTGTGCCATCACACAAGTGTCTCAGCTGTGCAGTGCAAAGGAGACACTAAAAGGACACAGATGGCTAAATGGGAAGGAGGGAGTAGGAAGGGAACCATGCCTAGAGCCAGATCCAGAAAAAAAACAATTCCAAAGGAATGCTACCAGTTTTGGCTTAGAATCATAAGCAGTAATGCTTTTATTTCTTCCCCCCTCCACCCTCTGAAGAATGAATGGTTGACAGCTAAGACTTACATGTGTCTCAGAATGTTAAAATGCAAATGAAAAAAAAATTCTTTAATATTTGTTCTACGAAAAACTCCTATGCTGAGTAAATGTGATCAAGCATTATAATACTTTGAAACAATAAAACATTATCTACAGGATTTTGGCTTTGCTCAGCAAATGCCTCATTACATGATGGTAAATCTTGGCTTGTACTATAAAATCAGCTACCTGCTTTTACAGTCACTGAACCTTGCTTGCTGGAAAGAGGAATTATTGTCTGCCAGAATAACATTCAGGAGAATCGCTACAGTGGCTATAAATCACTTTTGCCAAGTAAACATAAATATGTATTGCCATAAAAGAGATCAAGAAAAAGTAGTGGATTTGTGCTGATAGTTCTTTACAGATGTTTCCAAGGTAACTAAACTACAAGGTTTAGTACATTTCTCATCCCTGGGCACAGTCTGGTTTTGACAAGAGTAAGGCTACTCTGAAGCAGGAGTTTCTGAGCTGTGAGAAACACAAATTGCATCAGGAATAACTGGATTTAGGAAAGGAAGGAAGAAGAGCCTAGCTCAGTGGAGGAAAGGCTCATTCAACCTTGGATATGGGCAGACATAGACAAAGCATCTCCTGTCCCACTCATGGCTGCTGGGCTGAGCTGCCCCACTGCTGGGCTTTGCAAGCATGCATGGCTGCCACACAGCCATTGAGGGATAGAAGCCTAGAAGGTTCCAAGTTAAAGCAGTAAAATTACTGTTTTGAGAATTATCCTTGACATGGGGATTACATGGATGGCAGGTGCCCAGAGGGTACTGGTCAGAGCAGAGGATTGGGGTGGAGCTCAGTGCAAGATGGAAGAAGGAGTTCTAGGCATCAGGAAATTTAGGAAATATTATATATGTTATAGTATATATATTATTTATAACACTATATATATTATACTATATTATAGCATATATATACTATAAGATATATGCATTATATATTATAATATATATTAAACAGGGAGCAGGAGGTGAGATCTTACCTCCTCACTATGACTTGTACAGCTGGCAAGCTCAGGCCTGGGTAGGGATCAGCAGTTTGTTCACACAGTTTCCTCTCCTTTATTAATCACAGCATCTCAGCAACAATAAACTGCTAATACTGAAAGCTCGCTCTCATATCAAATATCTTTTGCCTCCATTGCACAGAGGACAAGAAATGGTAACTCAAGGAGAGCAGTGTGCAGGCCGAGGGCAGACAAGACTTTACCCAGCTATGGCTGCCAGCAAGTTGCTGCTCACCAGTGGCTCCTCTTCTAGGAGAAGGGCAACACTAAGAGCAGTCCATCAAGGTGTAGAGGCCAGATGTCCAACCCTGGGGCAGCAGAGAAGGCTGCAGGAGCACAGCTGAGCAACAGGCACCCCTAGGGCTTGCTGACACCATGGTGGCAGTTGAGGGCTGCCCAGGCTCAGCTCGGCCTCATCCAGTTGAAAAACAGGGTTCTTGTCAGATCTCCACCACAGGGCAGGTCTTACAAGAAGACCTAAAGGGAAGTATGGCACAGGTACTGGGATCTGAGCCTGGAAGAAGAGGAGGGCAGCACGAAAGAGACTGAGGGACAAGTTCATGCCTTCACCACCTCTCAGGGCCACCACTATCCACAGGAGTCAGCCATGACAGCAAATAATGCCTGCATCAAAAACTGATGCATGCTCAGGGTGGGACACATACACAGGAACTGTGCCATTTTCAAACCTTTACCCCAGTGCACCAGAGGACTACAAGCACATCCACAACTGGTTTTGTTACCTAGAGGCTGAAAGGGAGAATCTGACTGCAAAACACATGGGTGTCATTTCTCAGCAACAGGCAGCTGGTGCCTCACCTAAGCAGAGAACCTCCTCCATGCATTAAAGAGTATCATACATCAGAGAAAGACTATGAAAGCAAAGGGAAGATTCCTTTTCATCAGGCAGCAGCCACCTTCTTGCTGAAGCAAGGAGTATTGTCCAGGCTTAGGCCTGTTCTTCTCCCTCATAGGTCATTATTTCCTAAACCTCCTGATGCCTAGAACTCCTTCTCCCGTCTTGCACTGAGCTCCACCCCTATCCCATGCTCTGACCAACACCCTTTGGGCACCTTCCATCCATGTACTCCCCATGTCAGGGGTAATTCTTAGAACAGCCATTTTAAGTTAGAATCTTCTAGGCTTACTGCAGTCATCACTGTGTTAGCTTCACCTGCTGCTTTTGAAGGAAACTTGGAAATGGTAGACAAAAAGACAATGACAAAGAAAGTCCAAGAAAACAGATGCTTCGATTGCGAGTTTTGATTCTCAGAACTGTTACAACCTTCACCTCACTTATATTTGCCAGAGAAATTCACACTAACTTGGCATAAAATTCTGCGAAAACCCAGTTTCTCTGCATTTAACACTTCAATTCTGAAAGGCAATTCCCATGACAGTTGATAGTTTAAGGGCACTCTGATTTAGAGAAGAAAACTAGGTCTTAGAGGATTATTTTCTCCTACCAAACAATGTCCTGGTTTATGAATGGGCAAACAACAGATATGCTAGAATTAGAGATTCTTTGGTTGCAGCATAAAATACAGTTTTTCAATTCAGAGAGAACCGCCTTCAGACCAGATGTCAGATGCTCAAAATTGTTCTCAATCAGAGTGCTTTCTTAAAGCAAAACAAGTTGAAGTGTGCACCAAATCTGCCTGGAATGGAGAGTTCTCCAAACATCAGTTTCCTGAGAGCACAAATTTAAGATATGAACTCTGGTATAAGCATCACAGAAGTACCGTGGATCTGAAAAGTAGGTACATGTACATAACCATCAGTTGCCTCCTTGAGAGAAAAATCTACAGATGTTTTAAAGGATCTCTTGTATTACTCTTCGCAATCAGTTTCATACTATAAATCACGCAGGGTCTACAAAGAAGGAGTAAACAAGCCATTCTACACTAAGATAGATCTCTGAACAAAGCTCCCCCTCTCAAATGAATACTTTGTCTAGAATTCAATTAATATTTACATTAAGATTAAATAGTTTTAGCTACCTGAAACTTACTGCATATTTTACTAGTCAACAGTCCACACTGCTGGCCTTCAATTCTAACAGAAACAGTGTGTCACAGACCTACAACCATGCAGCCACATGGAAGGTCAGATCTGATTGAAGGACAGACACAGTGATGGTCAGGGAGCTAAGGAATCTTCCTTTACACTAAGAACAAAGCAAGAGCTTTGTTGCAAGAGCCATTATACCAAAGCAACTCTAACACAGCTCCCTTTTTTGCCATGAAGCAAGGCAGACAGCCTACTTAGAAAGTGTACAGAAAACAAGGTAAAGGCAATTAACCTTACAGCACCTTTTGATCTTCTGAGAGATAGGGACAATACACTGACATCCCACAAACCAAAATCGTTACTGGTGGTAATGAGTCCAATTAATCACAACAGACAAACATGGAAATTGCTGGGGCCACTTCATGGAGATGGGAGAGGGGCACAAATGCAACCTAAATAGACATTGAGGCCCACAGACCCCAAGGAAGCATGCACACAGGTTAAAGGAATACTTGAATGAGTGGCCTGTTGACAGAGCATCTGCAAGAGCTGCAGTTACTGTAAGATGAGTAACTGTTGTTTCTAAAAGGAGGAGGTTGAATGTGAATAAGTTGAGTGGGAGGAGTGAGACTGAAACTGCTGGCTCTGCATGCACAGGCTGTCATAAACCCCAGTCTTACATACTGTCTGCCAAAGTCCTGCACAAAGTTGCTTGAACCTCTTTTAGGCAGGTACCACCAGCCCAGGTCTTGTCAAGCACCACCTTATGCTCTAGTGATCTGATTCATTTGAAAAGAATCACGTCCAAGAGCACATTAAAGTTCGGCAGAGTCCAGACTAGTTTTGAGTTACTACCCTGTTCTCTTTAACTTTTGGATTCAATATTGCACATGCTTTATTTTTCCTGTGTTAAAATAAAACTTTAATTAAAATAATATGCTACTTAGGCAAACTTTTAAAACTAAATTAGTCACTTTACTTCATTAAATCCACAAACCAAGGTGTGCTACTAAACCCTCCTAAGAGGAGCTATTAAAAAAAATACTGGTGGCAATTGACAGCAGGCAGTTTTGGGATGGGAACACCATGAATCAGACAAAAGGTGGTGTAAAGTGCTGACTCATAGAAACTTCTGTAAACGGAAATAATTAATTAGAGAGATTTTTCTAAAAGAATTGACAAAAAGGGAAGGTCACATTTGACTCCCACCACTTTCCACAATGACCATTTTTAAAACCAAATAGTCACAGTTACATATTCAGTTATGCTTCACTTACATCACAAGTAATGTTTCAAGCATAAGTTCAATACATAACTTACAAGCTAGTCAAAATCATCTCTATCTATTCATCTTTCCCATTCCCTTCAGAGTATGATACAGAATGGTGGGTCCATTAATGGAGGTACAAAGGTGATTTCAGAACCTCTATTATTACCTGTTCCATAAAGCTTAAGAATGGCCATAGTGGTCAGATCAAAAATCCATTAAGTCAAATATCCTCTCTCTGCAGCAGCAGCTATTAGGAGATGTTTAGGGAAGACAACAAGTCATGCACTTACAATCCTTCATGCTTTGGCTTGCTGAGCCCTCAATAATTTTCAACTCAAGACCTTTCTGAGCCAGATGTGGTTTCTAGCAACATACTGATGCTCAAAAGATTTCCACATAAATACCTAGTCTCTCTTTGAACCCGTGTAAACTTCAAGCACTATTCTCTGCTCCTTCAAAAAGTTAATACCACCATTTCCACTAAAATGTCAGTATTGTGTCAAGGAAACAAGGAACAGGAATTAAAAGATAAGCAAGAGGCTTTCAGAGGACAGGAGAGAGGTGATGTGCACAAAGCTCAATCCCATCATTCACCGTGATAGTGCCGTTGTTCCAATACAAAGATGTGTGAATTGTCTTCTTCAGCTAACTTCAAAAACACTAACAGCTTTTTTCTCCTTTTGATACATGCACTTTTCCTGACTGACTTCTGTCAGTTCAGCTATGGAACCTGCTGCATTCAAATTTGAGCCTGGAAAGTCCACCAGTTCCAATGCAATACCAATCAATTAATCCCTCACTGAGTTTTTTCAGTGGAGGAGCATGAGGTCAGAAGTTACTTCACATCATCAGTCACTGCACGTTTTTATAAAAAGAGAAAGGAACAAAGCAAACCACAAAACTAATCCTTAGCATTGTCAACAGGAGCACAGTAAATTTTATAGGTTTAACATACACATGCACATACACTACGGAAACAGCATTAGCCAGACAGTAAATTTTACTTCATTACCAAACACACTCCTCCCCCTGTAATTCACAATTTTTCCAGGGACAAATGTCTCTTCTTGTTGAAGACACAAAACAGGCAGCTATTTAATGAAATTATAACATTAAGTAACAAAATAGTGAACAACTGCCATTCCGTGACATCCGCAACTATCAGAAAAATAATAGTGCCCTGTCAGTTACAGTGTTGTGGAAGAGCTCATTTCTCAAGCTTCATGAGTGACTGCATGCTTGTTTGCCTGCAGAGCTACTGTCCCTGCATATACATAACAAGGAGATAAAGCAGAATGGCTATTAGGAGGGCACTGCACATGTAAATAACCAATTGAATCTCACTGGGTGTACAGTAGCCTTATTATCACTATGTATCTAGTTTGTACTTGAGCTTTGGCATTTCCACTTCAAAAGATGCAGCTCTTACTGCCTCTGGGGAGAAAAATCTCCTGTTTAGTTAGGAGAAGCCTCTGGGGTATTTTTTGTGCCAAAGGCTCTATCAAGCAGTTGTTAATAAAGAAAAACCTGCAATTCTTTTAAAAGTTTTCATTCTGGGATCATCTGAATGTCTCAATGTGAGAATTGTGGCTTAGAGCTCCATCTCTGGACAAGTGCTGGAACAAATTCTCAGCTTAACAACATACAAGTGATAGCTGAGGTACCGCTTTATGCCCATCCCAAACAGGGTTCCAGACTTCAGAGTAGTTTATTGATATGAAGCTAAGAAATGAGGAAGACTGGGTGATAGGCATGCAAGCAGGGCTCAGATCAGACTGACTCTGATTTTTGAGATTCACTGAAATTCCAACCTTGGCCAGAACATATAATCTACAAAGACATTTGTGATGATAACACATTAAGAAAAGCAAAATATTTGAAGCCTTTTCCATAAAATAAAAAGAGGTAACCTAAGAGAGCTTAGCCTCTTCTGGTTCTTGCGCAGCCTGGAAGTGCAAGCAGCACTTGCCCAGTGCTGCTCCAGTCTAGAGGCAGCAGCTGCTGCTGCCTTCATGGCATCAAGAACCTGGTTCAATGCCAGCAAAAGACAAAAGAGTAACATGTGGGTTCATGGCTGGTGCCTAAACACCAACCCAAAGGGGGCTGAAAGGAATCACATTAAACTTAATCTACCACTTGGACCAAGTTTGCATGTGTGATGTCATATTCTACTTCATTCAGGACTTGCCAGTAGACAAAAGCAAAAATCTGCAGATTGAATGCCCCCGATTCTGGCATCTTTATTAAAGCCCTTCAAAGTAAAAACTTTAGCCTACCAGCTTTACTGTGCTGAGTGAGTTCACTCAGTGTCAGCAGCCCATGCTTCCTTCCTGAAGGGTGAAGCCCTGGGTGCAGGCAGGACAAATGATCTCCCAACAGTTCTGTACCCCTCAGCAAACTGCTGCCTGCTCTTGTGTAAAGGCAGCAAGGCAATAGAGGACAATATAAGTTCATTTTACCCCTCCTTCAGTAAAACAGGGAAAGAGAAGAGAAAACTTAAAAGCAAACAGAAATGTCTGCTTTGACCTTCATTCATCCTTAGCAGCATTTAACCCAAATTCATACTCAGAACTCCAAACTTTCCAGAATTTGCTGTATTTTCCTGTTATAATCCTACTCAAAAACGGAGCAGAAGTTTCCCCTTGAAATATGAAAAAATCATATGTCTCTTAATATTTTGCTGCTTGCTAGAAGACTACAATGAAGCAGAAATAAGAGAAGCACTTACATACCCAAAAAAAAAATTGGGAAAAGATGTCTATACATGCCCAAGTGTAGAAAAAACCAAAGTTCTGCTGAGCTTCACCAGAGGCTATTATTTGGCTTAGTTCTGGTTCTTGTCAGAGTTAGGTCAATGGTTGGACTTGATCTGAAAGGTTTTTTTCCAACCAAGGTGATTCTGTATTTTAAGTTTCACTTCAGAACCATTCTGATGAAGATCTGAAGACATTTTTTGCTTTATATTTGTAGTATTTGGTCTCAGTGGCTACAATTTGGCTATTTAGGTGCATAAAACAAAAATAACTCCAAGTTCAAAATGCTTTGTCACATCAGTATTTTATGTACCTCCATAATAATTAAAATAGCTAAATTGGATTGACAGCGTAACTCTCAATAATATTGCTACAAATAGCTCTGTCTCATTAGATTCTTCATCATCAGGTTTATATGTCTATAGTTTATTATTTCAAAATGACATTCCAGATTTTTACTTTTTTTTTTTACAAAGAAAAGTATAAAGACTGGTATCTTTAATACAATTTAGTACACTTAAACAATTTTATTGTCATTCACAACAATATCTGAAAAGCTAGCATATGAAAACACTTCATAACTGGAAATGAAAACATTTTGTGTCATTTTCACTTTTTTTCTAGTTTTTGTTTGATGATGTTGGTTAAATCATCTGGTTTTTGCAAAAGATTTGGTTTTCACTCCAGAACTATCTTGTCACATCCTTTCAGTTCTCTCTACCCATACTAACATGTCAGCTTTCAGGAAAATTTCCCAACTCAGCATAGAATGAAATACTGAACTTCAGTTAAAAATAGGTAATAAATATGTAAGCACTTAAATCCTTTGTACTTCAGCACTGTTTTAGCCTTATCAACAGCAAACTTACCAACAGTGATACATCAGCAAAGTGGATGTGAATCTCAGAACACTAAATACCCAAATTTAGAACTCCATTAGGGTTGTTTCTTTACTTAGTGACTGTGATGTAATTAATGCTTTTGCCAAGACAGAGTTTCAGCAAGTCAAGTGTAGTATCCTGTTAAACTAGAGGTTCAGAAATTCAGTGAAGAGTTTCAGAGCTAGGAAAGCTACTATTAAAACCTCGAGCAAATAAGCATGTTTGAGGGATATAAATTACATGCTCCTTTTCAATTCATTTCACTTGTTTTTCTGTCAATGTAAAATGCTGAAGAATGTCCATGTCAGCATGTAAACTACTTTTTCCTGGTTTAAACATGCTATGAGTAAACAGTGTGTACGGTTTCCTCCCTGCTTGAGTGAAAACAGTATTCTGGTCACACAGGGCAACACTTGATAATAAACTTGATGGCCTTTCTCCATTTGGAAAGCAATCATTTTTTAATGTTACATCCATAATGCCTTCCCAAATGCATACTATGAACTGAAACTTTAAAATATTCAGCTATGCACCAGCCCAAACATAAGCAGAAGAATGCAAAACGCAACAAAAGACATGAGTACTAAGGAAGCTTCATAAAGCCCTAAGGATCTAATAGATAGTTCCAGCATATCCACTGCTACTCCTCACTAAGCCATGGACTTGTAATTTTCCCTGCCACCTGATTAAGCAATGTGTCTCTTGTTGATGCTGCAATGGGGAACAGAGCAAGTATGAGAGGGGTAAGTGTAAATGAAAGATGGGAAAACTTTAAAATTATTGGCTTTAGAACACTTTTGCACAAAGACTATTATTTTGCAGTTCCTCACTAAGAAACTAATGCCAATGGAAACACTACTGGTTATTGCATATAATACTGCTTTAATAGCTTTCCAAAATTTTCTTCTCAATAGAGGCAGTCAGTTTGACCTTGAAACATCACTGTTAATCTCAAACACGGATTACTTAACAAGGCCAGAAAGTAAAGCAAACAGAATACTGCCCCTCTGAGAGAATCCATTAACTGTTTCGCAGTTCTATGCTGACTAGAGAGATGTCTTAAGAAATAAAATAACTGATTCATGTTTCCAATTCACTTAGAGCCTTCTGGTAGCTCAGCAGGATGCAACAATGGGATAGCTCACATACAGAGAATTTCCAGCACGTGAGCAGAGGTGGAGCAGTCATCAGTGATGTAGAATTTATCTAAACTCAAATTGCTGCATGACTTGATTGGGGTCAGAGGGTCCAACCTGCATCTCTCAACGCAAGGAGTCTGGCATTGTAGTCCAAAGTCTACCAAGCTTAACTTGAGAAGTGTGTAAAGATCAACACTTAATTGGAACGTCTTAAATTTTAACATTATCTTCTTCTATTCAAAACACTTGAGAAAGTTCTAATTTGAATTAGCTCCAACCAATGGTAAAAACCACATGATGAGTGTGGTGCAGATCACTGGTGTGGAGTCCCTTTATGTAGATACAACTGTCCAGTTCTCAAGTAGTCTGTTTACCCAAGATACATTGAACTTCAGCACTGAAATCTGCAGTTTATGGAGTTTCCTGAACTACCCAACAAACTTTCCCTGCCAAACTCAACACCACAGTTGCTGCTGCAGGAAATAAAGATAAAATACAGAGAGCTTTTGTATCAGAGTGGAATTATGCTGACAGAACACTTGCAGACAGTAAAAGGACGGGTACTGTTAATGCAATTTCTACATCATGTGGTCACTGCAAAATGAGCCATCAGAACCAATCTTCAGTAGTTTATGTAGTACAAGAGAGCAGAATGGAAGAACATTAGTGACTATCATATCACTCTTGCCCTTGTACTCGAATATCCAAAACATAGTTTTGATCACAACACTTGGTTTGGGGCTGGCTGAAAGCATTCACGGATCACAGATGCAGTCAGAATTGCTGCTCATGTTGCCATCAACTCCCACAAAACGTAGTCGTCTCCTCCTCAGCATGTTTCAGAAAACAATTTCAAACATAACAACTAGGGAAATTACAAACTCAAAGTGACTGATTACCCAGCTACAGACAGACCATTTTAGGGGTCCACACCAGAATATAATTCACTAATCTATTGTCAAGAATAAATTTGCAATGAGAAATTAAAATGCACTACATGTGAAAAGATTGATCACTCAAATCTTGAGCTAGCATTCATTCTCTTATCTCCTGTAAAACTTCAAGTGGACCCTTCTGGCAACAAAATGACAGAAACCTTGGGTTTCCTCCCCAGCACAACTGCAACTTTGATAGTACTGATATTAACACTTGATGTCTTCATATTTGAAATCTAAAATAAGCCTCAGCATTGTCCCAGACTGTGCATGTACATCTCCTATGCTCCTTGCAGACACCTATGGTCAACTGCCTCAAGAGTAACCTCTGGAGAAGAGTAAGAAATTCAGTTTGCTATGGCTGAAAGCACACAAAAGTAGAATAATGGAGGTGCCGCACAAAATCACAGAATGTCAGGGATTGGAAAGCACCTCAAGAGATCATCTAGTCCAATCCCCCTGCCAGAGCAGAGACACCTAGATCAGATCACACAGGAACACATCCAGGTGGGGTTCGAATGTCTCCAGAAAAGGAGACTCCACAACCTCTCTGAGCAGCCTGTTCCAGTGTTCTATCACTCTCACTGTAAAAAGTTTTTTCTCTTATTTCTGCGGAGCCTCCTATGTTCCTGCTTGCACCCACTGGCCCTCATCCTATCATTGGAGGTCACTGAGAAGAGTCTGGTTCCATCCCCCTGACAATCACCTTTACAAGTTTATACACATTAATGAGGTCGTCCCTCCTCAGCTACCACTAGAAACAGAGAACTTGCCCAGGAAATTTTGGTTTCTCTTCCTTACTACCTGGCCCTATTGCAAATTAGCATTGCTGTTATGATTAGCTCTTCAGCTGATATAAAGAACTTATCAGGCAGAAAGCCACAAAGGCAGCAGCACAGTACTGAGAAAGTACTTTTTAATTAATTGCTACAAAGCTGGCCAAAACACCGCAGACAGGGACAAAATCTACCTTTGGATGCCTATGATCTTAATCTCACCAGAGTGAACAGGCAGTCAGTGTGCGCAGCCTGGGAAATAATGCAGTCCATTAAATTCATGCAATTTACATACAATTAGTGGCTTCCGAATTTTACTTTTGAGTAGAAAAGAAAGATAAAGAAGGTTTCAAATAATCTAAATATTCCCCTGTGGCTGGCTATCACTGTTTCAAATTAGGGTAAAAGTCCAACTCAAAAGATTTTTCAAAAATCCATGTAGATTTGTTTAAACAAAAGCAAAATACAAATGTTAATTGAATTATTTGAGCTTATGTTTAAAGACAAACAAAATCCCGGTAGATTTAAGCTTCCTGTTTCAACTGAAAATATATTTTTTCATTGAAAGCCACTTCTGCTACCTTCCAACTGGTCATGTATGGTGTTTTTGGAAACACGACATATGTAGGTAAACTTTAAATAAAGAGTTAGAGATGCCTCAGAGAAAAGAATGTCTTGCATCCAAGAGAAGATATCAACAATATTATTGCCTCCTTACTAAAACGTGAACGATAAATTATCTCTGATAGAGATACATACACTATGTGTAAAATCTGTATATAGCATAAATTTCTTCCTTTTGTCATTGTTTTCATTACAATACCAGCAGCAAGATTCTTGCTGGATCAGAGGAGAACATGTGTTTTTAACATATTTGTGGACAGTGAAAGTTGTCCAAGTTCTGTGGCGTGCAGCATGCCATCCCTGAAGAGCTGAACATTTTACCTATTTTTCCTTCAATGAGTTTCTCCATGTAAAAGGGGTAAATTATTAATAATGAATTCCAAAGGGAGATTGTAGGCAGAAACTCTGTGGTACAAGTTAGGCTGGGGAGGGGTTGAATGCAATAGTGAGAAATAACTCAAGCAAAGTGAGTGACACACTATTTACACTATTTTTCTGACTGGTATCAAAACCTGGAGCTGGTGAAATAGTATAAATTTTAAACCACTCTTTTATGCACGGAAAAACTGTATCAGAGGGCTCTAGTTAAGCACCTACCCAGCAGGCAGCCTGAATGCTAGGACATGGTGACACAAGAAGAGGACAGTTGAGGAAGAGGTCAACACCTGCAGGGAGCAGCAACACTGGGCAGAAACAGAATGAGAACACTGGGCAAAGGAATCACCCATGGCTGTGGGGAAGCCAACAGCTGTCACAACAGGAGAGAGTTGTAGAGGAGCCCTGGAAGAGCATACTTATTATTACTTAGTATTTTTAAGAGTTTTAAGAGTTTAAGAGTTTAAGAAACAAACTTTCTATATAGCAAGCAGTTTCTGGTAATGCAATGAAATTAATTTTATTTAATTGAAACAGAATTATATAGGAGCTCCCTCAAGTTTGTTGGCCTGGATTCCTGAGTGTGAGTAGTCCATATCAACTGTACCTGCCCTGGTGCAATACTGTCCCACTGCTACAAGAGGTGTTCCCATTCTTTCCTCAGAAGAGAATGGAAGACAGGTTATGAGTGTGGATGTATGCTTTGAACCTTACTGCACTTCCTTACATGCTGTTAGTCAGTGATTAAAATTGTCTAGAAATACAGATAAGAAATTCCAGTCTCTTTGAGAAAACTCAGTCCTACCAAATCTTGGATCAACTTTCCAAAATCACAGATTTGGCAGTAGAAAGAAAAAGCTGAGACAGTGTTTGATCAGCCAACATAATTCCACACACAATTTATAAGCTGGGGGAAAAAAGGGAAACAAATCATGCTCTTGAGACAAAGAAATCCAACATCTTGGATAATTTAATTTCATAAAAGGACACACAAAGTAGCAACTTTGTACACTTAACTGGCCAATTTTTTTTTAAGTTGTAAACAGCTATGTTAAAAAGTGTCGCTCAAAAACAGCCTCATAGAGGTGGTGAAAACATACAATGAACACCCTGATAAAGGTTTCCTTGTGTTATTTTATCACAGAAGGGACTTTTAAATCAGCTTAATTTGATGGATAACAACCAATAATTTTGAAAACAATGATTTTTCTAATGAAAAACATTTAGATTAGTTTTCTCTTACTTCAAGTCCCACCTCACTTGGCACTTGCGTGGATTGCCTGTCATCCATATGACTACCACAGATTCAAGGGCCAACCTAATAATGGCTGCATATCTTTTGTTTTTCTTTCTATAGTCCTCCATATCATAGAAATACATTGACTTGTGAATTTTTTAACAAAGAAACAAACATTTCAAAAATCAGCCAAAGAAAGGAAGTTTTCAGGGAATACTGCTCATACACTAACCAATCTGGAGCTCATGTGTGACTCTTTCTGAGATGCCCTGGGATCGAGAAGAAAAAAAATCAAATGACCCTTCATGTCCTATTCCATTGACTCAAGTCTCTGGAAAGGCAACACAGTGCACATTCACTAATAACACTCAAGATGCTTTCCCTTTTCATACGTTAGACAAACAGAAATACAATATGTGCTATTTCTTTAAGTGGACTGAGTGTGTTTATTAGGTTTTTGCAACAATAAAGATTTTAGATATGAGATAAATACCTATCCTTCAAAGGCTTTCATTTCCACAGTCTTCTATTTATCACAAATCACTAACGGGCCTCATTAAAACAAAGATCTCATCTGTCTGCATACGTACATGCAGGTCTGTATTGCAGAAGCACACATTCACACATACATTTCTACATATGCAAAACACATACATGCATAAGCAGATCTGAGCTAGAAAATACTATTACATATCAAATAACCATTTAATAACAATTAAGTTATTTTTTGATTAAAAGCTCAACAGAAAAAGCACGCATACAAAAAATGTGAAGATACATAGGTTGAACATATAAACTGCTGAAAAAAAAAAAGTTTAGGAGAAGCTGACAGTAACAAAAAGCAGACAGGTAAAATCTCTAGTTTAAAGCTGGGAGTCTTGAGCATACAGGATCATATCAAAGCCAGAGCATTAAAATAACTAGAAGTAGAATACCCTCTGTTTAACTCTACCAGCAAGTAAACAAACACACATTTAACATGCTGCATCACGTCGCACACCATCTTAATTTAGCTACATTAAAATGAGTTCCCCTCAAATAAAAGCTTGTACTATGACTATACCTTTAAAAAGCACATGATTTCTCTGTATGGGTTTTAATATGAAGAAAATACAAGGCTGAATCAGGAGTTGTAAATTTTCACACTTAATTTGATAGTTCAGCACTTTGGCAGTTGAGTTTGCAGAGCACACAGATCTGTTTCCCTTCTCTTTCCCGCTTATTTTGCAGCATACAGGAATTCTTAAGCACAGTGCACCATGCACAGACAATTTGTAAGGCATGTTCATCATCACTTGTTCAGCTTTAGACACCAAATGAGACATGCTTCAGATTTCTAGGTGCGCATCTCACGGTGATGTTTTAAAATTTTATCACCTAGTTTCCAGGGAACTGAGGCTTTGAATCTATATTTGAAATACCACCTGAGCGGGTGAAACACATTGGTATTCCACACACAGCCTCCTGCTGTCATTCCACTGTTGGCATGGGACAGTCTTCACCAAGACTTAGAAAACCTCATTCAATATTCCTCTCTAGAGGATCTGACACTTACTGTGAATTCTGCTCTTCAACTTAAATACCAGTGTCTGTGGCAGGCCAATTCTATCATTGCAGATACAGCATCCCTCAGGCGAGGTCCAACCTTTCTCTCGCAGTGCACCCAGGGATTAGCTTGACTTACCCTAAATTCTCTCCAGTGCACAGTAAGAGCTAATCTTTCCTGTAGGAAGCAGGAGATGGGGTTGCCATGACAACGGAGCACATTCTAGCAGTGGGACCACTGAGATGAGCTGAAAAGACGACAGTGAAACATGCACTCAGCCTTCCTCCGGGGCTACGGGCTTCTTCCTCCAGGATTTAATTCCCCTGCAAGTTTATAGACGGGCTGGGAGGTTGATTAGCTATGTATTTTGCTACGGGGAGATTACTAGTTAAGAATATGGTTGAGAGATCATAGCATTATTTAATGAAACTGCCATTCCTGCTTACATTAAATTGCTGATTTTACTAGCAGTGTGGCTGCTTTTAAATCACTACTTGTTCATACACATTAGTCCTACACTTACTCCATGCTAACCCCTCACTGTAATAAAGAGAAATGAATTAAGTCACAAGCCAAGTCCTGCACTTCAGCTTTGGTTTTCCAGCATATTAGCCATGCGGTCTCTCTTTAATGGTTTTACACTCGTACATATAGAGGCACACAAAGAGCACAGCATAACATCTGTGTTTGAAGCTCAAAGGTTTCTGCTGATGGGGGAGGGGATACTGAGAAAAGCATATCGCAGCAGCCACGTGGCTTCCATAGATGACAAAACAGCCACAATAAGCTTTGGGAGCCCTGTTCATGAGGCAAAAGGAAACTGAGTAATCCAGACTGTAAATATCAGCTATTTACTGCCCCAGAATAACTCCTGTATCCTAAGCTTCAAATATTTTTTTCTCAATGAGAATAATGCAAAGCTTTTGTAGCCTCTGCATTTCAATTATTTACACATTTTTAATTGTTCGATCAAATTTTAATGCAAAGGGAGTTTCTTTGTGTTTTAATTTCTCTTAAAAAAACACCAAACGTATTATTGTGGAAAATTCCTGGAGGCTGGAGCATGACCATGTCCTCTTCTGTTATTTCAGATATGAGCATGTGTCAGGGAGCTTTCACATTAAAGAAGCAGAATCTGAGAATGTAAGGCTAGTCTTTAATCACATTTTTAAACCTTCTGTTTGCACAGAATAGAATCCCTCCTCCTGTGTGTGCTGACTCTTGAGCATTTAACTCATGGAGCTCACAACACTCCAGCAGAAGGTAAGATCCACCAGTCCCCCAGTACCACTAACAGCTTGCCCCACCTGAATACCAAAAGAGATGTAGACAAATCAAATCTACACCATCTAAACCCACTTCTCTCTCTAGGAATTTTAAAAGGGAAGAACCTCTATGATGGTCTCTGACACATGAAAAAGAGCCCAGAGGCTGCATTTAGTCAGAATTCCTATGGGTAGGGAAAAGGGAAAGGAGCAGGTAAAACAGTGCATGGATATGAAACAGCTTTCCCCATACAGAAGTTATACTGGAGAGCTGCCTGGTTATTCCCAGCTTACTTAGTTTTGACAAGCTACATAAGGCCTCCTTGGGAGGCATGCCACTGCTTGGAATGGGAACGAGATTGTTGGGAATTCTGGGGGTATTATGGCACAAGGAAGTCCACATCAGGTTCTCCAAAAAATTATCAAATCACTCTTTTTTTCCTGGTGCTACTCTAATTACATTTTACAGCGAGAAACCCACAGAAAAAAAACCATACAAAAGCCATAATTTTTTTTTTCCATGGCTAGGCAATAAGGCACTTCTGTAATCTTGGAACATATCTCAGTGTTACACAATCCTTGCAGTTTTACCTTAATTTGGATCTTAGCATGTGTCAGGGATATACATGCACTAAACAGTATCCCTCTGAATCTGCTGGCTCTGACTTATCCCACAGCTTGCTATGAAGATGAATTACACCACACAGTACAGCACCTGTATTTATTATCATCTAATTAGTGTTAGGTTTTAATTTTTTTCCCATTTTTCCACTCATGTTTTGTAAAACTGGAAAAATGCCAAATCATCTAAGTGAAATATGGTTTTGCTTTTGAAACAATCCAGACAGAATTCCCAAATACTGAAAAATCTCTGGCTAAATAATTTTCAGCTCAAGAGACAATATTTCACACCTTCAATTCCACTGGGAAAGACTGGTATTTGTAGGCATGCAAATTGGCTTTGAAAAAAAAGGGCATATAATCAGATGTTGAATGATGTTACAGATTTTTCGTGTCATATGCTGCCTCGTTACAATGTGAAAAGAACAGTTAACAGCAAGATTAATGCTGTGAAAATAGCTAAACTACTGTTATGATTAATGAAAGGAAAGTTCTGTTCTTGTTTCACAAACTATGCCTTTAGAAATCAGTAAATATTGCCCTTAGAATGTAATCATTAATTTTTTTTATGCTCATGTGCAGAACTTCCATTTAATGCTGAATCTTGTAGTTTTGGAAATTAAAACTTTGATGTAAGTACAAAATACAAGTACTATGGTCCTTTAATTGTTTGACAGGGAATGGAAATGGATTTTACTGCCAAAATCCTAAATAAGCCGAACCCAGCCACTTACTGCAATGGGTCCAAATTAGCTCTGACCATCTTCTTCCCATTTATGCTGAAACTTCTTGGGTTTTACTTCAGATGAATACCTAAATCATTCCCTGAGCAGGAACACATCTTTTCACACATGTGGAGAAAGAGAAGCACTTTAAACATGGAAAGTTGAGAGACCTCTGGGAAGATCTAGGAGCTCACAGATATTGCTTGCCATACAAGTATCTGGTTTAGTCAACCTAGGTGAAGCTTGCCATAACAAGGAATAAGAGAAAATGAAATGGGATGACATGCATTCAAGCAATCTGTTCTAAGGTGTAACATACTAGGACTTCTGAGGATCGAGTGCATTAACCAGCTCTAGGTCCTTAAAGCTCCATTACCTTAGGTTCTCTACCTTCTTCAAAGGTAGACCCTACCTTTATGAAAACTGAAGTCTGAATTTTTCCCTCTGTTTACCTTCTTGTTTGAGAGAGGAATGGCAGGTGAATACATAGCGACCATTTTTCCTCTCAACAGGACACTCATTGTGTAAAGACAAGATGGGGGATCTCAGAAGACAAATTCTATCCTATGTTTCTGCACGTCCAAAGAATTCACAGCTTNAAATGGGATGACATGCATTCAAGCAATCTGTTCTAAGGAAACTACATAGGTGTAACATACTAGGACTTCTGAGGTTCTAGTGCAGTAACCAGCTCTAGGTCCTTAAAGCTCCATTACCTTAGGTTCTCTACCTTCTTCAAAGGTAGACCCTACCTTTATGAAAACTGAAGTCTGAATTTTTCCCTCTGTTTACCTTCTTGTTTGAGAGAGGAATGGCAGGTGAATACATAGCGACCATTTTTCCTCTCAACAGGACACTCATTGTGTAAAGACAAGATGGGTGATCTCAGAAGACAAATTCTATCCTATGTTTCTGCACGTCCAAAGAATTCACAGCTTTGGACAGAAATGAGGAGTCTGAGGATTTCATGTTGAAAAGAAAAGAATAGGAAAATAAAACTATATATAGGTACAACATGCAAAGTTGACATGAGAAAGTGAAGGTTTCTGTTTTGAATTCTTGTCTTTTTCTTTACTATGCTTAACTGTGAAATCACCACTGAATTCTCATTTTTATTATACACTTTCTATACATAGTTGTTCATAGAGTCCTTTGAAACCTGTGAATGAAAGGAAATATCAATCTTTTTAAGAACTATTCATTCGAGATTAAACGGTGCTAAATGCTGAGCCCTGAACAAAAGGTTTAAACACATGTAAGTCCTGCTGACACAGAGCAACAGTGCCCAGTACTTTACAGGATCAAACCTGCGATGTGGGGTTTTTAGACCCTTAATTCCCTATCCTCTCCTTTCTCTTTTTAAATATATCCTGGTAACTCAGATCCTGCTTAAATTCCTTACACTAAACATTAAGTGACCTTCAGTTCCAGAACGGTGATAAATCAAAAAGAAGCCTACACCAGTGCAGGCTGTGCCACCACCTTCTGACAGCCAACACTTAGTTTTCACATTCTACAGATGAAATTAATGGTGCAGAGCTAATACTCAGAATACTCCAAAATATGCAAGTGAAAAAGAACATTTTTTTACACTTCAGGAGTGCGACTAAACTCTTCTTAAATACAGTCTTTTTTACTTTTGGAAATGTGACATGTAATTTTATCCACTGGATCATATGGGCAATCAGGACCTTTTTTCTGATGCCTCTTAGACTTTTTTTCTCTACCTGTGGTTCCACTCAGTCCAACAACTACTCCACGTTTACAACTAGGAGTAGGCATTTGCAGAATCAGTGTTCAGGAATTTTGGAATCAAGTAATTTTGAAAGTAATGACATGTTTCAGGTAATATGATTTTTCCAATACGCAAGATGATAAAAATTACTGTGATTTCACTCTAAGAGCCAAAGTGATATATATGAAAAAAACAGAAACAGTCTGTAGTTGTAAAATTGTGATATAAATTTGTCTTCCTAAGCAAAAACCTTTGCATTTTGGGAATGTAGTGCCAAATGCAGAACTCATTGAAGTGATAAGCTACCCTATTGAGAGACATGGGCAACATTAAGCAACATTACTCCTATGTGGAAACCCTAAATGCAAGATGAGGTCAGACGTTCCAGTAAGATATTATTTTATCCAGATCTGTAAGATCAGTTTATCCAATTAGGCATGGTGGAGAAGCATTTCAAACATAAAAATGCTCTTTTAAATGTCTTTATACATCTTCCAAAAACTGAATTACATACTTTCTTATACAGTCATTTTGTTTGGATTGTGCAGTCTCAAAAGGTCCCTTACAAATTCAAATGTTCTGTGGTTACATGGGCTACTTTGTAGCAGTAGAGTCTCTGGTGACAGATCAACAATAAACGATTACACTATGCTTCTGTCTGGTAGACATTCAAAAGGACAATATATAGATAATAGTAATGACTTTAAGGATGCACATTGTTAATTCCAGCTATAAGCCTTCACCACCCTCCTGCAAGAGGTTAAGACCAGATATACTCTCTTGACCCTGAGACCAGGTAACAGCTAGAGGCAAGACCAAGAACAGTAAGCATATTTCCTTGGCTTACCATCCCACTTCCCAGCTGCCTTTAGGTCAAAAGTTTCCCAGACCTGACCTTATAATATCTTGGCTACATTGTAAGTTTCACTGACTACACTAGGAAGTAGGTTGTCTGGATCAACTAGAGCAATCTGACTAGTGTCCCTGCTGCTCAGGGCAAGAATAGCTTTGTCCACACTGTGTGCGTGTGTGTCCAACACCACCTAACCTGTGATTAACCAATTGATGAGATAGCGATATCACAAAACTCTACAGCACTGTCTGTAAAAAACACAACAGTGGCACTGCAACGCCCAAATCTTTGGAAGGACTTTGTTATGCTATTCTCAGGAGAAGCCTGAATGTGGACTGTGTGGACCTGGCATGCGTGATCTGGAGATCAGACCTGGGTCTGAAAAACGCAAAAGCCTAATGAATATCTTAAAAACTCATTCCTGCCTTTGAAAGGTCTTAAAGGATTTTTTCTATATATTTTTTTTAAACCTATAATCAGCAGCTTATTAGTGATGCACAATAAAAGTATTTTGTTTCACTTATTCTGGTCATGACATCCGTTAATGACACCTGTTAATGGTGTCTCTGTTAATGGTGTCTATGCAATTGGTGTTATGAGAGACAAATAATTTGTCTTTCTTCATCTTCTCCATGCCTGTCATGACTTTACAAATACCACTCATGTCCTCTTAATCATCCTTCTTTCAGGTTAAAGAGTCATAGTCGATGCATTTCTTCTCTCATGGAGACAATTTCATATGTTTGATTTTCCTTATCACCTCTCCCCATACCTTTTCTTCTATATACTTTCTGGGAAAGAGGGCAGAATGGCACTGTAGGTACATAAATCTACACAGGGATGTGATGGGAATACACAAATTGCTATGATGGGTAAGTGCAAGTCCATTTAGCCTAATATCCTCTCTTTGAAAAAGGGGATGCTACAGTTCACTGTTTTGGTGTCTATTTCTTTCCTGATGGATCCAATATTAAGGCCTATATTGAACTCTGAAGTATCCTTCTTCAATCCACAGCCTCACCAAGGTTTATGTGCCAAAAAGTTTGGGTTTTTTTTACAGCTGCACTTGCTGATTTACCATCTCCACAAATCCTGTTAAGCATGAATCTTTAGTACTACTTCTAACAATTCACAGAACTATTTTTTCCAATTGTACTAGCTGCTCCAACATCTATCTACAAATCCAGTTTAACCCTTATCTTCAGTGCTACTTCAAAAATTCTTGACATTCAGTCTGTTTGTAAACCACCACTGGTCTCCAAGCCGATATTCTCATAGATACATTTCTTATACCCCCAACTTCTCATTACAATGTGGTAACAGCTATTCACAGACCTTACAGAATCATAGAATCATAGAATAGTTTGGGTTGGAAGGGACCTTAAAGATCATCGAGTTCCAACCCCCCTGCCATAGACAGGGACACCTCCCACTAGACCAGGCTGCCCAGTGCCCTGTCCAGCCTAGTCTTGAACACCTCCAGAGATGGGGCATCCACAACCTCCCTGGGCAACCTGTTCCAGTATTTCACCACCCTCACTGTAAAGAATTTCTTTCTTATGTCTAGTCTAAATCTATCCCCCTCTAATTGATATCCATTGTTTCTAGTCCTCCCATCCGATATTATGTTAAAAATTCCTTCCCTTGCGTTTCTGTAGGACCCCCTCAGGTACTGATAAGTTACTATGTGGTCCCCTCTGAGCCTTCTCTTCTCCAGGCTGAACAACCCCAACTCCTTCAGCCTGTCCTCATAGGGCAGTTGCTCCAACCCTTTGATCATCTTCGTGGCCCTTCTCTGGACCCTCTCCAATAGCTCAATATCCTTCCTGTGTTGATATAAACTGAGGATTGCATTTCTTCCTTATTTTTACTTTACATTCATCACTGCTGAACTTCTTTTGCCATTTTATCACCCAGTACCATGACATTACTTTGTAACTGTACAGGCAGGATTTCTTTTGTTATTCTGAGTAATTTAGTCTTGCCAACTACATGTTGCTAAACAGGTCACCTTGCTTGCCAGCCCTCTTTTTAACTATTTCTTAATACTTTGAATAGTAACAGCCCTACTGCAAATCCTTTTCGACTCCACTGGTGCCCTCTCTTTACTGAGAGAACTAAGCGTTTATTCATATTCTCTATTTCAGATTTTTCAGCCTCTGAGATACTACTTAGAGCCCTTAGGAGGGGCCTCAAGAGAAGCCTTTAGGAAACCCAGATGGATTACATTTTCATCCCCATTTCTGAGTGCTAATTCCCTTACAACAGTTTTGCACTGGAGCAGGCACGCTGAACTGGCCCAGCACAGACCTCAGAGGGAGCTAACAACTCGACTGAGTGATTGTCTGGATGTTTCAGTACTCAAGCTCGGAGACACTGAACCTTTTTCTGAACATAAATGCGGTGTACACAAACTAACTACAAGCTCAGTGACTTTCACACACTAATAGTTTTGACTCATAACAGGTTCAAGCTCCTGGTTCTTCCTCAGTACACTGCATATCTACATTGCCTTATTATGCTCCTGCATAGTAACCCTTTTCATCAGGACAGTTTCTAGTGATGTGACCAGTGAAGACCTCTGATTTTTTTTTCATTTTCTGCTCCCTGGATACCAGCCACAACACTGAAAGATTCACATTTGCTATCTTGCATTTCAATGCAGAATGCCATGAAGGTCAGATTGTTTGTATCTACCTAAATGTGAGTATCCCCACAGCAGAAATTCCAAGCAAGTGCACTTAAAATATTTAAGTTAAATATGATCTGCATCCTATCAACATGTAAATTTGGACAAATTAAAACATTTAGTAATTCAAAACCTACTCACACTGAGATAACAAAGCCCATTTCCAAATAAGTGTTTTCCAACTTCAGTGCTATTTCTGTTACAGTGTTGAAACATACTTTTTTTTTTCTTTCTGTATCTGTTACTTCTGCAATTTACATTTAGCTCTATGAAAGCAGGTCACTGATTTCTGTTTACTTCTAGACATGTGAATTTTGACCTACAACCTCGTGTTGTGCATAAGCTATCAAAATGGGGAAGGCTAGCATCAGATCCAGCTTGCCAGGCAAAAATAAATAAATAAAAAGTTAGGGCAACTAGTGCATATATTCTTAACTTCTTTTAGTCTACATGACTTTTGTCAGAAAGCAGTAGCTTTATGTTAAAGTACACACACTCTTCACTAGCTTTTTCAGCTATTTTTAAAAATCCAGCAAATCCAAGTGTTTGTTATTCAAGCAATGGTGATACTAAAATACTATCTTTACTGAAGAAAATAAAATCTAATCTAAATTAGCTTTATAGAAGCAATCTGTGCTTCATCGCTGCTATTTATGATATTATGGGATACTGATTAATTTTAAGGATTACCAGTAAATATGCCAAGGCTTAATTCTCCAGTCTGACTCTGCTGTGTGTATTCCCCACCTGTTTATTTCCTATGCAGGAGCAGAAATAGCCCTACTGGAACATGTCTTCTAAATGCATAAATTCTTTTCCATTACCTCAAAAAAAATATCCCACAGCATAATGCAATTGCAATAGATATTATCAGTATGATAAATGCTTTTTATAGTGCTCATGGTTTCAAATGAAATTAATTTCAGAGGCTGCATCAAATTTACTTCCTATTACTCCAAATCATGTCACTGCAGTACTTTGCATGACCTACTGTGCGCTTCTATGGGTGAATGTGCTTAAGTCTGTTTTCAGTGCAACATGAAGTCCTTGGTATAATATTTGGTCTTCTAAGAATTTTACATCCTCTTTTTCCATATATCAGTTTAAGATACTGTTAAGAAGAAAGATACTGATGTTTTAAGAAGCAGTAAAAACCATGCAGTAATACACAGTGAGATGACTGATAGCTCATTAAACAAATAGCTTTTAAAGACCAAAAATGTCTGTTTTCCAGCCATGCCATACAGAAAGTTCTCTTTAAAGCTCCCTGAATAGCTTTATGAATTCACAGCAGGAGTAAATATTTTAGGTAATTTCTATCTTAATGCTCACGGAAAATAACAAAGTTCACATAAACCATATCGCCTGGTGTTATCTGCCGTAAATGGAGCTGCCATTTATGACAGACACATAGATGAGGGTATATGAAAAGTGATACCATGTTAATGGCCAAGCAAAGTGACAAGAAAGCATCCCAGCTATTTGTCTTCTAAAATATATGGATGAATATTTGGTATAAGACAAGAGTATCAAAATCAAAAGTAAAGCAACTTGTATGCTTCTTTGCCTAACACTAAAAAGAGGAGATAAATACATGCTAGCAATCTCTGGATTGAAAAAGCATCATAATCAAGAAAGATATGATATGGGAAGAGTTGAATTCACAGATTTCCACTCTGATTCATTATACATCAGCATATTTCTAAGAAGTTTACTAATACCTTCTTTCCCATGTCTGCTAGAATGAAAACTGAACACTTCCATTTGCTGTTTACACCTAGATTCAAAGTTCTGCTAAGTTTCATCAGCAGGTATATAAAGAATAGATCCTTGCCCCTGGTAGGAGCAACAGTTAAACTCAGTTTCCAGAAGGCAATTATGAAACTGTCATTTAAATTTTTATCTTATATTCTCACTAGAAGAGACAACAGTTGACCGATCCAATATATCAGCTAGCATTAGCCTCAAAGAATGATGTGAAGAAAACATAACAAGGACACCTACCCTGTAGTAAATCATTTATGTATTGCAGATAAGAAAATCAAATAAAAAAAGCCAAGACATGAGAGCATTAGCCAGGTCATAACCTTGGCTGCTTGCTTCATCTGCTAGCTGATTCTCACAGATAGACATTAAAGTTGAGAAGTATCTGTCAGGAGCAGATTGGAGGTGGCACCATAAAACTTACCTAACACTAGAAAGGAAGAAAATGGAGGAGAAAGGGATATCCCATTCACAGGGTATTATAATGCTCAAAGCAAAGCACACCCCAAGAGGACAGTAAGGTGACAGAAAAAAACTACAATGTGAAGTCAATAATTGATATCTTGTTCCCTCTTCTGCTTTGAGAAAAGCATTTCATCAGTGTTCCTGTGAAAATAAAATACGTTGCACAAAAGGCAAGAATATCACCAGCCGTATGAACTCCTATGGACTGTCCTAGCCTAAGTCATCAAATAACAAAATGAAATAACCTTAAATTCTCTGATGAGGGTATGAAGATATTGTTTCTTTCCAAAGATGATGCACAACTGATCTGCAGAACACTCCCAGCTTAAGCAACACTCTTATAATAAGGAAAAGTCCTATGGCAAAGTTCACTTAGGCCTGTGGGAATTACTCATGGTGCAAAACATGCATGATTTTGTGAAACACATATGATTTCAGTGAGAAGTACATGGCCAGGACAAGGGGCTGGAATTCCAGCCGTGCATAGCAGCTCATGTGGATCCTGCATAATTTATCTATCTCCCATGGGTGGCTTAGATGATACTGTGATCTTCTAGTTCAAGTAAAGAAATATATGCACAGTTACTCTAAATGAGTATAACTGAGTGAACTAACTGGTACGAAAGAGGATGGTAGCCAAATCTTGATGAATTCAAGCCACTTCCTTCCCCATCATATGGCTCATGCCTCTAAAACAGAAATGCTAGTAAGCCTAATGTCCTCCCCCATGCAAGTCAAAATTGGTGAGGCTAACACTGCTGACCAGTCTGGGTACCAGCCTAGCCCCATCCATGAAGAGCAGCAGGGCGAAGTGTGGGGTGATATTGTTAGTTCCCACCCAAACATCAGTTCTGAAACTCCCACTGGTAAGCACGATTCAGGAAAACTGTTCCCCACCAACGCTGAAATTACATAAAGGCCTTGATTACATCAAAATGGCAACATTTCTCCCTTGCATCCCAGGCTTAAAGGTTTCCATTGAAAGAATAAACAAACTTCGTTTTATTTTACCTTCTAAATTCTTGTTCACATTTCCTGATACCAAATCTCTAAAGACTGGAAAATTACTTGCCAGAGTCAGCATCCTGGCATACTGGTTTTCTAGTAAGAATGATGGATGGTTTGGTTTTGCAAAACTGATACACTGATTTGGTATTGCCAGTGGGTATGTCTAGCAAGGCTGCCTGTAACACCTGCATCTCCACCAAGCCCTGCCATCAAAGTATGCATGTGTCACTTTTGCACGGAAGAGGGAGATGAGGGTGGCATCCAAGGTGGTGGGTCCACCCTCTCTGCTGCTCCCTGCTGCAGCAGAGAGCAACCATTAAGGGGCATATCTAAGTGTCCAAGTGAGTGTTTGGAGGAGGCAGACATATACAGTTCAGCCAGCAATGCCCTCACAATTTACTCTTTCTTTTATAGAAGACCATCAAACAGAGTTAGGTTTTGGTTTTAGAGAGATTCTTTTTGCTATCTGAGAGAGTTTAAGAATGAGGAAGTAAGAGAATGTCAGAAGAGTAAAAGAGGGGAAGCAAATCCAAAAAAGGACAGAAGCAAAGGGCTAAGGACTATCCTATACTTTGTCCTCATCTAGTTCTTACTTTTTTTGGTTAGTTTACTTCTTTAATTATTTCTGCTTACTGTACTGTACATGCACTTACATGTCCTGACTTGTGATACGTCACCATTATGCCAGGCATTGTACCAGTACATAGTAATAAACTCCCTAGTATAAAAGTTTACTGCTTAATGAAGCAAGACAGAAAATAAAGTTAACAATCACCTCCACTCTTGAGAGGAAACAAGATGAAGAGAAATCAAAATGCTTGACAAGGGCAGAGGTAACTAGGAAAGAAATGGATACCCACTGAATCCCAGTTCTGCACCCCCTTCTCTCATGACCAGAGCACACTGGTTGCTTTCATAGTGCTATTTTTGCAGCCTAGCCATTTTCTTCTACCATCCTAGAGGTACTTAATTTTTGTCTGTTCTATTAGTTTCTTTGTGTAACCACTAGTGCACCTAATAAAATATTCTCTTTTTTAATGAAAAAGAGTAGCAAAATGTGAGCAGTAACAAAAAGACCAGATCCTTTTTCCTCCTGCTCTGCTACAGATTGTCTCCCTGATGCTCACTTACAGAATGGGAATCCCCTCTCTGCCTTTATCTGCAGTACTTTGCTTTCTTGCTTGATGCTGTGAAGTGTACCCCATCAAGTATTTGACACATAGAGGCAATGCCTGGAAATCTAAATCCAAGCATGAATATCCACATTGGATCAAGAAAAGATTTGTCTTGTCAAACACCTTAAGTCTAAGTAGATG
The DNA here is from genome assembly GCA_013400935.1 of Turnix velox. Classification (NCBI taxonomy): domain Eukaryota; kingdom Metazoa; phylum Chordata; class Aves; order Charadriiformes; family Turnicidae; genus Turnix; species Turnix velox. The sequence goes on from VZTY01031008.1 coordinate 116,428, forward strand.
CTGAGTAAGAGTAAAATATGATGATCGTTCTCCTAGTACATCCTTGCAGCAGGCAGCAATCAATACTTTATGATCTTCTCTGAGTAAAGACTTTCAAAAACTGCATTGAACAATCATGATCTATGCTTCAGGACTATGTGTGCTCCACTTCTGAACTGTTAATTTTTCTCTTTTTCAAGTTTGTGACAATAATACCACAAGATATTGATGTCCACTGTGCAAAAAGTTAGTTCTGATTCATAAAATCTCACTTCACTATGATTTCAGTGTCACAGTTTTCTACATATGTATGAAAAACAGTGTAGAATACCATGTTTACTGTTTAACCCCTCCTCAGATATTTCTTTTTTTTCCAAACTGAATAGTATGAGACTTCATTTATTGTCTCTTCATTTCATACTACTTTCTATTGTAGTCTTTCTTCGTTGTGTCTTGTCTAAGCATGGACTTGTGGTAGTAATTGTTTAATATAGTTTTCCAGGTGCAATAATGCAACAAAGTTCAAACAAACACAGAGAACTTAATAAAATAATGAATTTGTATTCCATTTGTTATAATTTGTAGTGTTTAACAGTGTTGGAAGAAGTCACAAATATTTTTAGCAAGCATTTCTTCATTAATATACAAAGGTGAGATCAATTTATGTATAGAAGAGATCTAAGAGCTGGAAATGGGAAAGTTTAAATTTGCTACTTTTCCATATAAAGCTATCAGACACAAGGAGTTTCTATGAAGATTCTTCTGCAGAAGAACATAAAAGCTGTTTGTGAAGTCCACATCAGTGAGTCTTATGGGTTGGATTCACACTACAGGTTTTTAGGCTACAGGTTTGTATTTCCAGCGAAGAAATCCCACACAGGAATACAGCAGCATGACTTAAGCTCTTCCCTCCCCTGTCTAGCACAAGCCTCTAAGAAATACCACAGAACATGCCACAGATGACCTCAGCTTTTGTATAGTAAATAAAGAGGAAAAAAAGACCCTAAGGAAGCTTAGTCTCAAGCAGCATGAAATGTATACAACATAAGTCATGCATAGAAACAGGCATGAAGCAAATGCTGTTTAACCAGTAAATGATAATCAAAAAGGGGATACACCTTAACTGTGCTTCCATATTACAAGTGCTATAGTTCAGGATTTTAGACTTCCACTGTATGAAAAGATACTGACAGTCATACAGTGGTTACTATTCTAGAAGATCCCCAGGAGACAGTATTTATTTAGGTAGAAAACCGTTGCTGAGGACAGCCTCATGGGGGATTCAGTACATCACTTCCTGAGCTTCCCAAGGGGACAGCAGTCAGCCAACCTCACTTCAGCATCTTTCAGTACAACACAAACAACATAATGCAGGACATTCACTCAGGACAAGCAGACAGCTTCTGTCAGTGTCTCATTACGATGTCATGAGAAGTAAAGGCTTCAGATAAAGGGATTTTAGCATTCCATCCACAGTATCTAAGGCAGATACAAAAGCCATCTTTTCCCTCCATATATTTACATTACCATTACTCATTACCAGAGGGCAACTTTTTCCAAGGTTTTCTTTCCACAGACTTGCAGCACACAAACTAGGTATTTTCTCTGAGCCACAGGCCTAGGGCCATTCTATTTATAGACACTCTAGCCTTAAGTAAAATACACAGGACATTGACTCAGTTAATAAAACCAGCACCAGAGATTGCTTTCTCCAAAACATTATTCGTATCCAATTCACTAACTCTGTGGTATTTAATTAATGCATTTAATATGAACACAGCATCTAAATACTTTAAGTTGCCAAGTTTTTTGATCTCACATAAAGTAAGAAGAACTCCAGTTATTTATCCATAGCTTTAACTTTCATGATATCAGGTGCATAAAATTAGATCTCCAAATTTTTCAAATTTATTAGAGCAATCATAAATATAAATATGTAGGTGTGGATATACCCTGAAATCTGCATTTTGTTTAGGAAAATGAATTTTGCATTTGATTTAGATGTTTCTCTGGGTCCTGCCTGAGTAAGTATTCCTACTTGCAGCCCTCCTAAAGATTAACCAAATTTTCTGTAGAACTCAAAAAAAGCATCTAAGGAGGCTTTCACTGTGTACACTGTATCTGTAAGCTTGAGAAATGTCTGGGAATCTTGCAGTGAAAAATATTTACTCCTGATGCCTGGATCATGTTTCTGGTTGAGGTCCCAGTCGGAGACAGTGGTAAGCATAGCTACTGCTAATAAAGTGTCATTCAACTTCTCATCCTGTTCTCTCAGCAAAACAAAGGCAGAGAAAGACAAAAGGAGAAAAGGTCCCTTTTCCTAGACCACGTAATCCTTTTCTCCTCAAACCTACTACCAGCAGAAACAAACAAAAAAAAGGCTGGGAAGAAATTCACATGCCACCGACATAGATAAGGGAACAAAGTTTTGAAGAGGTGCATTGACAGCTCTGGTGTAAGGATGACTAGGAATTCAAACATCTGGAAAAAAACACTGTGCTGACTTTACCCCTTCTGCCACATAATTCCATTTAAACACTAAAAAGAAAAATGTTTCCATTAGTTTTGCTACATTTAGACCCTATAAGTAATGCCCCATTAGCCTCACATAGCTTACATCTGCTTTAACTTAAATATGAAAAACATAACAGTCCATGCTTATGATATATTTGAACTAATAATTTTCAGCATTCATTGAGCTAATAATTTTCAACATTCATTCCTCTCAAATATGGGATGCTGAGGAGGAAAGCCAGAAGTACCAGTGCTCTGTCTGTTGCCCAGTGCTCTAAGAACAACTCCTGGCTGTACAGAAACTACAGTCATCACAAAGTCTGGGGGGAATCCAGCACCAGAGCAATTTATGGGGACTATGAAGAGGGAGATTATGATGATGATGGTGAATGATGGTGATGATAACAACAGCCAAATCAATCAAAAAAACTAATAATAACAAAAATAACAATGATCGATAGCCTTTTTACACCATGTCTCTCAGTAACAGATGAAGACGACCAGATCATTCTTCATTCATGAACTGACATATGAGGTGGTGAACAGACGATAATGAATAGGATAGAGAAATGGCTGTAGGATGCACCCTTTGTCCTCACATTTCCCAACATGTCTGGCTGGATATGTTTCACTCAGTCCAGCTTCACTTGTGAGACCTCTTCGGAACCCTTAACTTAAAATCACCATGCTACCTAAAATCACTCTTCCCTGCAAAGCCATGGGTATGACTTATATACACACCCCCCATTTATAAATCCCTTAGTATAATGATTTACCTTGAGTTTTTCTGCTATCACACTAATGATTTCACCTGTTATTAGAGAGGTATATCAAGCACTCTGACCAGTAAGAGACATGTTTGTATACCTTCAAAAGTATTAAGATTGACAGAAGTGTCCATCAGAATTTTTTCCATTACAATAAACAGACAGAAAAAAAGAGACTTTACAGATTTTCCTTTTCTTTAGCTGACAGCCATCAGCTCCTAACTTCACACAGACACACAGTTAATTGAATTCATCATGCTACTACAGCCCTCAATATTCAGTAAGCAGAGAAAACTACACTGCATACAAGGTAACAGCTAGTGCTGGGCTGGGAACAGGAGGAGTACTGCAGTGAAAACACAGTCACTATTTAGACAGTATTTCATACATACAATAGTCTGGGTTGGAAGGGACCTTAAAGATCATCGAGTTCCAACCCCCCTGCACCCTGTCGATGGAGGCAGAACTGAGGATGGGGGGAGGATCACATGGATGGGCTGGCGCCGCTCCTCAGGAGGTTGCTCAGTTCTCACAGGCTCACGGTGGGTTGGAACGGACCTCCAAAGGTCACCTAGTGCAGAGGCAGGGCTTCACCCCCTTGCTTTTCCAGGGCAGGGAGGACTCGCCCTGGGAGCCTGCAGAGAAGGCAGTGGCTGGGGAACGAGGTGAGGGGCGGGGGGAAGGCAATGGGAACCTCCCGGAGATGTTGTGGTCACAGATGCCTTTTAGGGGGAGGAAAGGCAGAGAAGCTCTTCTACTGAGATTTCTCCCAGTTCAGCAAAGTACCCAATTTTGGTTTCCCGAGGTGTGCAGATAAGTACATCTCAGGAATATTTTGCCTGTGTGCTGAACTGAGCCTTGCTCGTATCCTTAGCGCAGTAGCTAATTTCAGTGACAATACCTGCAACACCACTACCTTTCAAAAAAAGCAAAAAAATTATCCTCACTTATCAGACACAAATGGGAAGCACCATCAGATGAAATCTGAGTCTGACATTTCTTATGAGACCCACAGGCTACGGTTTGTGAAGATGCAAAAGAAGATACCAAAGAAGATGTAAAAACATTTTGCCAAGCAACAAGAGTTAAAGCCACATTTATCTCTGTCCATCAGCCAGGTCATGAATCACAAGCAAGTATATCCTACCCATCTTACTTGGTTAATTTATTTTGAGTTAGTTTTTACTGAGAAGCAGTACTTGTCATCTGACTGCAGAGAAATCTGTAGAAAAAAAGACATTAATGTAACATGTCCCCCCTTTTATGCCAAAGAATACGTATTTCTGAAATTGTGATGAATAAGTAGGCCCACAGGAAATACAGTAATGTGATTTTCACTTGTTGTTAGGAATTTAAAAAGCAACATATTAAGGTCATTTAAAAGAGGGTTTGAAGACTATAAAAATAATCCTCAGAGGCAGGTAGAAGTCAGTAATGCCACAAGAAGCCATTAATTGTAGAACAAATTCATTAAAGCATTGTTTGCTGCAAGGACAGCCATTAAGAAATATATTCTATCCAGTGAATTACATAACAATATACTTAGTGAATATAGTTGGCAATCTTTTAAGTCACTTTTCTGTTCCATTTGGAGTTTTATATTGCAACTCTTCCTTACTTCAGTTAAATACTACTTAATTAAAAATAACACTAAGAGGTTAAAATTTCAGAGAATTAAATGGATACACCTCACAAAACAAACAATGTTCTATAAGCAGTACTTTCTTTTGCATTAAACATTTTAATGCTTTAAGAAATAATTGATGTTGGCAGAATTTTGATATCAGTAGACCTCTAGTGGCTATTACCGTAATTGATTTTTTTTTAATATTGTCTTCAGAAATCAAAAGAGAACAGAGGAGCAAAACAACAAAAAAATGTTATTAAAGTGTAAAAGAAACATAATAAATGTCTTATTTGACAACTTTTTTCCAAGAGGTATTTAGGGATCCATTTCCCATTGGTTACAAACAAATAACTTCACAAACCTAGTCATCAAAATCTACACCTGACTTAGCGGTGGATGTTTTAAAACTTCATGAGTTTAAATCAAAAATATTTGTCAAATGCTGTAAGGGAGATATTCACAGGTTGAATATTAAAAGGAAAAAAAAAAGCACTGTCTTGCTTCCTGGCTGGGGCACATGCCCTCACCTTTTCCATGCATGGTCCCTCCCCACTCTGCTCTCTGCCAGGAAGGACCTCAGACCTTCTAGAAAGAAAGAAGTCTGCAAACAGCTTGTGAAAATCACCAGTCTAGACTGGGAGCTGTGGGACTGGGGAAAACATGAGTCAGGTAGTATAGTTAGTCATGATCCTAAACTAGCCATAGCTAGAGTCAGCAGTTACTGATAATAGGTAAAATACTCATTTTATTGATTCTTTGTTTACTTCAGCTAAACTTCAGTGGCCTAATAGCAGGTGTAAAACAGTATTCCTGTAATCATTCAGTAAAGGAACTGGTAAAAGGCAGGCAGTGGATACCTTTGAAAAATCAGGCTGCACAGGCTTAATAGGAAAGCCAGATATCTGAAGCCTGAATGTGTGACCTGATCTAGGTGTCCCTGCTCTGGCAGGAAGATTGGACTCGATGACCTTTCGAGGTCCCTTCCAATCCCTGACATTCTGTGATTCTGTGATTTTCAGCCAGGCGCTTTTCCTGATTTCAGCTGAGACAGAGCTAGTACTATTTCCTAGGAGCTGCTATGTTTTGGATTTGATATGAAAGGAATATCAATAATGTTCATTGCTATAGTTATTGCCAGTGTTTATATTTTTCAAGGAATTTTTTCAGATTCTCATAGAAGATAGGAGCATAGACAGAATGATTGAGCACAATATAGTGTATTCCATATCACAGATGATGTCATGCTCAGTACATAAATGGGATTAGCTGGGGAGAAGGGGATACTCCTGGTCACTGCCCAGGATGGTGCCGATGCACCCACCACCCATTTATTGGGTGGGGAGAATGACTTAGGTCTTCTATATTCTTCTACCATTAATACTATTTTTCTGTTATTGTTATATTAAACTTTCTTCATCTCAGCCCATGAGGGTTCTATCCCCCTTTTCCTTTCCTCTTGTTTTCCCCCTTCTCCCTACACAGATCTCCATAATTTCATCTTCTCCGGGTTTGTCACATTAGGAAGAGGACACACGAAGGGTACAGTGGAAACAATTTTTTGCTAAATAAAGATTTTTTTTAAATAAAAGGAAAAAAAAGTGATAACTCAGAAGCTGAGTTCTAAGTGCCAAGAGATAAAAGTATTGGACTGCAGCCAGTAGATTTAAGGCCAAGCTGGATGAGGCACTGAGCAACCTGGTCTAGTGGGAGGTGTTCCTGCCCAAGGCAAGGGGGGTTGGAACTAGATTATCTTCACAGTCCCTTCCAACCCAAACCATTCTATGATCCTGTGACCTAAGATCCTATGCCCCCTTCTGTAGCATGAGGGAGAACTTTGCTAGAGCCTCTAGCTGCCAGACAGGTCAAACCACAGCAGCATTCCTGTTTTCAAAGATTTCAGCAGATGATCTCTTGGCAGTCCACAGGCTATTCAGATAGGATGATGTCTGTTCATTATCAAATAATTTCTTTGACTGAGGATATTGCCAAAATTGTTAATCATAAGTTTGGCTGGATAATACTGGAAGCAACATTACTCTGAAAAAACTTTGAGCTATGTGCCAGCAGAGATATCAGGCCACCACACTGCTCATTGAGCAATATTTTAAAAGTTCTAGGGTTTTTTTCTATAAGCATAAGATAAGCCTCAGGTGATTTGGTTGATTTCTTTGCAATGATACTTAGTATTGCTGAGCAAACACAGAATCATGGAATGGTTTGGGTTGGAAAGGACCTTGAAGATCATCTTGTTCCAACCTCCCTGCTATGGGCAGGGACACCTCCCACTAGGCCAGGTTGCTCAATGCCTCATCCAGCCTGGCCTTTAACACTTCCAGGGAGAGGGCAACCATGGTCCCATATGCTGATGGAGAAGGCGGCTGCCAAAAGGATGGCTTGCCTGCAACATGAACTCAGAACATCCCACACATAGAAGGAGAATCATACCCTTGGACCAATGTGCTGGTATCCTGCAGACATCAACAAACTGGAAAGCAAAGAGTGTATTAGTTCCCAGAATCTAACATTTTTCAGAATCCAAACATATCATGGAAATGCACTGTTTAATATTTTTTAACTTCCATTAAAATGGTAATTCCTGTTCCCTAACCTGTTCCTCCAAATCTACCTCAGAGCCATAAATCCTTTGGCCCTTCCTGTATGCTCCTGATTACAGTCTCTTTGGAAACAAAGCAGTAGGGAGCTGCAAAATAGGGAGCAGCTTCATTTAATTGAGCTTCTCTCACTGCAACTGAGTACAGAAAGCCTGTACCTTAGTGTGAAATCAATATGGAGTAGGAAATGGAGTAAGGCTGAACCTCTTTCCATACATATTTGAATTTGTTCTGAAAGGGACCAAGAAGGGTCAGAGTGCCAGCAGCTAATAATGAAGTGCTGAGAGTTCAAGGCATTTTCTGAGCTCAGCTGACTTGGTGGAGACTCCAGCTCAAGGCAGACCCTGCAGCAGATTAAAGATCTGTGATATGAGTAACCAATGAAACTGTCTGCTATTCTGATTTTGCTATCAAAATACTCCATGTGTTGCAGAGCTTGATGGTACTTTTCAATTCTAAAAGACTTGTTTGAGCTAAAGATTTGGTTATGAGACTCCAAACTAGCTAATAAAGACCTGGACACTGGGTTCAAATTTGAACAACAGAGATATTTTTTTAAATGAGGACTTGAAACTCACTGGCATTTTGTGTTCCTGCCAAAGTTTGCCTGCACGGGATGTATATAGGTATAAGGAGAAAGACATCATGATCCAAACCCCAAAAGCAAGGTCTCAGCCCTACCATGAAAACATCAGCCTCTCGCAGCTTCCCTATGGCTTTTTATGGAATCATGTCACACAGCCAGCAGAACTCTTACCAGATAAAAAGCTTCTGGCATATATTCACAGCAATCCTCTCCTTTCCAGTGTGAATGTGTCACTAAAAGTGCCTGTCACATTTCAGGCTGAGCTGAGCTGTAGCTGTAGCACGCAGTAAGAAAAGGTGGGTACCTTTGGTCAATCCATATGTTCTATCCATTCTCATATTTGGCATGTTTAGGAAATCTAATTTAAAGTAGTATAGACTATCTCACAAGATGTAGGTGGATCTTAAAAATACCCTTCAGATCTCTGGCTTAGAGTTAAAGCTCCTCTTTAATATCAAAGGAATAGATTTGTTAAAAAAAAAAAACAAACAATCCATATATAATCATCGCTGAATCAGCATGAACATCCAAGATAAAAACCAAATACAAATAATTTTCAGCGTTCAGGGCCAAAAAACATCCTTTCCTTTCAAAAGCTGATCACATTTCTTTGAAGAGCAGTGCAGATGACACTTAAGGCAGAATTTTTTCCACTAGCTCTCATTAGAGCTTGTAGTTCCCGAAACACCTCAGATCAACTGTTCACTCTCAAGGGAGGAATATGACAGCAATGACTTCCCTCTGCTTCACTCTTTCACCAGAATTCCTGGACACATCACTTACAGCCACAAATAAATTCCAGCATCACCAAGTTGTTAACTCAATTTCTTAAACCATGTCTTTTGGACTCTAGTGCTTTCTTTTATTTCACAGTCTGCAAGCTATGTTCTGGCCTCCAGTCATATTGCTCTCTGATACCTCAAGCTTCTAAACAATATATATTGACGTGACTCGAGGCAACAGACATTCCTCTGTCTTTGCTTCATTTCCGTTAGCCTTCTGATTTAACTAGGGAGATTTAACTTTCTGAGCTTCATTATTCCTTCTAATAGTTCTAAACATTCTAGACTGGAATGTTTAGTGTCATTGGAAATGGCTGTCACTCATGGTGTATGGATACTTAACAAAGATGGTAATAGTCACCCACCCAGAGTCATTGAACAGTTTGGGTTGGAAAGCTCCAGAAAAAACATCTAGTTCCAACTAGATGGACAGGGACAACTCCCTTTAGGCCACGTTGCTCGAAGTCCCATCCACAAATAGGGCATCCACAACTTCTCTGGGCAACCTGTTCCAGTGTTTCACCACGCTCAAAGTAAATACTTCCCTCCTAATAACTAATCTAAATCTACTGGTTTACAGTTTAAACCATTACTCCTCATCCTATCACTACAATCCCTCATAAAGAGCCTGTATCTTTCCTGTAAATCACCTTTAAGTACTGGTAGGCTGCTATAATATCTCCCCAGAGCCTTCTCTTCTCCAGGCTGAACAACCCAAACTTTCTCAGCCTGAACTCTTAGGAAACGTTGTTTAGCCCCCTCATGATCTTCATGGCCCTCCCCTGGACTTGCCCCAGGAGATCCATGTCCTTCTTATGTTCAAGACCCTAAAGCTGCATGAAAGCAGAGCAGAGGGGCAGAAATGCCTCTCCCAGCCTTCTGGCCATACTTCTTTTGACAAATCTCTGGATACAGTTGGCTTTCTGGGCTGCAAGGAGACATTTTCAGCTCATGTTGAGCACCTCAGAGCTGACCTCAATCCATTCCAAGCCTTTAGTTTTGCTTGGGATTACTCCTAATTGAGAAGGCTTCTTTTAGTATTACTGCTTAGAATAAATAATAAAAAAAAAAACCTGAATCAGGCCCAGAATTTAAATGCACTGGCAAACACCCTCAGATTTTAAAAGATACTCCACATGCAGAGAGTGGGTGGAAGAGGTGACAATGTCTCTTCTGGAAGGCAGACAACATAATACACCACTTATACTGTGCTGATGACTTGCTGATATTTCCAAACAGATTTTGTTGTACTGAAATCAGGCAGTCGTTCACCACAAACATCTATGTGATTTCTTCACCATGAGAAGATAAGAAGGGATAGTGGGTGGACATCAGCATGTTTTCTTTATTACCACTGCACTCTGGACTCATAAATTGTGCCTTGTAATTAATGAAATTAAGATTACATTTTTCGTACTTACAGGGATGCACTGACAACTATCAGCTATCACAGAAAGAAATATTGCAGAAAATAATAGCTGATTTTAAACAAGGTCAGAACCTCACTTGCTACAAACCAATGTAGCCCACTGAGAATATGATGCAAGACATCTAAATTTGACTGCACTGACAATTTTCTTTCGCACACTGGCAAGTAATACTCTTGCAAACACCTTCTTTGTGAAGTGACTAGAAGAAAATTTGCAAACCCTCACCAAGAGCAGCGCTTTCAAAGCACAAATGGCAGAAGAGTGCTCTCTCTTCTGCTACCTTTCCAGAGGTGTTAGAGGTCAAACTACCATTTATGCCTCTGCCAAACCCATTGCTTCTGCCTCTTTCAGCCTGTCAGATAACTCTTTGGAAAATTGTTTTTGCTTGCTTCTAAAAATGCCTTTCTCTTCTTCCACGCAAGAAAGCAGCATGTATATATCTTAGCTTTTTATTTGCTTAACTCCAGTCCATTCTCATAGAAATACATGCAATTCAACTACCAGCACCCTTTTCATTACTCCTATTCTCCTTTGATGTGACATAGCTTCAGCTGGTAAATAACCAAATATGAAGTACCAATGAGAAATATTTCAGATGCCCTTTGACTGAGATCTAAAGATTGCTGGGAAAACCATTTCCATCCTGCCAAAATCCACACCTTAGAGACAAAAAAAGGCTCAGTGTTCTTCCCCAGTAACTACATGAACCCGTACAAAAAACTGCTCCCTTATCTCCTTGACACTAATGCACAAAGCTTTTCATTCCATCCATCTCTTTCTCCATCCGTCTTGATGTTTAGATGATAGGAGGAAAAAAAGTGTTTTAACAATGAAGGCGGACAAATGAAAGGTGGTAGGAGGAAGGAAGTGCCTCCTGATCATCTTTCAGTATGAGAACATTCAGTTTTAAACTACTCAACCCACTCTTCAATTTTGGGACCTTTCAAGATGCTGCATTACTGGCTGCCCAAACAGCCATAGTAGCAAAAATAAATTGCAGAAAACTCTTTTCTTTCATGACACAGGTCTTATATGCTGAAGTGCATGAGTTCTCACTTTAATTACTGGAACTGCAAAATCATAGGGTGGTTTAGATTGCAAGGGACCTTTAGAGGTCATCTAGTTCAGTCTCTTTGCTATGGACAAGGCCAGCATTCACTAGATCCTGTTGTTTGAAGACCCATCCCACCTGATCTTGAACAATTACAATGATAGGGTATCCATAACTTCTCTGGACAATTTGTGTCAGTTTTTCACAAAATTCATCAGGAAAAATTTCTTCTTTATACCAAATAGAAAACCTGCACTCTTTCAGCTTCGAACCACCACTCCCTGTACTGTCACCACAGGCCTCAGTCAAAAAGTCCCCCTCCTTCCTATAAGCCCCCTTTACACATTGAAAAGTTGCATTATGATATCCACAGAGCCTTCTCTTCTTTTCTAGGCTGAACACCCCCCCCTCTCTCAGCCTTTGTAGCCTTGTAGAAGTGTTGCAGCTTTCTAGCTGTTTTCATAGGGTTCCTATAGATCTGCTCCAACAGGGCCATGACATTCTTGTGTGGGGAACATCAGAGCTGGACACAGTACTCCAGATGGATTGTCATGATAGCAGAGCAGAGGGGGAGAATCACTTCCATCAACTCACTGGCCACTTTTCTTTTGATGCAGTTCAGGATACAAATAGCTTTCTGGGCTACCAACATACATGGACAACCTAAACCCGATGTTTCTTAATCAGTAAACCCAAGTCCTTCTCCACTCTTCACTCATCCCACAGTCTATATTGAAGTTGAGAATGTGCCTCAATTTAGACACAAAACCTAGCATTTGATCCTGTTGAACTTAATGGGCCCACTTTTCAAACCACTCCAGGTACCTCTGGATGGCATCTCTTCCCTCCAGCAAATCAGAGTGATGACAGCTGCAAACTTGCTGAGTGTGCACTCATTCCCTCAATGTCATTGCTGAAGACGTTAAATAGTACTGGCCCCTGTATGGACCCTTGAGGGACATGTAGTAACATGTTTCCACTTGGATGCTAAGATGTTGACTGTAACTCTTCAGACACATCCAATCATTGTACTTAAGAATCAAATAATCTAACAAAGAGCTTTCAGTAGACCATTTACACACCACTACCAACTGTCAAGTCTACATCAGTCTTACATTCTCCACTCAGCCTCTAACTTGTGCTGCAAAGCATGAGTGGAACTGCCTCTGAGAGGAGACCACTCATATAGGCAATGTCCTGTATCAGGTAAACATTTACAAGGAAGGAAAAAGCTTCATTTTAAGTTTCATATGCATTCACATGGAACCTGCTTCTACAAGAGCTTGCCATTAAATTGATTTTTTATGTTGGTTCCCTGGAAGATTAATGCCCTGATAAGCTGTAGCAACTGCCGCTGCCCATCAGATATAACCTGTCATATTCTGATAGTTGCTACAGACACTGACATCCACTTTTTCTTGTTGTTGCTGCAACCAAACAGAAAAACAAAATATAGCTTAAGATTGTGATTTGTTTGAAACTCATTTCAAACAAAACCTTTTCCACTCACACCAAAACAACAAGAAAGCAAAAGATGCAAACATTTTTTCTGCCTTGGTGCTTCAAGAGGTATTGTAATATTTACTGCCCTGGTTGGATTTAGACTTCACAGAATTGCTTCTTTAGAAATAAAGGCTTATGGTATATCTGAACTCTCTTGAGATAGTCTTTAAAATTAGTGCACAGATAAATCTATCATCTGCTTAATAACATATTCCTATGCCATGAAGCTCTAGTTCAGTGATCATTTCACTTTACTTAGAGATAGATGACAACAGAAAGAGATTCATATATGATAAGAGAAATATAGATTTATAAATATGGTTATAAAACATACCAACAGAAAATCTATTCAGAGTAAGAGAGATACCTCAGTGTACACTTGAATTGGCTTTGTGCTTGTTACATATTGCTTAATGAAATATACAGCAGGACCAACATAAAACTCGATGCTAACTTTATTTTTAATAAATGTTGCTGGAAAAACAACATTGGCAAGCTGACAAATACAATTTCTGCTACTCCCTTAGCAGCCTTCCTAACCCTCTACTCTCAGAACTGGTTTCTGTTTATACCCAAGTGTATAGCCAGGAAGAAACAAATGATAAGGTGTCCACTATATATTCACATAGGAAAGCAGAATACAGAAAATCTTCCTCCTTTGAAGGGCATTGAAGTGGGACAGTTTTCACTTCCAGCAGGAGTTATGGAGGAGTCAGAAGAGTGGTTCCCTCCTGATTTTTCATTCAGGTTCAAAGTAAAGCTAACTGCAATATTCCCAAGAGGCAGTCAGCGCAGGAGACTAGATTTCTTCCTGGCTCAAAGACAGGAATATGTTTAAAGACATTTATTATTATTATTCAGATAAACTAATTCTGCAGGGCAGGAACAGTTTAAAAACCAAATAGCTATTTCCCTTCTATCTATCTACATACAAAAAAAACCCCAAAACCAGCCACTGGATACTGCTACTACTAACACCTGCTCTCTCCATCATATGTGAGCACTTGATTATGAGTTAGGTTTGGGATCTTTCTAGCCAATCTGCTCATGCCAAGATGACATAAAATCCAACAGTTAGGAAGCAATAGTTGTTCTGTTGTTCTTTAATAGTATGCTAGTTTGCTGTGCCTGATTTGGGACACCCCAGTTGTCCTCCCAACTGCTGCCACACTGCAGCAAGCATCTTCCAAAACAAAGCAGATGACTTAGAAGGCATCAAAGCCATCTTAAAAAGGAAGAAAAAAAAAAAAACAAACACAAAAAAAGACAGAACAAAAATAACAAAACGGCCTCACAGACTACCAGTTTGACTACCCAAAACCAGACAGCAGACTGTACAATGGAAGGGGGATCCAAGAAACAAAAGACTAACAGGCTACCATTCCCTATCCATGTCAATAGCCTGTGCAGTAGAAGCTCTTCTGAAAGGAACCTGTTCCATTGCATGGCCATGATGGTGTTGGAGCTGCTTGTAAAAGGCTAGCAGGCTAGGAAAGCACAGTGTTTCCTACATTGTGAAGAACTATTTCTGGGAAAATAGTAATCGTTTTAGCATGTCCACCCTCTCCTTTGCAAAGCTGCATTTCAGTAAGCCACCATTGAAATCAGCACTTTAGAATGCCAACAGGGACAATTAAGTCCAAGAATCGCCTCTCTCACTGTGGAGAACTTGTCCAGACTGTCATATTACTTCTCAAAATCCACCCATACCACACGCCTTTTCATTCTGTCACTGTAATTTCCCAATCTGCTTGAGTAGGCAATCATTTCAGGCCCTTTTTCCCAGGGAATGAATGGAAGTAAGCTGTTGAGGAGCTGATTCAGAGCACAAAAAAATATTTGTCCTTTCCAACAATCTTTAAAATATCCATGCATTTAATTAAAATAGATTATATTTGCAGAGATATAACAAGATGTGCATCTGCAATTCTCTGGCCACAGACATGCAGGAATAGCCAGGGATTAGAGTATGATCCAGGAATCCAAGATGCAGAGCTCCTAGAGAGAACAAACAAGTAGTGCAGAATCACAGAAATGTAGCAGACAGAAGAAAGGACAACACAGGAACACAGATAGAGCTTGGCTAACTCACTGAATTAAAGCCTATCATCTCTGCATAAACGGCACTGATGATCTAACCAATATAACAGTAATTTCAACACACACAAAACCAAGTTTAGGATCAGTTCCAGAAGCTACTATGATCATATGAAACCTTGTCTTGCAGAATTTTTTAACCTTGATTTTAGTAAGCTTTTAATTGCATCCATATATTTTGGACGTGATCATGGTGGATACAATTGCCAAAAGCCAAGTCCTAAATGTCAAAGTTCTTTGAAACTTCTCATAAAAATATGGTCCTTGGACAGTTAACAAAGAGGGATATTTTTAAAAAGTTACCAATTGCTTCCAGGTAGACAAAAATCCTATAGTACAGACAGTATACAGACCTGTAAACTATTCAAAGATTATTTATGGATTGTTCATACACATCAGGGAGTCCCTCTTAAAAGTGATATGACAGCACTGACCTCTCTAGAGAGTCTGTCTGCTCCAGCTATTTGTACCACCTCCCCTTGAAGAGGGCCTGTTTCTCCTATTTCAGTTAATTCACATTGAAAGTTCTCAAGTCTTGCAGTTCTTTATCTTCATCCTCTCTTTGACAGGCTGCAGCATCAGCTCCCTTCAGAATAACCAGCCAAGAGACAAGCTGTAACATAACAAGCCCCTTGCATGCCTTTGCCAATTAAGTCATTAAAATTATAGTACACTTTATATTTTGGTTCTTCTTGGAACAGTAACTTTATGTAACTGAAATATCATGTCTCTATTTTGGGTTTTTTTGCAGAGAAAATTAAAAAATCTATCCCCTATCTCTGCTAATTTATTTTCCCATCAAAGCAGTAATAGCAATTATTGCTCCTAAGACTAAGTCTGTTGATATCACAGTTTTATGGCAGTGTTTCCTAAAACACAAAATCAAATTTTCTAAACAATTATTGCCCCAAAGAACCTATTACTATTGCCTTATTTAAAAGCTGCAAGTGAAATGCATGTTTTATTCTGGTTTGTGCTACTATTTAAATCTCCATACTGATCACAGAATCATAGAGTTGGAAGGGACTTCAAAGGCCATCTAGTCCAACTCCCCTGCAATGAGTAGGGACATCTTGTACTGGATCAGGTTTCTCAGAACCTCATCAAGCCTGGCCTTAAATGTCTCCAGGGATAGGGCCTCCACCACCTCTCTGAGCAGCCTGTTCCAGTGCTCATCACATCCAGTGCTCACGGTGAAGAACTTATTCCTAGTGTCTAACCTAAAGGTGCCCTTCTCTAATTTAAAACCATTGACCCTTGTCCTATTGCTACATGCCCTGGCAAATAGTCTCTTCACAGCATTCCTGTAGGCCCCCTTCAGGTACCTTGAGGAAGAAGGATTTATGAAAATGCATGCAACTGGGAGAAGTCATTTGGAAAGTGCCAAAGCAAGGTCATAGATTCTCAGTAATAATGTGGGTTAGGGCACGAAAGGATTAGATTTCCAGCTCACACAGTTATGGTATTACTTTACTGCTGTACTGTTATGTGAAATTCAGGTTTCAGAGTACAAAAAACTAAAACACAGAGGCTTGAACTCCTCTGTCCACTCAGAAATAATTATTCTTTTTGCACAGTTTGTTTATAGCAGGAAACCAGGATGGCTGTTAGCAAGGATCACTCTATCCTCTGCTTAGTGAACAACTCTACCCAGTAAGCCACAGAAGTCATCAAGACTGACAGAAGCAGTAGAAGCAGTCACTAGTTCTTTTGGAGGTGCATTAAGCTGATTCCTTGATTCATTTCACAAGAAAGCAGGCTTGTAAAAACTTTGTAATGAAGATGAAGCACTGAGGAAAGATTTCAGATAGAAAAACACAACTATCCTAACTGGGAATTTTCACATATTACAGGTGGTAAAGATGTGTTATCTGATATATATGGAGAAAACCTTACAGCCAACCTAAGGCATGAATTTCGCTTCATTTCTGCACATCTAATTCTGAGCACTGTATGTTATATAAACTTGGATTCTTCCTTAGTTTTAGCATTTATCTGAATTTTTTCTGATGATAATACCAAGCCTTACAATTGAGTTTCTGGATTGGTTTCTCAGCTTCACTACAGCTCACAAAGACAACTAAATAGGGTGTCCTCCTTCACATCCTTTCATAGTGAGTTTGAGTAGCTGCTAAAGTCTGTAAGGATACCCGTTTCAGTGATCAGTCTGTGTTTACCTGGCATGCAGCAGTGGAGAGACTGCTTAAGCCTCAAACATCGGCCTCCTAGTAAGCCGTTAACCAGTCACCACTTGCTAAGTAAACTTGCAAAAGAGACTGGCTGTATTTTAATCTGGGTTGAAGCTAAACGTAACATTTCTGTCTCCAGTCAACCTACAAAGCATCACTTCCATCTTTCTCACAATAACCAGAAGCATCCACATTCACAAATACTTTGAGGACACCAATGGAGTTCAGAGTGTCCTGAACCTCTTCAAGAGATTGCATCATTTCTTCCATCATGTTAAAAAGTTCCAGAGACAGCATGTCCCTCTGCATCAGAATAACAAATAGGGTTATTATCGGGCAACACTGAATCTCCTACTTGAAAACACTGATTCACAGATCTCACACCACTTCCTCCATGTAAAATCTTACAAAACTCTTCAGTAATGGAAAAGTACTACTCTCTTTTTGTAATCAAGTATCTATAGTTTGTTAAAAATTACTCCTAATTTTAAACATTCAGTCTTACAAACTTTTGATCAAGACTCTAAAAAAAATTCCATTAAAAAAAAATTATCTTTCACAAGACAGCCCAATGTCTCCAGGGAATTTCCTTTTCACAAAAAAAAAAAAAAAAAATTGATAGCTTCCTTAATTAAAATATAACACAGTGAAGAATTCATGGCTAAATTTAATTTTCTTTAAAGCACATTGATTTTTATTCCTTTTACTGAAATAAAAATGCCCTATTATATTATTCTATATTAAACATAATAGGGAAAAAATGTGGAGTCAATGCCTAGCATACATTTTAACAGTAGCTACAAAGAAGGCCCTACCTGTATTCTGAGGAAGTAGATAAAATCAAATTAAGCAATCTTTGCACACAGTCCCCACTAAAGTCAACTAGAACATACAAAAGGCAAAACTAAATCCCTGCACCAGAATGTATAAATTGGATGTTACAGAGAAATGGGAGGGGAAAGCCTGACAGGGAAAACAACAAAGAAAATCAACTAAATCCAAACCAGTGTTTTCAGAAAACCCACTAAGCTTAGTGACAAAGGTTTACATACTGAAATCCAAAGCAAATTGGCTCACTTCAGTACCTGCATAAGGAAGAGACAGCTTGTTTGGTCAGTATTCTTAGCAAAATGAAGTATGTATTGATAGATGACTTGTGCAACATCAATGTCACCTGTAGTATGGTTTTGAAGGGTCAAAGGGATACTGGTCTGCATCTAGCCTTTAACATAGGGGCAGGCTTCACTCACCACTAGATTGTTGCTGGAAAAATGAACGGCTGTGAACAGAGTGAATGGTCTGCAAGCATTTTAGCACTACTTGTGAAAAGATAATTCTAATTTCTCAGCTATTATTGGTCGCAAGTATTCCCTGATGTAATTATGGAATAATAGCCAAGAACTTGATTGTAACCAACAGTTAGTAGTTTGTTGCTAACAAGGCAAACATGACAAACAATTTTGAGGCAATTATTGTCATTACCAGCCACACTCAATTGTTCAAGCCAAGCATAATAGAAAGTGACAGTTCTGCAGCTGGGAGGGTGGTGCAGGAAACGGGGTTGTTCTCTGGTTGCAACAGACCAGCCAGACTCTACTAGAGAGTCTGCTCAATGCATAATTCATGTTTAATAATGTTTTAGTCTCTACAGTGAATTACAGTATAAGATTAAAAAGAAACCCAAAACAAAAAAAAAACGAAATATCAAACAAAGAACACGAGTTATAAAAAGGTATGAGAAGACAGCAGAAGTAAAATAGAGCAGAGGGGAGACATTGAGCACAGCCAGCTCACAAGATGTTTGCAACTATCAAATGGAAACAGAGCAATTCTATAAATGGAGTTCAACCGTAAAATAACCCATTTGCTGAGCTCCAGTGAGAGGGGTGCTCATGTCCAAATCCTGGTTTGAGATCCCTGGCTGATTAAGCAGATTCACCAAGTTAGTGAAGTTCTGGTCTCAGCTATGCCTTCACTTGATGACATTTATCTGGAGGAAGAAAGGAGTTCTCTCCAGGGAGAGATACTGATGCTTATTTCTCACCAAATTTTACTTATAAAGAGAGTTAAGGAAGATTTTAGTATCTTCTAAAATAGATGTGCCTCATATCTAGATGACTATGACTATATTTCAGCCCAGTGCTCTGATAAAAGTGCACATACCAACAGCCTTGATATCAGCTAGTCCATTAGAATACCTGATTTGCTGAAAATTCCACGGAGCTTTTCTTAATGATGTAACAAATCAAAGTTTCTAAAGCTGCTGCAACAACATTCAAGCCCTTACCCGGGTTCAGTTCAATGTATGACACTGGCATCATAACACTGCTCAAGATTCATTACTGTGTCAATCATAGTGCATTTTGCACTGATGTGGTTTCACTTCTTAAAAAGCTGTTAAAACAACTGTGGTGGAACTGTATTTCCCTTTTTTCAGTTTTT
Source organism: Turnix velox (assembly GCA_013400935.1). NCBI lineage: Eukaryota > Metazoa > Chordata > Aves > Charadriiformes > Turnicidae > Turnix > Turnix velox. Next base: position 136,007 of record VZTY01031008.1, read on the forward strand.
CTTCCAGTACTTTTTACCCTTTTCTTAAATGTAGTGTCTTGTGTAAGCAATACTACCGCAAAGCACACTTCATGGGCCAAACCAACTCCAGGTATAGCTCCATTGAAGCAAAATAAGAACTAATATTATGTGCCAGGTTCTCAGGTCCACTTCAGCTCTCTTTAGGTGAAGATGACACTAATTTTCTCAGACAGAGAAATATATTACAAATAACCTCCATCTAAAGAAACCTTCATGACTTCAGCACTTGTAAGAAAACACTTCAATAAACTCCATAGACTTCTTCAGAAATAGGCAGATGTAACTGTCTTTCACTTTATTCAGTAATGCAGCTGGTACTTGCAAGAGGTGACAGATCAACAGCTGCAGTGACAAGAGATCTTTGCTTATCCTCCAAACAGATTGCTGGGCAGCCAAAGCAAAAACCTTCCTCATCCTCTCACCAGCTTTTCTTAGCCCTCATTTTAGGGACGTGGCTGTTGTTGCCCTCATACAGCCTCTGCTGTCTCTGCTCTGTCTCCCAGAATAGAAGAAAGGTAAAACCTGTTCATACAGCTGGGATTTCTTGTTCAGGGAATTTACTGCACGATCATGAAAGACTGATTAAGGAGCTGTATTGCTAGCATTGCCTGAATATTACTGTACTTGTCCCCTGTTTTCCACTGCCATGAGACAAGAAGGTATCTCAGGTATCTTTCAGAATAATAGTACTTATTGTATTGTTTCACCCTTAGGCATAAGAAGTGAGATTACTGCCCAAAATCATACAAGTTTCTCTAGTTCAAGCAAGACTGGAAGGTCTGAATATATCACAAATTCAGCCAGCACTCCTGGCCCATTTTAATGGTCCACCATTTCACCAAAAAAATAATAATAAAAAAAAAAGTAGTAATTGCTTTTCTCCACTCTTTATAACCTACCTCCTTCACTCTTAAGTAGCCCAAACCCTCGCTATTAACTGAAAATTACCTTTTGCTTTAGAGTAAAATACTTATTAACTTTGAATGTCAAATGTCTTGTATAATGTATATGCATAATAAGAAACTTTTATGGCATTAGAGCTGTGTTAACATGGATCTACAGATTGGAAATTAAACGAGTCAAGCCACAGTAAAGTCTCCAAATGAAAAGGCTCTCTAAAAGCATGTGAGGCTGCATGTTGAAAAACTGGCAGGCTGCTTTTTATTTCGTTTTTAATATTTTTATTACAGCTTTATAACTACATGTGGTAATTTCACTCCATGCCATATACCACAGAAATGTCAGGTGCTTTGTTTTGAAGCCTGAAGAAATTGAACTTTTAAGTAAAAGAGACCCAAAACCCTGCAAACATTTCAGCTAATCTTTAGTGGGCTTTTAGTGAACTCAAGTGAATTCAGACCTTATGCAAAACAAGCACATTTTAAAAACCTTTCAGTGCTTGAACAGAAATTAAAGGCACAACACTCATTAATTTAAATTAATGTTGTAAATTAATATAAAGGAACACTTCTACTGAAAATTCTTAATTAGCAGCAAGTGGTTGTCATGGGTTTAGTGCTGGGAATCAGCTTCTTTCATGTTGCTTTCCTCAACATCAAGAGCAGGGCCAAAACATTGGCAACAGCAGAGACCATCTATTCCAATATGCTCTTTCACCAATCTGCCTTTACTCTGGCCTGCAGCTGGTGTTCAAACCCATACATCTCACTGCAATAACTTTGTGGAAAAACAACAGTAAATATTTTAAGACGAGGAGTCCAGAGTTTAGTGGAATAAAGAAAAACTCAGAACTATGACAATGCAGTTGAGAAAGGCAAGATGGATTAAACAATTAGCTTAGACTCAGACTGGAGTGAGCAAAGGGAAAAATTAATGGGAACAAACACATCCCTTACATCTACTTTGTGGAAAGCCTGGAAACTTGAATGTGTCAAGGAAAGAGATCTGGCACCATCTAAATGGCCACAAACTACTGAAGGCATGGTACTACACTGCATTACAGTAGTATTGTTCAATTTTCTAAAAACTGCAAAAAATATAACCAGGAAAAGTTCATTAGCAATCTCTGTGTCTAAAATGACAGCGCAACCACTTTCCAAGTTTGAATCGTGCCATACAAACACAGTTCCCATATAGTGCCTGTGAGGAAGAGTTCTATAAAAATATCTATTAACATGTAGCTATTTTCTAAATACAAGTTTGAAGGGAATGTAGTCTTTCCATCCAAATCTAGACAAAGCAATGGTATGTTTTAGTGTTCCTCAGTATGGTGAGCAAAACTCAAATTAATTCTGCATCTAGCAATGAACTACAGTCGAGTATTTTCATCACTGACTTCTACTTGGTAGCTTACATAGTGAAAACCAAACAAGAAATTCAACACAAAATTTATACCTGACTCTTGCTACTTCTAGATTTGTGCACATTCTTGATTTCCTCTATTCAAAGCATCCCCCTACACCTCTCTCATGTCTTGGTAACTAACAAATCACCACAGCAAAGGAGCAGACACACTCAGCTGCTCTGCACAGGACTCTAGCTAACAGGCAAGAGCAGCAAAAGTCCCTTTTTCCCTCAGGGCAAAAGCTCTCGTTGTCCCTATGACACAATTACTACACAATTCTTTCTGTACAGGTTGAAGTACTAATTAAAGAAAATATAAAGTCTTTTATTTCCAATGCAGAGCTTGCTCAGGAGAACTTGATTAGGACAGGAGAGCCGTAGCACACACAGGGTAGCAACACGAGCAAAGATGGGAAGATAGTGCAAAAGAAAAAGCAACACCAGCAATGTAGAGCCTTAACATCCAGTAGCTGCTCAGGAAAGCAGCTCTGAAGCACTGGTAATCAGATAGCCCTACCCTATACCCAGCTGGGGAATGAACCTATTTCAAATTAAAGCTGCTTTCCTTTTCTAACTCCCCAGGGAAGAGCTGTAGCTCTTCTCCAACTCCTCCCCCATAGTTGCAGAAGCCCTGCAGGTGCTCAGGATGCTATTTTCAGCCATTCACCAGCAGGTGTGAGTTAAGGCCTTGTTATTTAAAAACATACAAAGGCTAATGTAAAGTGGAAATGGTCCTATGTGGTACTGGGGCAGCTTCAGTGCTATGGATACAATTCACCAGCTCTTCCCACTTTTCTTCTTCAATTTCTTCTTCCGATTTAAACTAATATGTTTTATACAAGGAATTTTATGAAATTCCATTAGATCTGTGGAGCCCAGGGTTTTTGCTCAGTACCAGCACCTATGTACCATGACTGAACATGCACTTTCCTTCTCTGCACCCTCCTTCTCAGCATTTTTCCTGACTACCTTGACATTTCTAGGTGAAGAAGCAGTCTGTTGCTATCAGCTGACAGTGTGGGCTGCTCTCATATTTGCCTTTATTATATTTAAGTTCAAACAACTTAACCATGGGAAACACAAAATATAGACCAGAAGACACTGAGATATGTCAAGTCAAATTTTCTAATGTGAGCTTGGTGATGGAGTCTCAAAGCCAAGTGCCTGTCTAAATATGATGCAGATATAGCCTCAAGAGCAGACAGTATGAAATCATCTTATTCTTTTTACATATATAGTGTCAGCATTCCACTATGCTTTGATAAACTGAACTAAAAGAAAATTGTCCATCTACTCCTCAGTAGTCTAGCCACAGGATACATGCTACAGGGTACATGGACTCTGTTTATATACTGATACCATATCAGTTGAAGTCCATGGGAGAAATTATATTAGATTTCCCAAAACATTCTTATGCCACCCCACATGGAAATCAAGTAAGAAAAGCGGTAGAGCACATCACACTGTAACTGTCACTAACCCACCCTAGGCAGCAGTTTTCTTAATGACTCCAAGTAGCATTCTCCTAGTGAGGGCAAGTTTGTAGCAGCAGCAGCAGACCTTTGGTTCCACTAAAGATACCATTCCCAAACATGTGTGCACAGGCAATCTTACACAGCTGTAAGTTTTCACCTGCCAGAATGCAGTAAAGACAATTCAGATGAGCTAAATGCCAAGCATCTTTATCTGTAGTCTGAATGTAGAGTCTGATATAAGCTGTCATGGACAGGCAGAATGTTTGAGGGAAGGGGGCAGGAATCACTTCAAACACACATATTCATGCTTTGGTGATTGAGTGTGCATGTGTTACAATTAAGAATTAAATTTGTAAATTTCTACAGTGAAGACTGTGATAGCAAAAGGGATTGTACTACTAACATCATTTAAGTTCCCTTTTGTCTTCCCTCCTTCCTGTTCCCACTCCCATCCCTCTTTCCCTGAGTTCATTATTTTCTTCCAATTTTCTTTCTTCCTGCCTTCTCATATCACCCTTCTTCCCCTCATTCTTCTCTAATGTCTTTCAGTTCCTCCTTCAGCCTCTTCTCCCATATGTGAAAAAACAGTGTTGCTGCTATAACTAGCCACACTCAGGTTTGCTACCTGACAAACAACTAGCACAGGAAAACAGTGGAGCAGAAAGAGCTGCTATTTCTAATCTATCTATTTCAGCCATAAGATAAAAGCAAAACACAGGACTGCCTTAGGAAGGTGAGCAATTACCACCTGGGAGGAAGAGAATGAAATCTAAGAGGTTTAAAGCATTTCTATAAGATCACACTACTCTTTTTTATACATACTAAATGGCAACTGACAGATTAGAAATGTTTTATCATTCATAGCTATGTTTCTAATGTGATCAGATGTGGCACATGGATCTGGTCATGACAGATATTAAGAAGTGCATGATATGCATTTCTTCATGGGCTGCTGTAATGAGCTATAATTTTTATTTCAGACATACACATGCACAGATTTACTGTTAAGAAACACTCCATATATGTGAACCAGATTGAGTATGTAAGTAAGCATCAACCTCTAAAGCTGAGTTTTGCACTGAAAGACAGATACATATAAATAGTACCTTCCAAAATATGCCTGAGGACTCTAGCTTGGTATTATTCAAATATTCTAGCCCTGAGAAGTCAGACTTCAACAGGGAATTGCACTGGCTTTCCCTGCATCTTGTGCATCAGAACTGCTCCTTCAAGGAACATACACAGGCAGAAACTGAGTTAAAAGGTGCACAAATTTTGTGATATCTTGAGGACACACCAAAAAAAGCAGCTGTGGTTAGAACCTGGCCTATCAAATTATCACAGATACCCTTTTCCTTTTTTCACCCAGAGAGCAACATAGCAGAAGGTCCTACTCATCACCAGATCCCATCAGACACTACACAGCACACCTATTCTCACCTAAATAGCTTACCAGCTCCCAATTGACCTGAATGCATAAAGTGGAAGGAATCCAGCTCAACTATGAAATCCCATACATTTAGCATTCTGGGGAAGCACTTCTGAACTGGCGCACATTATCAGGAAATTATGGAGTAGTAAGTGCTGAATACCAATGTATTAATTATAACAGCAACAGAATAGACCTGTACTTTGGGTGCTATGCATTCACATGCCACCGATGAGCCACTCTGCCAGTCTGTGGTAAACAGGGTCTTTGTGAGCTCCACAGCCAACGAGAAAGTTAATCCAAACCAAGCCTATCTAAATTTTTCAGTAACAAGGGCTGAAATCAAAGTCTATACATCTATGCACCTTCTATCCAAGGTAAAAGTCAAAGTTTTGTCTCTTTCCCCAACAAATTAGCTTTGTGTTGTAACTAACCTAGAAATAATTAGCATTCAGATTTACAATGCTGCTCGTTCTGTTTTCTCTTCTATCTGTTTCCCTGTCAGAGTTTCTCTTCTTGATTCTTTCTTATATCTCGCCCTAATTCCTACATCACAAACAATCATACTTCTGTTATATCCCTCTTCCCCATTTCAGTAAAAGAACCTTTCTCAGCCTTCTGGCTTGCCTCAGAAAGGTCTGAGTTTCATTTCTTTTTACACCTGTATATAGTCACGCTACATATATAAAAATAGTAAAGTAATAATATTTAACATGGAGTGGTCTAAGCACTCACCTGTTGCCTAAGCAACAAATAAATTAAACTGCAAAAACCTCAACTTCATCCTCTTCACGCTGAGACATAGGGAACATATATTTCAAATTACCTAATGAAACACAATATGAAGAAAAGGACACAGCAGGTACTAAATGAAGGCACAGAATGGGAAAAAGACAAGGTAACACCACATTTTCTGTACAAAATGAGAGCCTTACCATCTTGCTGGCCCTGGAGGTTCTGAGGACTTTGCATTCTTTCTTCAAGATTTGAGCTGAGGTCAGAGTTCACAGCTGACATCCTAGTTGAGTCACTCATATCAAACTCATCACTTTCTATAGAGCTTTCATCCTACAAATAGAAAGTTTCAGAGACATGTCAGAAAACATCATACCCTGTTCACATTATATGTGCAGTTCTCTTGTTACCATTTGTTTCACTCACATCTAGTGTGGAGTGTAATCACAATAAATCTTTGTATATATAAGCAAACAAGCAGAGCACATAAAGAAGAGCAAGGACAACAGTGTTTGTGACATGGTAATTTCATAAATGCAATTTGTTTGACTGTGAGAATATTCCACTACCAAACTGTTTTCACAGTATTTTGCAAAAGAGAGCTAGTAACTAGTGACCCCATACCAAGTCCTTATTATTCAAATCTGGTTGAGCTCACTGTACTCCCTGCCTGAACTCTCAACCTTTCCCAAGAATCATAGAATCATAGAATAGTTCGGGTTGGAAGGGACCTTAAAGATCATCGACTCCCACCCCCCCTGCCATAGGCAGGGACACCTCCCACTAGATCAGGCTGCTCAGTGCCATGTCCAGCCTGGACTTGAACACCTCCCGAGAAGGGGCGTCCACAACCTCTCTGGGCAACCTGTTCCAGTACTTCACCACCCTCACTGTAAAGAATTTCCTTCTTATGTCAAGCCTGAATTTAACCCCTTCCAATTTACATCCATTATTTCTGGTCCTCCCATCAGATATTTTATTAAAATGTCCTATCTCTGCCCTTCACTCACAGTACGGTAGTTCCAAATGGCAACTCGACCTGATGTGATTCCATGAGCAGATTCCCTTGACAGGATGCCACCCTTACAACAATATTGTGTTTGGAAAAGCATATATGAAAATGGTAAAGCTTATAAAAGTTCCAAGCATGTTCAAATGACAGTCAGTGGCAAACCAAAGTAGCACAATCACTTCAAATTTATTCTGCCTCACAAGTCTTTAATATGATTTATCCATAAAGTCTAATTACAGAGCTTCTACTACAGAGGATAGCACAGAGTGAGAAAGTAGAAGTCTCCATTAAAATTATAAAAGCAAAACGGTTTTGGACCTAGTCCAGCAAATGTTCACATACATGTTGAACACCACTTGATTCAGTTCCACTGAAGTTCATGCACACACTCATGGATTAAAAGTTAAGCATTCACAAGTCTTGCTCTGTACCTCATAAGCCTAAAGTGACACATCTTCAGTAACAACAGCTTTGAAATAATTACTCCTATAATGAAGAAAAGTCTTTTAAAGAACGTAGAGAATTAATTTGGCAAATAATTTTGTATCTTCCAAAGACCAGTTTAAAATACTTTTCCAATTAAAACTTCTTTTAAAAAACAAAAACAGAACAGACAGTATTCTATTTTTTGGGTTGTTCACCAGAAAAATAACCCACCTAGAAAAATAACAATCTTTAGAATAATTTGCTCTGTACTTGTTGTGAACTGGTTTCTGCAGGAGCTAATATAGCTGCTTGCTTCTTTCTGAGTACTTGCCCTTAAATCTGCTCTTCTCATGAGTCTCAGTGATGTTTCCAGCTTGCATGAGCATGTGTCTCATTTTCAGAGGGCCGGTTCCCTGCAGTCATGTCTCTTGTTAAACTGGGATGAAGTACTAACAAATTCCATTCAAGAGTGAGAACGGGACAATACACAAGGCAATGCTGTTCTGCACTATTGTACCAGGACAACATTAAATAATGAAACAAACACTTCTTGCATTCAAAGTTTAAAAAAAAAAAAAAGGAAGACGGAGGGCTTCTCTAGTGTACACCTTCCTGCTTTTCTCAGGTAAAATGGGAGTACTCCAGCTATAGCAGCAGCAGCAGCAATTACCCAAGCACTGCCTTCACACAAGAGCTGTAGTACCCAGGAGCCTCCTGTCCCAGACAGATTGGGCTGAGACACACACTGAGCTGATTCTGAGGAACAACACACAGTGTGTGTTCTAAGAGCATGATCAGAACAAAGACTTCCCCCAGACCTTCTGGAAGGTTGTGCCTCTATTAAGATACAGTAATATTTCTCACCGAATCCTGCAGAACCAGAAAGCAGCAGTTTGCCTTCTCTGGTTCTGAGATTAGGCAATCTGTATAGGCTTCCAGAAAGGGGCTCTGGCAACCCAACACATGCCTAAGTATAAAATAACACACGTGGAAAGCCTCTCCATGCCTACACCACACCGTGGAATATCTCCACCTTAGACCCTGCCCAAATTGTATCAAAATTTATCTGAACCTTTGTGGACTTACAGGCATAGAAAGAAGAGCTGGAGGCTACAAATATCTTTGTTCCAGTTGCAGCAATAGCTGTAAATTCCCACTCAGTTCTGAGTTTTCCTGTTAGATGAAGCCTGTTTCCCTTTCATTAACGATCCTGGCTTAAAAATTGTCAACAGAGTGTAAGAGAATTAGGCTTTCAGTCACTGAGCAAGTTGTGGGATCAAAGTTTACTCCTATTTGAATTTCACCACCTCCACAAGCATACAGCTATGATTGATGAAACCTTGGAAACAGTACGTTTCTATAAACCCAAGCATGTTTTTTAAGCTTACTGAACAGTTTGAATATATACACCAAAAATCTTCCATCTTTGTATTATACCATTTTTATTGCCATTTTGTTTTCAGTGCAACAAATGTACTGCCCAAATGAAAAAGAAATTCTTAGCAAAACTCTGCCTTGAGAAAAGATGTAAAGACCATCTTGTGCTCACTCTCCCTTGGTCAAGACATTATTACAAAAGCAAATCAAAAATAACTTTTATCTACATGAATCCAGTACTACATACATTTCATACACAGTAATGTCAGTGCTCCAAAACCAAGCTGAGCAGGGAGATACCAAGCTATGGTGCTTCCTGCTGCCATTATATCATCTCCACTGGTTCATCTAGATCAAAAATTCGTTTAACATAAATTTCAGTCATCAGACCAGAAAGATTACACCTAAAAATTCAGCTGTAGAGGCAGGTGGCCCTGATCCAGCATGAGTGATCAATCCTGCTGTGGGAGGACTAATTCTCAAAGGGAAGTGGAAAAACCAAGCAGTCTTTTAACTCCTAAGATGACTGCTGGGATAAAGCCTATTCTCTCTGCTGCTTGAAACCCTGCTGCCAGATTCCTGAAAAGGGGCAAGACACAGATGGGAGATCAAATAGGAAGGAAAGATGATCAGACTGTATATGTGCATGAAGAACCCTGAGTAGGGAATCTTTCCCCACAACCTCCACAATTTAAAAAAAACCCTAAAGTCAAAAAAGGATCATGGTATTTCTAGAAAAGTGATAAAATTGCTGTTCTGTGGGGTGTTGAATAATTCATGTACCTCCAACAGTACCCCATATCTACTTATTATGAAACCAAATCTCTCTGAGTCCACAGAAGTCAGGAGTCAGTCAGGGTCTTAGATATAATCCAGCTGCTAAGATTGCTTTTGAAGGTTTTCATTATTAACAAATATCTTGTAGTCAGGCAGAAGGACACAGCATGCTTTTCAGCTAGCACAGAGCTGGGCTTCTAACTATTTGGCAGCTCAAATGGTAAATGAACACATTACTAGCAAAATGAGTTTATTACATATAATTTGGTAGCTGCCACCAATTGATGAAGCACTTCTTAAGATATGGAAAAGCTCTGAATAAATCATGGAAAGAAAATAATTTCTGAGAATAAATAAATACAGTTCAACACAACACCAATTCTCTCTGAATGCTTGATTCTCAGCCTACTTCTACTTCTTTTATTTTTTTTAATTATTATTACTCTTCATTTAAAGTTTCAAAAGCAAACCTTACTCCTATTTATCAAGCTTTTTGACTTAAAGAACTTCAACTGGTGTTACTAGGACCTTCTGAGCACAGCACTAAGTCTACAGTGAACATGCTGCCCCCTTTACCCATTCTGATGATCAGTAAAAGGGCACCTTCAGGTAATTTGAAGCAGTACAGCATATTTCAATCATGGAAGAGTGGTAAGTCATGACATTTCCTCTCAATACTTGCAAACGCCTTTCATTCTATTTCAGACTCACTATTTCAACAACTATATTATAAAGATGGGATCAATTATCATCTTCAGTTCAGTTTCCTAGTTACTGCAAAGACAAGCACCAAAGAACACAGGAGAAGAAAAAAACAAACTTAAAAGGTTTTACCTCATCTTGTTGTGAATTTAGTAGCTGCAGCTTCATGTGTTTCATATAAGCCATAGTAATTGGCATGTTGTAGTCAATCATACTCGTCACCAAAGTTGGAGGCTTCCCATTATCTGCAATAAAAATATTTATTATGTATTATATGCTAATTGTGGAGGCTATGTGAGTCTACTCTACAGTCCAAGACAGTTAAGTAATTTAGTTCTAACTCTGGAATTTTTAATTCCTTGTTGGCTGTACAAATGGAAGTCTCTGAAAGAAAAACAAAAATTAAGTTCAAATGCTGAAATGTGATGAGTTCTACCACAAGTGACTATCTATAGCACATGCATGCTATCTGTTCCTTACAATCATGTCCCCATATGAACACTTCCAAGGCAAAACAAATTATTTACTTCAGATAAAATAATCTTTCTATTGAAGTGCATATGGCATTGCACTTCCCCCTTAAGCAAAAGCAGAAGATTCACTACCTTCCCGCTTAAATAAGTGAGATGATCTGACTTACTGAACTGTTCCAGTCTACCAAGGTTTTATGAACCCTCACTTAAGCTAGGAAAATTCAGCTGGTTATTTAAGAATAAAATGACTTGACATCCCACTATTTGACACTAAAACTACCTTTATGGTCTGCTCCATCTGGGTTTAAATGCATTCTTTTCTGGCACTCTGAGCAGCTCATTAGAAATCGTGTCACCGCTTCTCTCGGTAGGAAGGCATAGGTCTCTGAAATCTGAAATTAATAACAAAATACAGATTTTATTATATAAGCTGATTGAACATGATTTAACAGAACTGATATTTGTATTTCCAAATAAGGGGTATTATCTTATAATACCAGGAGGCAAATGAAAGTGTGTACTGCATACTATGTCGGATTTCAAGAAACACTTAACCAATCTACCAAGTTACCAAATAATGACTAATATGAGTTAAACAAAATTTCAGGTATGTCAAAAAAGGTGGGGTTTTTTTTGTTTGCAATTGGTTTTTATTTCCTTTCAACACAGATTCATAAATAACAGGTATCCTGCTGAGGGATGTTCCTAAAACAAGTTGAAAAGTGACTTTTCTTTTACAACCAGTAACAAAACCAGAAAATGCTTGACTTGCATGCACTATTTATTGTTATTGTAATGATACATAGATGGATACGGGGCACAGTGCATTAGCAGCAATGAGAGTCTCCTTGATAGTTTAACTTTATATTTGAATGGTTTTGGAAAATATTATTGGAAAGCTTGTCTTTTAATGCTACAGGGTAAATAAATAATTTTTACTAACGGTGACTCAATTTTAAAAACTACTTCACCTGGAGATACCTTGAAGCAACAGATTATGGTTGCTTCCTCCTTTCAACACAACCACTCTTTCCCACCACATACTTGCAGATGCCAAAGGGATTTTTTTTCTTCTTATAAAAGGAGAAGATGAAGCAGTTACTGCTAGTTTTAAAGACTGCATACACCCTCCCTTAAGGATGAATCTGTCTTTGTAGACATTCTTGCCTTGCTGAAAAGGATGTAGAGGTGATGGTCAGAGCCAAGCTGGAAACAAGCCAACAGCATACTCTCTCATCACAGATAAAGCAGATCTCATCCTGGCTACACTGAGCATATGGCCAGAAGATCAAGAAAAGTTATTACCCCTTTCCATACAGTGCTGGTAAGAAAGCAGCTGCAAAGATGCACCCACTTTGACCCTTCACAGTTCAAGGCAGCTACTAGAAGAAAGGCATGGCTCTGTGGAAGCAGGTAACTTGAAAAAAACATTGAGAATTGAGGTTGGATGTGTTTCATGGTACAAAGAGTAGGTTAAAAGGTAGAGAGAAATATAACTGCAGACCACCACTTCCTGAAGAGGAGTTATAAAAACTGGTGAAAAATTCTTCAAGGGCAACTGCCACCAGCTGCTGCTTAGGATGTTCAAACTGGACATCAGGAAAAAATTATTTTCTAGGAGGCCAGTGTACTGGAGCAGGTGTACCAGATGGGTGGAAAAATCTCCAGGCTTGAATATTTTCAAGACATTTCCAGTCAAAGCTATGGCAATTTTTTGATTGATTATATATGTTCATGTGTAAACACTGAACACCAGATGTGTTATAAGGAATGTCTATCTCTTCCTTAACCAATCAAGACAATTGTCTTGCGGTTGAGATAATCTCTAAAAGAAGAAAAAGTGCCAGCAACAGAGATTAAATGAAGAGGCAACTGATACCTGCTCATATTCCCCTATTGTAAAACCTACAGCAGGAGTTGACTTGCTGTCAAGCACTATGTTGATGCAAGTCTTTGCAGGAAATGTAGAAGAATGAAGGTGGGGTGTGTGAAAATACAAGTCAGACAAGAGAATTTTCTTCAACTGGATGTAAATTCAATTAAATACTGTGCTATTCATTTGTGCTCATTACAAGGATGCTAAGCAGAGGAAGAATGGCAGTTTTCTTACACTTTCCTTCTTGGTCTGCCACCTGCTTAAGCTGTGTTGAAACTTACATTGACTTAAACTCCATGGACCAAATTTATCAGCAATAGCAGTTTGCAAAATAGGTGAAGTTTAAACTAGTGTTTGAAGATGCCATATGTGTCATGGAAATACATGGAAATGGTACATTTTTAAAAAGAACACAAATTATCACCCTTTGGGGTGCATTTTGTTGTTGTTCTCTTGCATAACAGAAATGTTTGGAGGAGATAAGTATAAAAAAAAACCCTTGATCTGGGATGAAAATTGTCAAAGATTTTTTTCTGTGCCGGAAACAATCTAGCTAAAAATGAAGCCAATAAACTAAGCCAGTTTTGAATGCAAGGTCCTACCAAAAAAAGTTTTCAGATTATTTTTTCCTGTTTTTAATAGTACAGAACAGATGCTTATTTACCCTTCTAAACATGGAAACATTGGTAATATTCATGCTTTATGGAATCTAAAAAAAGAATTTAAAATCAGATAGAATTCAGCATTATAGAAACTGGTAAGTGCACATATGTAGCAACTTCTATCTCATAACATATAACACATTTAACTCTGTATTGAAATTAATGGACCTTACCCATGGATTCATTAGTTGCCTGTATTTTATAGGAATGCTCCATTTATTCTAATTGAGCATCTCTGTCAAAATTCCAGTAATGCTCAAACAAGATGAAAATCCTCTCTGGAAGGCAAGTGAACTAAGGCCCAGATTTGATAGGTATGCTCCACTGACTGCAAAGGAACCAGGTTTTATAACTAAATTTGTCCATATAGCAGATGCCTGTGTCTCCATCCTCCCACTGCAACACAGTTTTAAGGATGCCCTTCCCTAAATAACACCAGTTTTCAACAATTTCCTCCCTTGTTTACTTTGTAATTTGAGTCAATCACTTACTTACAGTTGAATACTTCATCCTGCATAAATTGGCCATAACACAATAGGTATGACATAAGAAGAGGTATATTCTCACCATGGTGCCAAGGGACTGGCACAGGTTGCCCAGAGAAGAGGTGGAGGCCTCAACCCTGGAGACACTGCAGGACAGGCTTGACAAGACTCTGAGCAACTTTATCTAGTGGAGGATGTTCCTTCTCAGTCCAGGGGGGTTGGACTAGATGGCCTTTGAAGGTCTCTTCCAACTCAATATGATTCTATGTAGAGGCCATGACCCCCAGCTTTCTTTATTCTTGCTGCTTGAATATATGCAAAAAACTCATTCTAATTTTCTGTGCCACAAAGCATACAAAAAAACCCCCCTCAAACCTCATGCCCCCAGCAGTGCAGACTCCTGTTTGCCTTTATCATTAAAGAAAGGCCCATCTACTTTATAAGATGCAGATAGCCTCTTGATCACTCTGGCCATGCTCTGAACCAGCTGGCTTAGCACCAGCTGTAGCCAGGAAGCTCTCTTATCAAAGTAGCACATGGTCAAACACAAAATCCTTTCTTTCACTGCTCAGTAGAGTTTACTAGCTTCTGCACAAGGTCAGGCTAAGGCAGTTCATGGAATTGGCTTCCATGCGAGTATTTCAGAGCACAACTGAGAGGCCCATGACACTTTCTAAGAAACTATACAGAAATACCTCAGACAGTAGTCTGACTTCATCAGGAAAAATTGTTTCTGTCCTCTATTTTATCTGAAAGAAAGGAATAACTCAGTCCTCACTGATGCTGTATATTCTCACAGTCTTCAGCAGCTCTGCTCCTAGGTCTCTTCTCAAGGCCACTAGCTAACAAAAAATATGGCCAGTCTATCTCATTCAGTGATGTGCTGCAATAAAGGAGTATCAGTTTATTACAATTCCATGCAAAGAAAACCCCCAAACACATACATTTCTGTATTTTATGAAAACATAAAGCCAGAAAAAATGAATCAAAGTGTAGGCCATTGCATTACTTCCATCCACTTGCAGACTGGCACATTTCTGGCATGACTTAGAAGAAACTCCTCATGCACATGCCTGTATCAGTCAAAGAAAAATCAGAGCTGGTTTACTATATTGATAAAATTGTTTGGATTACTTAAAAAAAATTATAAGTATACTTTTTTCAAATGTCAGGCCTCAGATGTATCTTTATGAGATTCCTTATTCTTATTAGTGGTTTTATTGCATATTAGTATACCTTCTCTTGCTTGTAGAAACATGTCATCTTGTATCTGGATATATTCTGTACCACAGACACATCAGAAAATCAGCAAATTCTAGGTTAGTGTTTAGGTACTGTGTCCTAGGTATAGCTTTTACAGCTGAATGCTTTTTTGCATTGCAAAAGGAAAAAAGATTATAGGAAGAAGACACATCTAGTGCATTAAGTGAAAAGTGTGAGAATCATAGGTTTGGTTTAGCCTTAGAAGTTTCAAGACAAGAAGCAAACATTTCCTAACAATGCAGTCCATGTTCACCTGTGCATATTTCATTTTAGCAGTTGACTTCAGTATCTTCAGAGTGAAAACTTTTATGATCTTATTTCACCATGCACAAAAATAATGTGATACAACAGATTTTAACATTTACCAACACATCAAAAATATTTCACA
>VZTY01031008.1:151447-192360 GCA_013400935.1 Turnix velox
AGAGGGACAATCACTTCCCTATCCCTGCTGACCACCCCTCGCCTGATGGAGCCCAGGATCCCATTTGCTTTCCGAAATATTTCCCAAATATGAAGGCCTTCTAGACCTATAATTGACCTGAATGCTGTTTACAGCATCCCATGAAGAGCACAACCACTACATGGCATGGAATCTGATTTACAGTGGAGCTAAGTTATGCCTGTCCTACTTGTCCATGAAAAGTGTATTGTATTCCTACTACATCATCACAGGCAGAGAAAATGTGAAAGTCTCTCCTTTATTCTCTCCAATATTTAAGTGCAGGATGTTGTTATGATGTAGCTTTCAGAATTTTTATTTCACATTTTTATTTGGAAAACTAACAAGCTCTAAATTGAAAGGCAGATTTTAGGGCACATATGGCAGAACACGAAAGACAAGTGTGAGGAGAGGGAGTGAAATTTTGCAAGTGAACCCACTAACCCCTAAAGAATTAACATGGAGGATGTATGTGTAGTCTGGAAGATACAATGTGTCAGAATTGAGATTTTTTTTGGTTGTCATTGCGTGTGCCTATTTTTTTAATTAAGGAGAGTAAGGAGAGGGATGACAATCTAAAGACGGCTTCCAAGGAGAGAGAGGGAGAGGCTGTGAGAGAAACTGGAGATGGTAATATGTCCTGGGCCCACAGCCATCAAATCAGGTGACAGAAATTGGGTTTTTTTATGACAGGAGGGTAAGCCAGACAAGGAAAGTCCTCTCCTTTCCTCTGCAAGAGGTCAGAATAGAAGGCTAACATAGGAAAGCAGCTATATTACTACTGGGAGTTGTATCAAGAGCTCGCTATTCTGAGGAAAATGTTGTTCCCTCTTGTACTGAACTGATGCTTCACAGATGCTTTCCCTTCTCCATCCACATAGCAGAAGCAGCTTTCTGCGAGGGAAGCAATGGGGAACACCTGCTTGTGGGACCACTGCCAGAACACTCAGCACTTGGCCTTTGCATAGAAACAAGAATAAGCCCAGAGAGTAAAAGTGCTTGGCTATTTCACCATATATGCAAGAACAATGTGGAGGCAAGGATTTATGTGTTAAGGCCCTGCACAAACCTCATATTCTTTTGCTTCACTGAGGACAAAATCTGCCCTGGAGGGAAACCAGCCAGGCCTCAAACTTGCTTGAACTCTGTGAGATCAGGGTAGTTAAACTGGAAGGAAAGGATGTTATTTCACAGTGCAACATGTCAGAAATTCTTCCCTCAAGAAAACAAGCTCACTGTGATGCTGAGAGAGGACTCAGGAGCACATTCCTGTTTTGGAAAGGGAAAAGAGTCACATCATGTTTCACTGTCTGAGGAAGCTTTTTCTCAGAGGGGCAGAAAAGAGGGACAGTACTCAACAGCATGATCCCAACCCAAGAAATATTTATTACTGCAACACCTGAATGAAGCACAGGACCCCAAATATTGCCCTACAACTAACAGACTTCTGTTATCTCAGTTGTATATTTATGTAGTACATTTCTAAACAGAATTGTGCCTCAAGCTACTTTCCCTTGACACTTCAGTATCTCCTCCATGCTTTACAAGCCTGCTTCTCTTTCAGCTCTTCAGTGCAGTGCTCTTTTTTCATTCATGGATTGGGAGTTTCATTATCTGACCCATTTCTCCTGCTCAGACATCACAGTCCTCATTCACAACTCAAGTTCACTGCTGTAACATTTCAAGGCTTTGCACGGTGGCTACGCAGGCAAATAATAAATCATCCTTCAGATAAAAATATTCAAGTAGAAGAAGCACACAGAATGTAAGGTACTTAATGTAGCTATGAGAGTTACACAAAGTGTTCTCAAGCAGGTGATGCACTTAGTTATGGGCTGCATTGTCCAGATGTACAAGGATGAGGTATTTACTCAATTGTTTAAATCACTGAAAATCTAATATCTTGTTTTAAGAATATTAAAGGAAATAAAATCTTGTCTGCAATACAGGACTTGATCACTACGTCTAGCCTACTGGTACACATAGCTGGGCTTGAAAGGTAGCAGAAATCTTTTCCATCTTTAGTCTCATCACAGACCATTTTAATTTCTTGAAAATAAGGCTGGTTTTTTTCACGAATTGTGCTGAACCACAAAGACTTGTTCTGACAGCTTGAGCCTGTTCCATTATGTTGCTACTGTAGCCACAACTTTTACCAGTTACTCCCACCCCTGATACACTTGCATTTAAATTTTAGACACAGCTGAATAGTTGATACCAAGAAAAGCAGCTCTACAAAGACATGGAAAGCCTGCTATGCACTTGTTGCATGCCTTTGTCAATACACCAGATGGATTCTTTTCCTGAACGCTTATCTACCATGTGTGCCTATTTCCACTTTCACACAGCAGTTCTCCTCTCGGGGTTGGGATGCCTATACAAAAGTCAGTCCTTTAGGACAGGTTGTGAAAAGTACTATCCCAAAGCAATGCAGTTCCTCTTGGACACTGAGCTGTAGCAGTGAGTCCTAGCAGAGTCACCCCTACAAGAATGCTAGGTACTTTCTCTTGATCACTTAACCAATTTCATGGATCAGGACATTTCACACCACTTGCTGTGGAGCCTGGCAGAGGACCAAGGCAAATGCAGGAAAAGCAAGGACCTATCTGCACATCACTACTTTCCTTGTCACCAAGGAACAAGGTCCCCTGCTGAGCAACCAACTTAGGGCAGGTCTTGTGTAACACAGCCTGCCTCTGTGAGGGAGCTATCTCCCAGGTAAAGACCCTCATCATTTTACCTATTTGTAAACTGCCTTCAGAAATGGGAAGTACTGGTATTATAAACATCACATTAAGTATTCCTTCAGTCTGGCATACTGTGGGTATGATTTGAAGCTCTTGATTTCACTTTATATTTATGTCAAATCTTTTTTTTTTTTTTGCTGGTGTAGATCTACCCACATTTATGCTGGCAAAGAACACCACTCATCAATCTTCCATTGCATACAAGTAGGGCACTTGAAATGAGCACAAAACCTGACAGTGATATGGGAAGCTCACTTTTTTGCATATTTTCAAGGTTACTCTCCCACATAATCTCCACTAGCTTTGTACAATTCTCATTTGGTAGTGTGCAAAGAAAATGGGACCTTATTCTAAACTTAAATGTAGTATCAATCTATAGGGTTTGTTCCACTAAATTGTAAAGTTTGAGCTTGGTACATTGCTGCCTGGACTAAAATATAAAGGTTCCTTTCTAACATAAAGTTGCTTTAGAGCACCACATCCTATTTATTTTCCTGTGTAGCACTGCTGTAGGAAGTCCCACAGAAATCAGTGGTAAAAATGCCATTTGTTTCCACAAAATTAACATAAACAAGTCAGTGCAGATTACAGATTTACTAAATGAGTTTGTAAGCTTTCTGAACATGCTTTCAGAGTGACACACTAATCTATTTTAGCACGCCAGCATTTGGGATATATTATCAAAATTATAAACACCCTATCGATTCCAAATTCTTTACAGTGCTCTATAAAAATGTAAACCATAGTTAATTAAGACACCTCTGACAGTTTC
Organism: Turnix velox; assembly: GCA_013400935.1. Taxonomy (NCBI): domain Eukaryota; kingdom Metazoa; phylum Chordata; class Aves; order Charadriiformes; family Turnicidae; genus Turnix; species Turnix velox. The sequence goes on from VZTY01031008.1 coordinate 154,985, forward strand.
ATTATCCTTCTAGCTTGAGTGCTATTCAAAATTTTGAGTGGAGCAGGTTGACTACTGAAAACAGAGATGCTCACAAATTAATTACTTTGTAAATCTTAGGTCTGCAACATCAGTTTTTTAGAAATACTCATGTACTGAAAATCCATGACAGTATTTATTAATTTCAGAAGTTTAGCAATTTTGTACCAAAATTGTGGTGGTTCTCTCCCCATCATTTATCTATGAAAATGTTTTGGTTATTTAGTTAGAGAGCAGAAGCAATGTGATCATCACATGCCAGGAGTTATGAATAACAAATAGTAGTTGTAGAATACAATTTGTGTTTCCCTTCTCTTCACCCAAATTATGTCGTGAATTACTATGCATGATAAATACCTTCACGGATCCCAAGGATAATTCACTTTTGATATGTAAATAAAGAAGCAAGACTAAATTAATCTTGTTCCCAATTCACTTAATAAAAGTAAACCCCACTGAAGAATTTCAGTTTGATTTATGAAACTTTTAGGGTATAATGTTTTGTGAGATGATCACCAGACATTATTTTGTCTCCTGCAGAGCCACAGAGGAGATAGACTGGTAGGTAAGTAGATACATAAATAGATAGATAGATAGACAGACAGACAGATAGAGCATGGCTGGCTGGAACAGACCAATCATACAGCTCATAGTTCTTAGCAAAGGTATTTTCATGGACAGGTCCAGTAAAGGATCCTGAATTTCCTCAGTTAGCCCTTTTTTTTCATCAACAATTTTGCCAAGACTGATTCTCATGTTGGTTTATAGAGCAAGAACTGATACTAGTTTGTTCTGTATTTTTTTCCTTTTTTTTCATCAACAATTTTGCCTAAAAAATTACATATGAGACTATTATCCTTGGGAAACATCACTCAGTGCCCTTACTAAAATAATAGGCAATTAAATGAATGTAAAAATACTGTAGACAATGGGAATGATAGAAACATACATTTGGGCATCCTTTTCCTATGCTCATAATGATGTATCAATTACAATAAAAGTTGACATCAGATGAATTTGTGTAGGCTACTGAATCTGCACAAATAGTTCTTACAAAAACAATACTGATTGTCTTTCCTGCTGTTCACAATAAACAAATTTATTATCTGACTTGGAATCATGAAACTCTTATAGTAGTAAACATAACACTTTGCATACATTTCTAGAATGCTGACTTAAAGTACTGCACTTATAGTCACTCCTTATATTTGTATATTATTCTACTATGTTTGTGACCTATACCTTTGAACAGCTTACTGAAGTAAAACAAAATAGGAAGAGAAACATCAATGAAAATATTATTTTTCCAATGCTTTGTAGAAGATAAGCTCAAGTATCAAAATGGCCAAAAAGACAGATAAAAATTAATTCAGACAGGTTCTGTTAGATCACTCTGAAATAGCACCCCAAGCCTTACAAAAGAGCAATCATATAACTGGTGTCTTCCTTCATATATCTTTCTTACGGGCAATACTGCTGGGAATAAAAATTTTGCCAAGAGCTTATTCCACAACAAGCCTTCTGAAATAACCTATAAATAAAATATCTGTGAAGGGATTCATAGATACATAGTAAAGACATACACAAAAAAACCCCAAACCCCAGTAATGGAAAAACAGTTATTTCTTACAACTGAAATTGAAGATATGGGTAACAGAAACATGGAATTTCTTTACACTTTGGTGACCTCTGATGAAAAACAGCTGACACAATTACAAGTTGTTACTAAGGTGAAGAGCACTGTGTTCAGGGTGACGGGCCACCTCAAAGGGCCAGGGGAAAGAGTGGCTCATATGCCCTGTGCCTGGCCAGGGCAATGGGACAGTTCTGGGACCAGTGGGCACCTGGTTGCCCTAGAGAAGCTCTCAGTGCTTCAGCATCTGCAAACAGCTGGGCAGGCAACTGAGGATCAACCACTGAGCTGAGGATCAACTATTGAGGGTACCTGGCATTATCACAACCCTGTGCATGGAAGTTTGGCCTTCCAAATCCCGGCAGGCAGGAGCTTCAAGAAAGTGCAGTAAATGTTTCATTAGTTCTCTGTAAGTAAAGAAATTCCTATATTTATGCCAATAACCACAAAAGCTGTTTTGCTCAGTGGCTGAACTAACCAGGTCAAGAAACAACATACAATTACAAGTCTTAGAAATAATCAGGCATGAGAGCAATCTTCTCAATATTTCTCTCATTGGACCTAGCTGATTTCTACCCTTTAGAATTCAGCAGATTTACAAGTTTTCATGCTATTAAACATTGAAGTATACTTAGTCTGCAGCGATAAACTATAAGGCAAGTTCATTCATATGCTGAAGTACAGCATCCCACTCAGAAAAGCTGTAGCAATACTTCCCAAGTAATCCTTAAGGCTTCTATCCATTTAGTAACAGTTAATTGAGAGTTACTCTAGAAACTGTCAAACTATTATAGAAAAAGTAAATTCTTCACTAGTTCCAATGAGAAATCTCTACTAAAGTAAATGGACCTGGTCCTTATCATACATAAAATGTGTGATATCCATCTGTATGTTTTTCATGCATTACTGAAAGACTTCTGAAATAAATTTGAGGTTGAAGGCTGCAGTACTAATATAGCTGGAAAAAAACACAAATCACATACCATGTGACTAAATACAAATAATTCACACTTTAGAAGAAGGGCAGTCACTAGGTTAGTGGGTTTTTTTACTTACTGCTTTGTACGTTCTCTTTTGTCCAGCATGTTTTCTGATTTGCTCTCCATTAGGCCCAGTTTCAACATGCATGGAATAGATAATGTCAAAGAAATCTTCTACTACGGCTACCCGCCGTAAGGACAGCTTCTCATCTACACCTACTCCATCCTGAAAAGAAAAAAAATATAAAAAAAGGTAAGGAGGACAGGATGAATAGATAAATGAGGATAAACATGGGACACATTCTCCTTTTTCTGCGGGAAGTTAAAGACTCCTCCACTGAGATCTGAAGGTCACTGACTCTGTGAATGACAGAAAGAGTACTGTAGGAAAGCAGGATCAGGCAGACCATGTGGACCCTGGCAAGCAGTCCATTTTGCCAAGCCGGGGCATTTGGTCTCTCAGCAGAAAGTGATCTTTCACTCCAGTATTTAAAAACAGAACAAAAATGTTTGCGTTTCTTTCTCCAAGTGCACGAGCAAGATTCAAAGGCACAGGCAGTCCCAAACCCATGGCACAGAAATGCATTATGCGGCTGCTAATAAGAATACAAGAGCTCTTTTATCTTTGCCTTCCCCTCCCACTAAATCTGTACCTAGCACTTCATAAAGTTAGTTAATAAAAGGTTTTAATTCACTGACTATAATTACAAATACAAAGGAAGGTATTACAATTTGCCCTGAAAACACTGCTTTAAAGTATACTCCACAAAGAGGCATCATGACATGAGGAAAAGAGCTATTTTTAAACTTTGTGATTTTTGCACTCAGATGTCTGATTGGAACAAGTGACAGAAAAGTGAGGACACCTACCATCTGATTTTCAAAAGTGATAGTGCCATGGCAGCTAGACACTTCTAAAGAGAAACAGTTCCCAATGTCCCTGAAATTAATCAGTGCAGTTCAATCCCTGCCTTCGCTATAGGACATCCATATGAGTTTCTGTTTCTCAGCTGTCTGTGGATTAAGTTCTAATGAAGGGGTAGGAACTGCAACTCCTGTTCTTCCAGAGCAGGGATCTATCAAGCAGGCTGTGTTTTGTATTACAATGTAAGTACATGAAGAATAAAGCAAGAATGGCCAATTCACTTGTTATCCAAACACAGCCTCCACTCTGGAAGTAGCAGTGTCACCTAACCTTGAACATGTATTTTAAACAGTAATTGTGTTACAAACTTAACAAGTTTGATGATACTGTTACTGCTGCTGTAATTAATGACAAAACAGATGGACTTACATAGACCCTTTCACGACAAAACATGTGCTCATCTTGCTGCAGTGACCAAATGCAAGACCAAGGATGAGAAAAATGAAAAGGCCATCCCCCTGCTTATAACTTCCAGTAAGTTGGCTGGATGTGGACAAAGATGATTTTTCTCATTGTCCCTATTTTTATTCCAGGCCATTTACTTTTTATTTTTTATAAAGTTCATGGAAATAACCCAGATTATCCCAATAGCTCCAAAGAACCCCCTAGGGTGACACAGAAGAGTTCTGACACATTCCCAGCAGTGATGGAGAAAATGTCAGTGCCTCTGTAACGTAACCTCCTAAATGTGAATAACTCCACATTATACAGGATTAGGAGCTGTCAGTATGCTACCAGCTATAAAAGTTTTGTCCTGTCCTGCTCCACTATACCTCTGCTTCTCCTCAGACTTCTCCAAAGAGATTCCCGCCCAAAGCTACATTGTCCCTTCCATCTGTACAGCAGGCAGATGGACCGGAGCAGAACTTTCGGTTGTACGTGAAATAGATTGTTATAGTCCCAGCAGGAGGGACTGTGCTGAGGATTCACGGTGGAGGAAGGTGAGGAATGTACAGTATAGTGCTCAACACAGTTAAAGCTTCAGAGACATCGGTTGGGAACAAGTGTTCTGAGAAAGCTAAGAAGTTCCCACTCCAATAATAGTCCCTAAAATTTCACTACCCACCAACTCAAAAATTTTGTGGCATTGTGACAGGTTTTGCTATCAGTATGATTAAGAATTTGTTTGGTATTCCCCAATATGACTGCTCATTATTTAAAAAAAAATCTTCAGAGATGGGGCCAACATGAAATCCAGATCTCTGCAGCTTTAATCTTTAGGGGAATTCACATGTGAGCCCTGCAGGGAGGCTTATCTTCAATCATTATTTTCTCACCACCCAAATAGCACAGTGGGATCCCTAATGATTTCAAACACTCTTACTATGACGACAGTGTTATCTCACGCTACTCTCCAAACACTCAGAAGTTTATAGTGTTGATTAACTGATAAAGATTTAATCTGTTTATTACTAATGATTTTTGTTAGAGGATATTTCCTACGGGGGGAGCTCTCTTTTTTTATTAAAGGGAAACGCATCACATTCCTACTAATTTAAAACCTGAGATGCCACTTTAAAGAGCTGATGTGCAACATTAGAAATACATCCAAAGAAGAAAGTCAATAAGAAAACTGTTGCTGCTTTCAGTGGACATAGTGTGCAGTATTCTTTTTTAATGGCTCTCCTGCCTCTCTCTCCAGACCCTGATACCCAAAGGTAGGTACGCATGATGTGGTGTGCTCTTGAAATTGTTTCTCCATCCAGATGAATATGACAGTAAGCACTGCTACTACTTCTAAAAATACAAGGAAGCAAAACTGGCACAAAATCCATCAGTACCAGAAAATTAAAACTTTCAAAATCCTGTCAGTCAAAAAGGGTAGAAAAAACATGCTTTACGTTGAGTCAAAACTGCTTCAGGAGAAGACAGAGTTGTTATATAATTTCTACATCTCTAACTTCATCATAACTAGATCCAGTGGGGCCTGGACAACAACCAGGTCAGGCTTCATTCTGCTTGGTGCTTTATAAGGCACTAAGGCAGACCTTCGCCCAAAAACCCTGCAGTGCTGCATAAGGTGCTGAGTTGCTGCAAGCAAGCTCTTCAGTTCCTCCAGCAACACTCAACACTGCAGAGACGTGAGCCCTAACTGCAGGAGCAACATGCCAGATGAGTAACTTGAATAAGGTAGCTGCTTACTTAGACTTGTGATAACCCAGTAATAGCAGCCAGTAAGTACAAAGAAGCACAACTAATACAACCCCAAATCTCCATTTTAACTATAAAGACTCTGAAGTGGACGCAGTTGTATCAGGCCTTCCTGCCATATGCCATTACACTACACATTTATCCTGAAATTGCTATTTCATAAAGGCATAAAGTATCTCTACTTTATAAGCTGGCTCTGGGTAAAAAATTTCACAGTGCCTAAAGGGATGTTTTTTTAACCTCAACTAAGGCTAAAAAGAGACGAATGAGGGAATATGTGACATGCTATTCAGTTGTCTGAAAGGCTATGAAATGTCCACAAGGGACATGACAAGTAATAGGCTTAAACCTCAGCATGTGAGATTTACATTAGACATTAGGAAAAACTTACTATTGATGTGGATAGTCAAGTACAGTAATAACTTGCCTGGGGAGGCTGTGTCACGGGAGGATTTTTAAACCAGGTTAGACAAATAGCTGTCAGGTACAGTCCGAGGGATAGACTAGATATTAATTTAACTCCTTCTTGATGGCTCTACGACTGAGAAGCTTAAATGTAATTTTAAAAGCAACTTGGGTACTAACAAGTCAGGAACAGAAAGAAGTATATTTCTAAATCACTGAAGTATTTTTAGGACTTTGATTTGTCATGGCAAGAGTCCAAGCCCCACTTTCAAATATTACTTAGGAAGTGGAGCCTTACTGAATGTTTCACTTCAAAAATTGGATTCAGACTTTTAAATCTTTTAGGCTGAGCTCCATCCATCACTGGGGTATGCCCCTATCTTAAACCAGTTGTTTCAGATTCCTTATTCTCCAGCAGCATGACAGGTACTGCCAAAATACAGTTCATCCTTACAGCTGCTGGAAGTTTTCAATCTCTACCAGCGAGAAGTTACTTAAGGTTACTCTTTACATTGTTGCTTCTTGTTTACTCCTGTTTTTATGTTTATTCAGTGTTCTTCCCGTACTCTTAGGATACAAACAGACTTTTATTTCTTTTCATTTTCAGCCCTGCAAATTCCATTTGCACTCTGAGATTGAAGATGTTTGTTTTTAGATATCTATGCAAAGAAAATGTTTCAGGACAGAAGTGACTTTTACAGAGTTGTGCACATGTCATAAAGAACCAAGGGTCCCTCTGAGCAAGGATGCCTGAAGAGGGGGTCAGCCTCCTGTATTAAGGGGAAATCTATAGGGCTAGTGGGAGTAAAGAAGGGAATAAAGTTTTCCAGTGAAGTGAACAGACAGAACTCCTAGTGAAGACAGCAAAAAGACCTGTCAAATGAAAGGCTGTCATTTTTACAGTCACTCTGCAGAGGAGAACAGAATTTAATACATGCTTTTAAAATCAGAGACACTGAAACAAAAGTGCTTCCAATCCCTTTCCTGATACTACCTATGGTATCTCATGTTGAAATTTCTGTGGGGAAAAGGGTCTTGTAAAGCATTTCTTGCTTCAAGATTTAGTACAACAATCAGCATTTTTACAGTATATTCTGATTTTTAAAAATTCTATAAATACATGATAGAGTGAAATAGAAAATAAAAGTCTTGGTTGGTGGTTTTATAGAAGGAGTTCAGGTCTATAAAAAGGTTCATAGTAAAAGCATCAAAGCCACAGGCATCTACAAAACATTAGGAATAGATGGAAACACCAATCATCCTAAATATTTCATCACATAACATCAATCAGATATAAATGTAAGACTGCTCTGAATGTAGAAATACAGTGTGTAACATTTTTCTGATCTATACCCATTCAGATGACAGCAGAGTTGAAGCACATTTGTGTCACCACAACTCTGCTGACTGGTACCACGTGTTGTGGTCTCGAAGATCCATTGCCACTGGAGGGGAAGCACAGTCTTGTTCTGAATAAAATATTATGCTCTGAATTAAATATATTCTTACCAAAAGTTTAGCTCATAAACCCCTGCCTTTTTAACTTCTGCATAACAAGCTCTAGCCATAACTGTATCTAAGTGGTTTACTCCCTTTGTATTGTAACTACTCAGAGGAACCAGTGGTAGTTTATGTATAACATGAGCCTTATATACCTCTCTGCAGAAGTAACATATCAGATTGAAAATCTCATTATACATTATTTTGTTCATCTGCTTGCTCAGTAGGTGGGAAAATATTAATATTTTTTAAAAGGGGTGACCATTTAGAAGTGTCTCTTGCTCCTATAGAAACAAAAAAATCTAGTTTCATCAGCAGGCTGACTTGAATTCCCAGCTTATTAGTACATCTATTTGAATATTAAACTCATTCTTGTCAGTGCAGTATAGATCTGCAACAGATCATAAGCTATTATTATTTTGTAGCTATTATTATGTTTACAAATAAATAAATCTAGCGTATCTATCCAGTTCCTAATGGAAAGTATCTGTAACACTGAAAGGGGTTATTTGTTATTTGAAATTTGCAGTTTCTGTTCCTCATTATATGATGTTTGAACAGCAAATCTCATCTTTTACCAGCAGATGGAGACATGAAAAATCACTCATGTTGAAGCAGATACACACCAGAACCATTTCTAGCTCTCAGGTTCTGAAACCTTTACAGTATTAAACCCTACAAAGACCAAACCACTAAGCCGGGATATGGCAGAAACAAAGTTATTCTAATTCCAGTAACAGATCGTGAAAATTAAGAGAATAAAGTGAAGTAAAATGTTAAATTAATATGCCATTTGAGATGAGAGTCTGAAACTAAATAATGGATACAAAGTTTGGGGATTTTGTGAAATCTGTAGGTAAGAAAAAGGTTCTCTGAGAGTTTTCACGAGAGTACAAGAGACTCAGGAAAGGTAAGAGAGATCAAATCAATACCGCACAGAATTAACCTCTTGGACCAATCCAGATCAGCAGGAAAGCATCAAATCAAAATCTCTGTCCACAGACAACAAGGGGCTGACTGCCATATAAACTTTAAAACTACCACCCAAAATACAACTCTATTGAGTCATTTCAGATGAAGGCATCATTTGTTGAGAATCACTAGCTCTATTAAATTAAGCTTGGATAAATAGAGATAATGAGTTGTGAAACTCAACTTGCCAAACTGTAAAGTGAAGGTCTGTCACCTTCTATCCCATTGAAGAAAGGGCCTGGAAATTATTTCATGATAGACAAGGTACCTTCAGAGCCCCCTTGCTACGAACAGGATAATAATCTGGCCAGTGATCTCGGAAATCAATATTTAAAGGTCTTTCCATATTGGAGAAGGGCAGAAACTTTTTTATCTTTCTTTAGTAGTGTGGATGGATAGGCAGACCTACCAGCTCCAGTGATAGTGCAGGAGATGAGCTAAGCAATGAACTATATAAAGTGTCTATGGACTTTTATGTCTTCAACTAAAAATAAGCATGGATGTGGGAGGCAAGAGGCAATTTCCAAAAGCTACCTCAAGACCACATAGAGTCAAGAGCCCTGAAGGAATAGCACAAAAGACCCCAGTGATAAGTACAGGACAGGCAAAGTCCTGGCTGCAATTTACACCTTAATTAAAAGTTACTTTTTAACTGAAGTCTGAATACTGTTAATGCTTAGTGTGCTAACACCCAATTATTCCTTTTCCTTAGGTGCTGAAACATATACACAACCATTCTGAACAAAAATGGATTGCCATACAGGCTACATTTTATTATTTGTGAAGTCAGTTACAGTAGCCTAATCAATGAGGAAGATACTTAAATATCTAGCCTGGAGACACATACTGCCCTGCTGTGACTGGGAGAGGAGGAAAAAGCTGAACAAACACCAATTCTGGGATGGAGACCACATACGGCACATTTCTCCCTATACCTGCCTCCACCTCTAGCAAATTCCTGTCTACTTTGCCTGTTAAAACCACAGCCAATATTTTCTTTCACCATTCGATGCAAAGGATTATTGCATCTGATCTTTTTTGGTTTGGTTTGGGTTGGGGTTTTTTTTCAGAGAAACCAAATTAATCCTGTATTCTGTGTAGGAAAGTACGTCGAGTCAGTGTATTTAATATAAGAGCAATAAACTCAAACATTCAGTGCATCAAATTCAGTGAAAAGTATGAGACAATTCCAATGAAGCCAAAACAAGAATTGGACAGAGTCAGAGAAAGAAAACATATAACACTTGTGAGGAAATTGCAGTTTGCACTGTAAAAGTGAACAATTTGGGGCAATTTCTAACACATACACACACAAAAAAAGTCAAATTACAATTAATTTTTTGTTATTCATTTGAACTAAACTATAATATACCAATTAACTCTTCTTTTTTAAGAAAACCTAGAAAATAATTTCTGATTCTATGCTATTTCTGAATAGTTTATTAGTAAGTCTGAGATTGTGATTCTGCCCCTTTACTCTGTTCTCATGAGACCTTACATGGAGTACTGCCCTGTTGGAGATGGTCCAGAGGAGGGCTATGAGGGTGATCAGGGGGCTGAAGTACCTCTGCTACAAGGACAGGCTGAGAGAATTGGGGCTGTTCAGCCTGGAAAAGAGAAAGCTCTGCAGAGATCTCATAGTAACCTACTGGTACCTGAAGGAGTCCTATAATAAAGCTGGGGAGCGACTGTAAGGGCATGTAGCAACAGGATGAGGGGCAATAGCTTTAAACTAGAGCAGGGTAGATTTAAATTAACACATTAGGTAGAAGTTCTTTCCCATGAGAGTGGTGAGGCACTGGAACAGGTTGCCCATGGAGGTGACAAAGGCACCATCCCTGGAGACATTCAAGGCCAGGTTTGATAAGGCTCCAAGCAACCTGATGTAGTTCAGGATGCCCCTGTTCTCTGCAGGGGGTTTGGACTACATGACCTTTGAAAGCCCCTTCCAACTCAACACATTCTATGACTCTATGATTCTAGGTCTGTAAGCATTACATTTTTTTATTATTTGTCTTTATAAGCATATAGTACTCTTTTCTGTTCCCCAAATGATGACATATCTTATCTAGTGTGTTAATTTTCTTTTAGAAATAATGGAAGTTTCAACTTTTAAGTCCATTTTTTTTAAAATATTCACTACAGTTTTAGAAATATGCAGCATGTTTCTCTTGCCCGCTTCAAGCTCACTGTTTGGTAAGCTGAGAGCTAATAAACTTAGCTAAGACATCAAGGACTAACTGAAAAGCATAATATAACCAAATTTAAATTAATGTTTTGCTTAAGCTACATTCAGGTTCAAAGTTTTAATGTTTTTATTCCTTCTCAATAATTCATTGGAAGATTCAGGTAGGTATGAGGAACTTCCACTAGAATTTTCAGTAATTGTGAGAAATCTAAGAAATTACAGTTTTTAACCTTAAAAAAATGACAGGGTTTTCATTCTAACATGAAATGGGATGAAACTGTGTGAAAATTCTTTCAATTAATGTACCATGCTTATACTGAAATTAAAATTGAACACAGAGGCAAGTATTAGGATGCCTGCAAAATAAGATTTCTCCTAAGTACGAGGAACCAAAAATAAAAAAAGTTCAAAGAAGCCATTCTGAAGCTGGCATTAATCTTTCTGTGTACAGGTTTCTTCTCCTATTGAAAAAACTCTAAACGCAGCATCAGGATAAACCGAAAACTAGAAGAGTAATGACTCAGTGAAGCACAAGTGTCAATAAAGTGCATGAAAAATTATATTTCCTTTAAACACTTTCTCACATCTTTCTACACTTCATATAAGATAATTCTACCTGCCAAGTTGCAAGCAGTTACTGTAATACTTTTCTAAAGAACACCGTAATGCCAAGGCAAATGTCTAGCAGGGGAAGTGCCTTTTCAGTGTCTCAGGTTGTCTGGGAGGTTTGGCTACTCCTCGTGAGTATTTAGAAGAGAAGGGACTTCAGCTCCCCACTCTGACAGCTCAGCACTAGTTAATTTCCATGAAACTTTATTTCTAAAAGTGGCAAGCACAACAAAAGACACAAAATTTTTGTTTACCTTCACCTCAAAATAGGCAGGTCTTTATAGCAATATAGTACTTCAGGGAGCATGAAACAGCCGATTGTTTTCAAATATCTTTTACTTTAGGGGATTTTAAAATCAATGCGTGTGAATCCTAGACTGAACCAGTTTGGGATGTTCTAGTTTTCTTTTTTCATTGTAGTATCTGGAATTATCATCAGTTCAACAAAAATAAATGAGCAAGATACTAACTAAATGCTAACTCTCAACATTTCTGTCATATTCCAAAAATGAACAATTACACCATTATATTTTTAAGTGTGCTATACTTTGCAGGTATTCAAGCACTAGGGGAATGCAACCGTAGATCTATAATGCCACCTTTTTTCAGACTGATGAAATGCAACTGCTCTATGCCAAAAGTAACCTAAAGTGAACTAAAGTGAAACACTAGAGTGAAACTTAAATAATGAGACCTCATTACCCTAAAGTGCAGTCCATTAAATTAAATTTTTTTTTAACATTATATTTCAAATACTCATAAGCTTCTGATGCAAGTGTGTTCGCAGAGGGAGCTTTTTTAACATAAAGTGATATGCAAGTGCCAAGAGTGACATACTGCAGTCAGGTACCAGGAAGACAACACACCTCCGTATTAAAACTTGTAAAAAATTAATAAATTGCTTCAAAAGCCTAGTTAATTTGTGAAACACTTCAAAAAGTCAGGGTAATAGAAGGGATCAGAAGATTGCTAATGGGATATTGTGTTTTTGTGTCTAGGTCTCTGGGCCAAACTCCAGTAAGGGCTTTTGTCCCTTAAAGCTTTCACCTTCCACCTGCTGCCCACTGCAAGGAGTAGCAGTAGGGAGGGAGATGCAGAGTGTGACCTAATCCCTTCCATCCATGTTTCTGCAACAGCTGTTCACTCACTTATGCAAAATGAGTTCATGGTCTCAGCACAGTTCCCAGGGGACAGCTGTCTCCACCACCAAAACCACTGCTACAACAGGCCATTAGGTGCCATTAATTGGTAACCTCATTAGCAACATCACTAAAGACCGGGGATTGGATTTTATGCTGGTGCTGTATAGGCAGCTTATGGCAGGGACAGATGAGAAAACATCAGTGGCTTTGCATCACCCATAGAAAAACCTTGGTGCTGATAAAGCCCAGACAGCCTGGCTTTGCAAAGGCAAAGCACCAAATAATGACAACTGTTCCCAGCTCCAGTGCCAAGGGGGGTGGGAGTCTCCAGGGCACCTTGTGCTCCACGTATGGCCCATTTTTCTGACCAAATTGCTACTAGAAGAAAGCTGTTTGTGGCAGAGAGCAAAGAGGTACTTCCAAGATTAAATATTCCTGGAGTATAAGCTAACGGCCTCCAGTGGAGGACCCTCTAGATTTCTGCAAGGACAAATGGGAGGAGATAACAAAGAGGCTTGCTGTAATTGCACAGGAGATGTTACCTGACCAGGGATAAAGGCCAGTGGGGACTCAATGGTCAGATTAGAGCAGAACTGGATTTATGTGTCTGTACTTGGCACACTGACTTCTCCCTGCAGGCAGTTTTGGCAGTAGTGGTGTTACAATCCTGACTATTGACAAACAACAATACCTACAACAGTACCTACAAAAATCTGGCAAAACATTGGATGAACAATCTCTCCACCAGATCTGGAAACAGAAGCAGCAAATGCCATGCTGGCAGTGAGTTTTCAATGTAGCTCATAAACGCCATAAACCAAATGCACAGATATGTTCTTCATGAAAATTTATTAAGAAAGGTGTTAGAAGTTATCCCCCCAAAATCATTAAAAACCCAGAGTTTTTTGATGCTATCTCAGACCCCAGGGAGGTCTTGTGCACTCAAAAGTACAATTAAAATGAGTTAGTTTTAATTCATTTTAGAAGTATGTGTGTGTGTGTGTGTGCACAGATCAGGTTTTACAAAAAGAAATTACCTTAGCAGATTTATGTGGGGCTCTCCAACAATTTATTGGTTGGCTTTTTCTTTAATTAAATTACATTTCGACAATTATTTTCTTTTTTTTTCACTCCTACAACAGCACTTTTCTCTCATGGGTAACCTAGGCAAGGACAAGTGCCAGATGTAAAAACCTGTGTTTCTGTAAGCAAGCATTGTTGCAGACAGATCTTTCACACCATTTTTTTCCCTTTTTCTTTTTCCTCCCTTCCCCAATCATAAACAAACTCCACAGCATGAAGAGGCCAATCCTTGCCAGCAGAACCAAGTTTTGAAAAACACTGTTCAACCATATGTTCAGTCCTGACCAGTGTGATAGTTAGGCGGCTGACATCTGCAGATGGAGAGTTCATATCACCATTCAGCACAAACATGCTGCTACTGTATACTGAAGTCAATATTAGCCAGATTTTGCTTAGGAGAAATTTTCAACACTGGTCTACAGTTTCACCTTGCCAGTTAATTTTTGCTGTATTTGACACAAATTAAGTAGCTAGCTAAAAAGAATCCAAGAGAAAAATAGTGGTGGCTATAGAAAAATGGAGCCTCTACAAATCCATCTGATGATCTCCTTTAGATGGAAAATAATTCTGTATGAAATACTTCATTGAATCTGTTCAGGTGACAGAAAACACTTGCTAGTGTTAAATACAGAATCATAGAATGGTTTGGGTTGGAAGGGACCTTAAAGATCATCTAGTTCCAACCCCACTGCCATGGGCAGGGACCCCTCCCACTAGACCAGGTTGCTCAGTGCTTCATCCAGCCTGGCCTTAAACACCTCCAGGGACATCCACAACCTCCCAGGGCAACCTGTTTCAGTGTCTCATCACCCACACAGTAAAGAACTTCCTTCTTATATCTAGCCTAATATCTATCTCTTCCAATCTGCATCCATTACTCCTCATCCTGTCATCCCATACACTATTAAAAAGTCCTACCCCAGCCTTTCTGTAGGCCCCCTTCAGGTATTGATATGATAAAACTTCAGATAAACCCACCAAACACTGTTTGCACTGAGAACACAACCATCTCAAACACCCTCTCAAACTTCTCTGAAGGTCCAGTAGACTGGTTTTCTCTAAATTTTACCAATCTTTCTTTTAGGCACTGTAAGATCTGTAACTTTCTTGCCTTACTTTAGTATTATTATTACATTATAATATGTGTAAGATTATATATCTATTATTTCATTATATTAATCTTAATTCTTTCTGGAAGCAGTGAGGATACTCATATGTTTGTGGGAGTGATATTGGGTCTTCTTACAGAAGCAGTTAAGGAAAAATGCATTTTCCCCACTACCTTTTCTCAACCTTGTTCCTCTCTCAGTCTATCTGCAGCTCCTCATGCAGTCCAAACACTTTCCAGGCTTAAAGAGATTTATGGTTAGCAATTTCCTGAGGGACTGTGAGCATGTTCTCTCATGCATGCTCAGGCACCACCACTCATCTGAGGGCAGAGCATCAAAATCTGTGTCTGTTCTGCCACTGGCAATGAAATTCAGTGAGTTCATGCTTGCTGTGTACATCACTCAGACCTTTACTGTAGTTGTCTTATAAGAAAGCCTCTATGAATTATCTTTAAAATGTTTTGCAGCCTTATCTATTCTGCACATGTATCACCAATTACAAATTAGGAAAGTGAATGGACCTATTTTCCTCTGTTATTTTGCTTTGAAACTGAAATGAACGTGGATGTCCAGACTGTAAACTCCTAATAGAAATCAGTTTCATCTTTTTTTTATTCTTTTCTATTTTTTTTTTTCAGGGATTGAAAGGGACCTCAAGAGATCATCTAGTCCAATCCCCCTGCCAGAACAGGAATACCTAGCTCAGGTCACATCTTCTGTAACACAGATTTTACTGAGAGCATTTCCTGCATCAAACCTGGAGCATGCCCTAAACAGCAAGCAGTTCAAATCAACAGTAATTATTAATTACAACACTGACTTTGCAAATGCTGCTATTTGGGGTAAATCCATGTTCTTGATTTCTATAAATATTAGCATCTTCATTTTTTTAATGTAAGAGGCACACACTAGTTTTGAACACTAATGATGCTGTCCACCATCCTTTATCCTTTTTGTAAAAGAATTAAAGGAACAGCCAATAATGAAGGAAAACATATTTCCTCAATGGCAGCACAAAAATTGGTGTTTTGAATAAGCAGGTAACCAGATTTACTGCACAATTCGCTGCATGATAGAAGACAGGAAATTAGAGTATTTTCAAGTTGAAGATACCCTATTATTCAAATGTCTGCAAGTCTCTGACAAACTAGGAATGCCCATGAATTTACTACCATATTGTATTGTTTCTCATGCTAATGTTAGTATCTGCAAAGCACAGTCGATGAAAGAAAAGACAGAGATGAAACAGTCTGCTCAGTATAACTGAAGTTCATAATCAACAGCATAATTGATAGCACAAGTCTGTGCTCAAAAACATTTTTTTGAGTAGGGATCCTTACTTGCACTTTGTATAAAAAGAGGAAAGCTTTAAAATTCTCAGCTGTTTACCAGAAGAGGAAGAAAAACACCGCATTATAATTCAATTACATATTAAATACAGTATAATGACTATATTATTAATCAGGTTCACCAGAATTTGGTGTTCTGTCTTCCAATATTTCAGTTTAAACTACTGCATTCAAGCTGTAGCAAAAATTCACCAATATTAAGTGGCCTGCCCATTTTCTTGCTCCTGTGTGTATGTATACTGGTTGTATTAAGATAATGGCACAGAGCACTTAGATGTCTCCAATAATGACAATGATGTTTCTCTTCCTCTCATTATGTACACACACTGTGTACAGTTGGACTGATGGATACAGCCACACAACCCAGAGCCAGCTCTAATTCACAGTTTAGCTTGCAGTGTGCTATGGGATCTCTTAAGGTTGATAGAACTACACAAATACTACAAAAATTTGGGGACAAAGCAGATGATGGGAAAATCAAATGGTCTCTTGGCCCATTCCCTGACAGAGAAAGGACTGTCTTCTGTTGCTCACAATGTACACTGTTCTGTCTTGTCTAAATGTCTCTTCTGAGGTAGCTTTCATTGCTGCCTCTGAAAGACTACTTTACAGGCTAGCAGAGGTAAACACAGAATCTTTGGCTGAGACCATGCCAACCACCTGCTACAAAAGATTTGCTGACTGCTGTGCTGCTGTTCCTCAGCTATGTTCTCTTGGAAGACAGACAGGATACTAACCTTCTCCAGGACTCATTCAGGAAACAGAGTTTCTCAGGCATACTAGATCATATCTGTTGAGAGCTAGCAAGGTCCTCTCAGTAGCAGTGAGAAATAGGTGATCACCAACCTAAGGCTTTGCCATGTCACTGCCTTGTTTCCAGTGTAGCTCCCAATTTCTGCTTGGCTCCTGCCAAGAACAGCTTTCCTTGCAAGGGGACTAGCACATTCTTTCTTCACAAATAATAACATACTTAAAAGTCCCACTGAAGAATCACATTGATTTTAATAAATCATGTCTCATCGTCCCAAATTTTCCTATTCTCTTTAAAACAACACTCTGTCTGCAAAGAACTATAGAGGCACACCATCATCAGTGCCAGTTCCTCACCAAAGCTGATACAGATATCAGATTCACATACACATTGGAGATTGCTAAGGCTATAAAGCCTTCAATCTATGTTACAAGGAGAGTCAACATCTATTTTCATCTTGCTGACAAAATGAGTGACAACAGCTTTACACTGCCAAACAAAACATTAACAAAGATTGAATTTGTAAATGCAGTATTTTGTTTCTTCATGCACTGATTCAATATTAAATTGCATCTCCTGAGATGCTGCTGTGACTGTAGGAAAATTTACTCAGAACCACAGAATGTCGGGGATTGGAAGGGACCTCAAGAAACTTCAATTTGCTTTTCTCAAACCTTAACCTTTCCCTTACATCAGGCTTGATTCTTCCTGGACTCTATTTCGCAAGATTCACTCCAAGAGATCACGGGTATCGTGAAACATTTAATAAAATCAAGGATGCCAGTGTAGTAAGAATTCCTGTATCACATATCTCTATGTGTAAATACATTGCACCCACTCATTTGCTTGCACTTTATAGCAACCACTATTTCCAAATAAAAGGCTTTGCAGCACTTGCACCGACAGATGGAGTCAGATATATGGACTGAATATGCACTTTATCTACATTGTTTAAGCCCTGCCTGCTTTAAGAGAAGTATGCTATTACTTTATGTATGAATCACACCTGGTACCCAAGGTCAGTTCTCCCCCACTAGCAAAACTCCAGATTAAAATCCTACATCTACAACTGACAAATCAGCATGGATCACTAAGATGCTTAAAAGACCGTGCAGGCAAGCCCTGCTCTGTGCAAAATAGCCTACTACAGTACTCTGTTCTGAGAGCTACAGTCTTTAAAAGGAAATGACACAGTAATTTCCCATCAAATCAAATAATTTCCAGTACAAGTTTTCATTGGGGGTATTCTGCATGTATCCTGGAATTTGCTTTCCAGGGAGACATCAGACACAGTTTTATGTCTGGTAAATACGTATGTTTAGTTTTTTACATATGAAGGTTTGTGAAAATAAATTCAATGTGATTCTATAATGCTTTATTGTCGTGGCAAACTGCTGAACATTGGCCAAAAAAACAAACAGCCCATCGAGGTAGCTGTCCACAGCTGGTTCAATGCCCTGAAGATAGGGTTTCACTCTCTATTTGGGGTTTTATCCCATCTACCTGTTCACCACTACAGCCCATTTCTCCTCTTGCTCAATCACTTTTAGACACAACCTGCCTCTAAGTGCACTTTACAACACAATGCTATCATTGCACTCTCCTTCTCCAAGGGTCAGAAATAATTTTTTCTTCAGGCATTCTGACAAACACATTTTATGATTATTGATGATACACAAAAAATTTCTGCTGAAACTCCCTCAGATTTTGGCAGCTGAAGGAAAAAGGCTTGCTCCATTTCATTTTCTCCTATTTGATTTTCTGCTCAGCTGCTCTCTTTTTCAGTTTTTTTGTCCTTTTTTTGCGTCCTCCTACTTGTAGCTTATAGGTATTTCTTCTCCATTCAGTGTATCTGTTCCAGCTTTGTATATTCTATGATTCACTGAAATAGAGAGAACTATTAAGATGACAGTCTAGCATCCTATTGTGTTCATCCTCCTCAGATTGTAGTTATATTAAGGTAGCGTGAGTTATACAGATAGTCATAGAATCACAGAAACAAAGAACAGTTTGGGTTGAAAGGGACCTATTAAGATCACATAGTCTAACTCCCTAGTCTAACCATGGGCAGCGACATCCTTCACTAGGATCAAAGCCCCATCCAACCTGACTTTGAACATTTCCAGTGATGGGGCATCCACAGTCTCTCTGGGCAACTTGTGCCAATGTCTCACCACCCTCTCTGGAAAAAATTATATCTTTACCTCCAATTTAAACCAGCTTTCTTTCAGTCTAAAACTTGTCTCTTTTCCTGTCACTACAGGCCTTGGTAAAAAGTTTCTCACCAACTTTCTTATGAATCCTCTTTATATATTGAAAGGCCACAATAAGGTGTCCCTAGAGTCTTCTCCAGGATGAATAATCTCAGACTCAATCTTTTTACACAGAAGAGGTGACCCAACTCCCTGACCATCTTCATGGCCCTCCTCTGGACCTACTCCAATAGATTCATGTCTGGGAGCACCAGAGTTTGATGGAATATTCCAGGTGGGGTCTCTCCAGCACAGAGTAGAGAGAAAAAAATCACCTGTCTTGACCTCCTGGCCACACTTCTCCTTACTACAGTTATTATTACAATGGTATAGAAGGAATTATTATGACCAACTCAAGCCAAATAAAGCCTCCAAATTATTTCTTGCTACTGATTTTTATTAATTGTAGCAATTTCTTTTGTATTTTTGTCCCTCAGAAGTCATTAGAATAATTATGACTTCATTAGAATGATGGGGCCAAGAAATAATGACACTGGATCTTCCTGGGCTCCTGTGTTGCTGCAAAAGAAATGCCTCCTGGTTGAGGCGAGAAGGCACTTGGAAAACATGGAAAACAGCAAGCCACTTACTAGAATCCTTTCCTCCTCAAGAGCTTTCTCTACAGTGCAGCACTCTCATACTTTTCTTTTTTTCCTTATATTAAGCTTTTCCAATCTGATTTATAAACTTCAGAAACTGAAGCTTCTATACTTCCCTATTGTGAAGCTGAGCTTTACAAAAGTTAAGATGTATTCAATGTTCCTATCTCTGTAATTAGATTTTTGTCTGGTTTTGTTATTTTGAGCACCTTCTGAATTATTTTTCAAAGAGCTTACTAGACTAGGCATTACATTGCAAGAATTTTGCTGAAACTTTATCCTGCATTTTCTTATCATTCATATTTATGGCCTTTGTTTTAAGAATAATTATTTGACTAGTATTTGAATTAATGAAATACAGTATGGAAAATCATTAAATTGGTCTGGAAAACCTTCCTATTTTGGAGCAAACACGTTCATTTCCTGGTTGCTAAGTCTACAGGGTCCACTTGGGATATTTACAAAGTTTAAAGTGTGAATTCTCAGATGACAGCCTGCAAATATTTTTAAATAAACACTATTGGTCTCTTGAACTACAGTAACTACTACCATTCTATACAATCTTAGGTCAAAAGGCTGATAATGAAATACCTATGGTCCTTGAGAGACTTTGAAAATTGACAGTGAGCTGTTTGTAAGACTAACAATCTCTTCAACACAATGAGGGGTTACTAAATGATTGCTGTCTGATTTTTTTGACATGGAAGTAAGAGTTTTCATGTACATTTTACTGGAGATGAGATTTTTTCTTGAAAAAGTTAAAAATACCATGGGATTCACAATAAACTTTTAACAACTAGTAACACTGTAGTTATAAGCCATTTTAACATCAAAAAAGAAAGAGAAAGCTTCCTGCTCTTTTTTGCATTATCACAGGACACAGATGTGGTTTTGTGGTTAGTTTCTCACAAAGGAACTGAGTTTTTATTTTCATGGATGATTTTATTATTGGTAAGGTATTTTACTCTTTTTAGTTCTCAGTTCTGTTCCAGTAAAAGCAATGAGAGTCCTACAGCTGTATTCAATGACACACGACCCAACATGCAGTGAAGCAGAATGGTTTTCTCATATTACAGCTAAAAGAGAAACATCTTCCAGTACCAGGAGCTAAGGACATTCATACTGTCCATCCTCTCTTCCCAGTTTCCAGGCTACCTCATTCAGCGACATGGAGAATGGAACTCAATAAGACTCCTTCAGAGGAACCAGCCTAGCTTCAAAATATAGCAGATGAGTATTTGCACATATTACATTTTCACATCAGAACTATATGCAAACATTTGTACTGCCTGGAATAGCCAGTTTGGCACCTTGAGGGACAAAAGCTGAGCAACGCTACTTTCCAGCAATAATTAGAATATGCTAAGCTGCATACAAGTGATAAGACAGTGCCTGGTATGGTAAGTTAGAGGTGTCTCCAGTGCTGGGTTCTGGCACAAAAGCCAGAAAGCAAGGGTGAACAGGAGCAGCGACAGTGGTGCAAGGTTTTGCTGCCATTCCCTGCACCTCAAGCAAGCCATGCTAATAGTGACACAACATGTCACTATTTACAACCAGCATATATAGCTGCCATGCCATTGGGCAGCCCTGCATCTGCCAGCAGGATCTCATGTGGCATCACGTCATGGTAAAGTGAATTTACTTAAGAGATTTGGGGCTTGTTTCCAAAGACAAAGGCTTCCTCAAGTCAAACCACTAGTTCCCAGAGGCCTGCAATGTCTACAAGCTGGATGTCCATAGCGCAAGTGCTCTCCAAGCTTCTGGGACCCCCCTGATGAAATCAGTATCAGCCGTACAGAATCATAGAATCATAAATTGCTTAAGATGGAAATTGCTTAAGATCATCACATACAACCATCAGCAAAACACTGCCAAAACCATAACTAAACCATATCCCTATGCACCACTTCTACTATCTTTTAAATCCCTCCAGGTCTGATGATCCAACCACTTCCCCAGACAGCCTGTTCCAATCATTCAGTCTAAACCTTCCCCTGTGCAATTTGAAGCCATGATGAAGGGATTGGAGCATCTCTCTTATAAGGAATGACTGAGGGAGCTGAGTCTCTTTAGCTTGGAAAAGAGGAGGCTGAGGGGGAACCTCATTAATTTTTATAAATATGTAAAGGGTGAGTGTCAGGAGGATGGAGCCAGGCTCTTCTCAGTGACCTCCAATGATAGGACAAGGGAAAATGGGTACCAGCTGGAACACAGAAGGTTCCAGAGAAATGTAAGAAAAATTTGTTCAGGGTGAGGGTAACTGAACACTGGAACAGGCTGCCCAGAGAGCTTGTGGAGTCTCCTTCTCCGGAGACATTCAAAACCCATCTGGACAAGTTACTCTGTGTCCTGGTCTGGGTGCTCCTGCTCTGGCAGGGGGATTGGACTAGACGCTCTCTTGAGGTCCCTTCCAATCCCTGATATTCTGTGATTTTGTGATCTTGCCTTGTCCTGTTGCTTGTTGGTTGGGAGACAGACACCCACCTCTGCACAATCTCTTTTCAGGGGCTTGTAGAAAACAATAAGGTCTCCCCTCAGCCTCCTTTTCTGTAGGATAAACAATCCCAGCTCCCTCAGCCGATCCTCATAAAGCTTGTTCTCCAGATCCCTCACCAGCTCCATTGCCCTGTGCTGGCCTCTCTCCAAAATCTCAGCGTCTTTCTTGTAGTGAGGGTTCCACAGCAGGGCACACTACTCGAGGTGAGGCCTAACCAGCATCACATAAACACAGACGGAGCCGGGCAGGCTGGCACAGACACCCACACATTAGCCATCCGGAGATAGCTCCTGGTGGAGGAGGCCATCACCCACCCACGTCTAGCGCTGGCATGATTCTGAGTGCCGCTAATGCCAGCGGTAACCATCAGCCAGGGCGGGCCCGGGGCATCTGCAGCACTGGAGATACACCATTGTACCTCCTTATATTAGCTGGCCGGACATTTAACCGCCCTGCCCGACCGCGGGGGCGCAGGCCGAGGCCGGGCGACCAGCGCGATGGCGGCCGCAGGACAGCTCGCATCTCCATCCGCCCCCAACCGACCGCGGCCCTTTCTCTGCAGAGCTGACACAGCCCGGCCGCCAGCCCCCGCGGGAGTCGGGCCGGGATGCGGCGGGGAGCGGGGGGGGGAGGCAGCAGGCGACGTGGGGGCGATGGCCGGGCGGGAGCCGCACAGGTGCTGCCGCAGCCTGTCGCCATGGGAACCGAGAGGCGCGGCGGGGGGAGACTCGGTGCCGAGGGTGCCGTGGCCATGCCCGACCGGGTGTGTGTCCCCCCCCTCGCTTCGCGAGTGGGAGTGGGGAGCGGGTGTGCGTGTCCCGGAGGTATTTCACTGTTTCCATAGGAACAGGCGGGGGGGGGGGGAGGCAATGGCGGCACAGCCGCACCCCCTCCCTGTTTCCCCCTCCCCCCTGCCCCTCTGCCANACACAGCAACAACAACCCCCCCCCGCCGCCTCAGCCCCGCACGGCGCGGCGGTTGTGTGCGGCACCATATGGCTGCAGGGGGAGGGGTGAAGGAAATGTCTGCCGGCGGCCGAACCGCTGCGCTCATTATGTCCCATGGAGTCAGGGTCAGCGCCGTCCGGCCCGCACCCCCACCGCACCGCAGCCCCGCCGGGAACACAGGCATACACACACAGAGGGACACGCACAGACACGGCCTATCGCCCCTTCAGCCCCCCCCTTATCACACGTGGGGTTTGGGGGACAGCGTGCCCCGTGGTGCGGGGAGCCAGCATTCTGTCGCTAGCGGTGGTCTGAGCGCCAGGGCACGATGACAGGGAAAAAATACAGCGCCTTCCCCGAAAGCCTGGCTCCGTTTCCGATGAAAATCTACATATATCCTTTGTGTAAAGGGGAGCGTGTGTGGGATCTAGCTCTGCTTTTGAATCACAGCCTGTTTTCAATCCTCTTGAAATGCAAGAGGTAAACGCAAAATAAATTTAAAAGTCATCCACATTTTCTTGTTAGCTGTAAAAACGTGACCCATTTCGGGGCATTTCTCTTGATTGATTGTTGTCACATATTAAGAACTGGCACTGAAGTTGCGGGCATCAGACGCTACACTGAGACCTATAGTGATTAATGTTGCTTCTCTTCTTTCTTTTCTTTTTTTCTTTTCTTTTTTTCTTATATATATATTTTTTTTTTCCTAGGGAGGCAGTCATTCGTTTCCGAGTAATCCCTGCTGATGGAGGCATGCTCGGTGCAGCGCATCCTGCCTCTGGAGAGCTTCCCCGGTGCAGGGCAGGGGAAAGGCTCTCAAATGGCCTTCTGTCTTTCCTCTCCATGATTCATAAGTGAGGTGCTGAACCTCACTATTATTAGGGAGATTAAATCCACAGACCACGGGGGCTGATAATAGGCAACTAGACTGCTATCCATATTACCTTGTAAAATTAAAGTATTGATTTTTTTGGTTTTTTTAAAGCATGGTTTGCAACTTAGCAGACCAATCCCATCACCATTGTAGTCCGTGGGATTTTGCTATTGACCTTACAGGGAACAGGAGGGGATTTTTTTTTTTGCCTCTAAAATGGTCTATTTCACATTGTTATGATAATATCATTCAGCAGATCCTAACATTGGCCCTTTTGGCCTTGGACATTTTAAAAGATTAATGTACAAATTATTACAGCTCAACTTAATTTACTTCATTTCTTCTCATGTCATGTCCAAAGTTTTCTTTAGATAAATAAGGTAGATAACTTACTGCTGCAGATGGCAGTGGGTGGATTGGACCTAATAGATTCTCCAGTTTCATGTTTTTCAGTTCTTTTGGTTTTTGGGTTGTTTTTTGTGTTTGTTTTTTGTTGCCTTTTTTTTTATTTTACAGAAGGCTACATTTAGAAACTCATTTGCAGATCTCCTCTTGTGTGCAGCTTAAGGCTGCATTTGGTTGCTCACCAAAATAGCATGCCTTCCAAAGAAAGATTAAAAATATTAAAATGCAGCCAGCACAGTGGCTCAGTTCAACTGATGTTACACAAACAGGCTGATCCTACTGCCCATAGATAATATACATTTGAATCTTGGCACCTGCCATTGGATTGGAATTCAAAATGAGAAACAGCAGGACCCAAAGTCTGGAAATAAAGGCAACACAAGGAAGTGGGGAAAAAGGTTCTTTGGCTATTAGTAAATAATAACCTGTAGCAGCAAAGACAAATGACAGCGATTAAAGAGAACACGGCACTGCAGACATCAAATAGATATTAGGACTATGACATAATGGCAAACATATTCAAATTCAAATGGTGAGGTGTATCTATATTAATTATTTGACTATTTGTATAATGACAAGCTTTTCAGTGTCTAGCTACATTCTGCTTAGCTCCTTTCTGCTATATCATGCTGTGATACTCATTAAATTCAATGTTGACTAATAAACTCCAATTTGAAATAAATGCTGGGGAATAGACACAGAATATGTTCACAACATTGAAATCAAATTTCCATGAAAAATGTCCTGCAAAAAAATCATGTTTCACCTTCCTCACGTTTTCTATACAGTTTTCATTGTTAGGTAGATAATATCTTTAGGTCTTTTCATTCTTATAGACAGCCAGCAGGTATGCTTAGCTGCTTAAATACTGGTTTTGAAGATCAATATAAGTTTTATTACCAAATTAACAGGAAGCATCAGCCTTCTTTTATCTGGTTTGCTTCATTAGCTTTATTACTATTGTTAGTGTGAAATTTTTTATATGTGTTTTCCAGGCTTATTTTACTTTCCCCAGCCTCCACCTCTTCCAAAGTTGACTTCCCTGCTTTAAGATATGCTCACAGGGAGCTATTAAGCCAAAGTTTGTTTATAAGTGATTTGCTTTAACACTTTACTCCATTAGTTCCCTCATCTCATTTTTCTTCCACTCCTATTAGAAGCAGGACTGTTCTAATACAAATATAGTTCAAGGAGACAGGAAAAAGGGAAAGATATCTGAATTCTCCCCATAGCAGATGATCTGTTGCAGTATCAGTAGAAAAGGGAGAATGCTTTAAAAATAAATAAATAAAACCAAACAACCTGAGCAGTGTAATTGAGGTTGGGTATCTGTGTGTTGTCTGTTTAGTTGGGCAGGGGAAAGGATGTTTCTCACAACTAACATCAATAGATCAGAAGGAAACATCCTCAAGTTGCACCAGAGGAGGATGACACTGGAAATTAGGAAAAAAATTATACTGAAGTGGTTATTAAGCATTGGAACAGGCTGCCCAGAGAGGTTGTGGAATTATCCCTGGAGGTATTTAAAAGATGGAAGCATAGTCCTTAGAGATATAGTTCAGATTAGTGATGGTTCTTGTCAGAGTTAAGCTGATGGTCAGACCAGATGACCTGAAAGGTCCAGCCTAAACAATTCTGATTCTATGATCCTGTGACTAAGATCAAGCTCATTCTCCCATTTGTTTTTTCCCTCTCTTAACAATCAGAACATGGGAATTTCCATTGTTATTAGTGCAACTCTGGTATTGCAGAAGATTACAACCAAAAGGGTGGGAGCAGGGTGCTCCTAGTATTTTACAATTGAATTTGGCTTTGCTATGATTAAACCTTCCTATATATTTTTATACATTTTATATAGGTGCCTATGCACTTACTAAGTGCTGGTCTAGCACACTGGAGCAGACTGTGGCAAAACTGGTTAGCAGTTACAGGTAAATTACTCTTTATGAGTAGAAAACTTTATTGGAATGTATCTTATTGAAAATTCAATCACTGCCACCCAGTACCACCTATTTGGAGTGCTGAGTGCACACAGTGGATGCTTTGTGGGTAGACTAGCTTCCCCTGGCCACTGGCCATTATGAAGCCTGAGCATCATCCAGATTATTCTAAGATCTTCTATAGGTCCTATCCCAGGGAAGGGATTTCATCCAGCTCAAATCAGGGTGACAGAACGGATCCTTCAAAGCCTCACAGATTTCACTGGCATGACTCCTTCCAACTTTGTCCTGCTATCATTTCTCAGCTCTTCTGTAGGTCTGGTAGTTTACTCTTTGGATCTATTAGGTAAAGTACTAATTGACTTTAAAAAAATTTCACATAACCATCTATAATGTACTTTGTTTATTGTCCTGCTTTCAAGCAGAAATGCAAATTTGTTAAAATTTTTAAAGTCTGCACTTGTGAAATTTTTCTTGACTTTACATTTATTAAGAATTAAATTTCTAAAAAAAATATCTGGCAATTACCTATAAATTCATTAAAGTTCAACGATAAGTAGCGGAAATTATATAATTCATTATAATGCTATTAATTAAAATTTTCTTATTATTAGTAATCAATTTTGACCTGTTTTCTCCAATTAAAAATGCTTTTTAGTACTCAGTTTTTGCAAGCAGTCCTTTTGCTTCAAGTTGAAAGTGTAGCGTCTTGCAAAAATTGGGCTGATTTGAAGAGAATGCTCGAATTTGCTGTACGGAAGGGCAATTAAAAATTAAGTAGTTTTATTTTAACCAGCTTAATTCAGCTGTAGACCTAGGATTATTTATATTTCCTTCTTAGGTGCTTCAGTGCAAATTACATTCCTTGAAAGTTCACCATATGCCAAACTCTCAGTTACCAAAATAATGATAACCAGGATTTGTGCACTGGTAAAACACAACAGAGGATTTGTGTTGGTTTCTAATAAAGCAGAGACAAAGTGCAATGAGTTTACAATACATGTTTTTTAAGTTCTGGGTTTTGCTGCTGTATCCATACAGAACCTACTACTCTATATCCTTGTAGGGTAAGCCCAAATTTAGATTAAAAGGGGTCAATAGATACGGTCTGTCTGAACTATAGGTTTTAGACAGATTCCTGGAATATAGCACTCACTAAAAGAAACCTGAGCTGTTTGCTAAGTATGAATTAAATACTTCAGTATTATGGCAGGCATGGCCCTGGGGCTTGGCTGAACTCTCAGACTACAAAAAGATTAAGGTGATCAAAAGATGTCATTGAAGAAAAAAAGGACTATGGCTAGATTAAGAGGAAAAAGAATATTATATTCTTTTCTCTTACACTGTAGTTGCTTGAGAAATGCAATTGGATAAGTCATCTAATTATATATATGCCACACTTGCTGGTCAGACTGGTCAAAAGAGAAGTCTTCCAGAAATTTACCATCATTTGAATGAGCTAATTTCTTTGAATATTTGCATATTTGAATATTCTTCTAATCATTATGTTCTTTTTTCTTCCCACCATAGCAAGAGTTTGGTAACAGTTGCAATAAATATACAAAGAAAGTAGCTTGCACAAGTAGACAAAAATACAGAAGTGCAAATAGCATGTTACTTCTCATCACAACTGGAGTAAATGGGAAAGTGGAGGTGGTTAGAGTCATTGAGTCAAAAAGGACCTTTAAAGGTCATCTACTTCAACCACCTTGCAGCTAGCAGGGACATCCTGCAGTAGATCAAGCTATTTAGAGACTCATCAAGCCTGGCCTTCAATGTCTCCAGGGATGAGGCTTCCACCACCTGTCTGGCAACCCGTTTCAGTGCCTCACTACCCTCACAGGGAAGAACTTCTACCTAATGTCTAATCTAAAAATGCCTTCATTGCAAATGTTCTGTATAAATCACAGTAATTTTGTGCACTGGTCTGTAGAGGATAGTGCTGGAGCTCAGAAACTTCATAGTCTCCTTTCTTTCTTCCAACTAGCAATATCACTACAGTAACAAACCATTGAAACTGCTACAATCAAACTGACCAACAAACCATCCAGACCCTGTCTCCAAGGAAGACTGCAAAAGATGTTTCAGAGCTCAGGAATTAATAAATAAAAAAATCAACACATAAAGAAAATACAGTGAATCCAAGTGCACTGTGCAATAATTATTTTTCTCTGTAAGCTTCAGCCTACTGTAAAACACATACCTAAAACTGAATAATTTATTCATGAAACAAGAGTATGAAGGGTGAGACTACCTGCAATACTAAAATTCAGTACAAAGGGAAAGGAAAATGCTAAGATTTCACCACACTCCACAAGTCTTTCCTTGAGTTGACTGGAATGTGACTGATAGATGCTTTACAGGAAAACACGGGGGAGATCTCTAAGACATGAGGTAGCAGCAAGACAGCAGGTCACTGCTGTCACCAGTGCCCCTGCTTCCATGGGCACAGAGCAGGAAAGGCAGGAACGTGACCTTGTCCTCCCTTCTGCTCCAGCCAGCAAAGCTGAACTGACGTAAAGAGCATACAAGAGCCACAGAGCTCTCATTCTCTTGTAAAACCCTCGGAGGACATTTTGGCTTAATGAACCTCAGTTTCTCTAGGGGCTGTAATGCAGACTTTACATTCCCAGCACTCAGAGTTATGAAACAATGGCCTAGCTTTGAATTTACCTTTTGAGGTGGTTGTCAGTCTTAGAAGAAGGAAAAGGATTTAAAAGGGTGGCTGCCAAATTTTCTCTATCTGCTGTTAAGTAGTATTTACACCACACCATATCTTTCAGCTTCTTTCTGTATCTTCACATGTCTGTTTTCTACTGAGCATGCCTCTTAATGCTCATCTTTCCAGGTGATAAAACCATTAATATCTATTTCTCTTCTAAGTACCCCCTTTCTTTAATTAGCTTAGTTACCTTCACTGGACCTTTCACCTGTCACAAGCTTTTACAGATGAGGTAAATACACTAAGCATGTTATTAAAGGGAAGGACATACCCTTTAATTAATGAGAAGAGTAACTTTTGAATGTGATTCTCTATACTTCTCTCAGCATTGAGCTTTGTTATCTTGGCTACATTTATTGAAGATACACTTATCGATTTGTTTGAAATTTTTCCTAAATATTTCCCTTGAGAGCTTACACTAATTCTATACATTTAATATGATTGAAAAGCTTGAATTCTTCCTTTCCTTTCATAAAGCTAATGTCACAGTGGCATAAAATGCAAACTATCTGTCAACAGTCTGTAGGGAATTCTGCCTGCCATGATTTCTCCTTTTTTCCTTTGTTAAGGTATTTCTTGTTTCCCTCCCAATTCTTCCTTGACTTGCTAATTAATTTGCACTTCCATCCAGTATTGAAAATTCATTTATCTAAATTTTATGTGTGTACATATGCACATATGTGAGTATGTATACATACATTGGACTGGATTTCACTCTCAGATGCTTCCTATGGCTTCCCAACTATTCCCCACAGTCATCACAGTTTTAACTCTACTTTAGTAAAGTATCAGATCAGTTTCGTTTCAATTAAATGCTGAAACAAATGTTCACCAAAAAAATATTTCAAAAACTTCTGAACATGACAAGTTAGAGGAACATAATTAACCCTTACAAAATCCAATCTAGTTGCACCAATCAGGTGTAGTTCATATTGTTCACTTAGCAACTTTGTTTTTAATGATTGTCCTACTGAATTCTTTTCTGGTGCTGAAATAAGGATAACCAGTCTGTCTTTTCCAAGAACTGTCTTTAACACTTCTTTTTTTTTTCTACTTCTAGAACATTGTTGGCTTTCTTACGGTAATTTTGCCATCGATAGTGGCAAATTACATATTTTAGTAATTTTTTAGTTACTTCATAGACTAGTTTGGGTTGGAAGGGATCTTAAAGATCATCATTCTTAAGGTCCTTAGTGTTCTTGGATTTGTATTGTGATACACTACAATTTAATGTCTTGATTTGTCATCACCTCTTTTTTTGTTCCTCTACTCTCACCATTCTTCAGTTTCACAACCTAAAAAAACTATAAACCCAGTACAGGTATTTCCCTACCCATAACAAGCAAGATACACACTGTAAAATGAAGTTCTGTGAAACCTTCCTATAGTCCTTGGCTTTCCTGTATGCTGAAAACTCTATCCATACCTTAGCTGTTTTCTTTTTTTATCTAAATACTTATATAAATACTCATTTGATTCTCATCATTTGTCAGCACAAGGTAGTGAGCATTCACCCATTCACAAGTCTGATTTCTCACATGCCAATGAAATTCTGCTTTACCCTACAGTCATGATTTAGTGTCAGCTACTTCAGCTTCTGCAGAAACAAAAGTTTTCTGCAGAACCCAGCTGGCAGTATTGGTGGTGGTGCTGCATAAGAGTTGTTTGCATTGTCCTACAGTGGTGCCAGAAGTGACCCTGTAGGTTTCTTAAATTATCTTTCTGTTACATTTATATAGATGAGCTCCAAAACCTTACATTTCCACTAGTGAGGGGTTTTTTTTCAGTGATTTATAAACATAACATATTCAGGTGGTGCCTAAGTCCATAGGCAACAGAGAGAAAAATCACAAGACATACACATTTTAAAATTGTGAGTCAGAGCCATAAATGCAAGTGGTGTCACCCTCTAAATTTCTTAAATACAGGCATATGCTATCACATCCATCTGTTGTTGTATCAGAAACTTTGAGGTAACAAAATTCAGAGAACTTTCACACACGCTTATCTTACTGGCAATATTATATATACATTATAATCTCTCATTTCCCAGGGGAGATTAATTAGAGAGCTTTCATCCTTGTCCTGCCAAGTCTATACAGAATATTTATATGTGGGGAAAAAAGCCTTTGCTTGAGGTTAGCTCTAACATGGATCAGATTTGTTAAGTTCACTACAGCTAGCCCCTTCAGTTGAGAAGTGTTCACGTGTACAACTAAATGGTTCGAACCCTACAATTCAATTTCCACAACTAGCTTTAATCCCTCCAGATGTACATAATAACTGTCAGGTTTTGAAGCTTGCAGAGTTATTGAATAAGCAGTTAGAAGCCTGTGCAACTGCCTGTGATAAAGCTGATCATCACTAAGAAAATTCATTTGTATCCAGAAGAGCGTTTAGTGCTGTAACTTGTAACAAGTCTTCACTGGATACTGGCAGTACTTACTTGAATATGTTATGTTTATAAAGAACTAAAAAAACCCACCTCACTAGTGGAAATATGAGGCCCATCTATTTAAATGGAACAGAAATATAATTTAGGTAACCTCCAGGGTCACTTCTGGCACCACTGCAGGACAATGCCAACAACTCTTAGGCAGCAGCTTGCATCTCCTGAGTTTTCTGAAGTCAGAGAGGCTTCCGGCATGTTTAGGACATACACAAAATCAAAACATCTTTCATGTCCTGGAAAGTTCTACTCATTTGGGAGGCTTTGTTGATTAGGATCAGCGTACTCAACAAGGAACACGTTCCTGTGATGCTCTGTGATGCACAGGTAACTGCAGAATCTGGTAGGATCCTTCTGGAGATTGTTTCCTGCCACACTGTCTCATGGGTTTTCTCCCTGTCTACCTTGTTCATATCTTTCTTCAACATTTGCCCTGCTTGTTTTGTTTCTCTTTTACTATCACCCTCTCAATGGGTGTATCCTGCATCTGGGGAAAGACTAGGACCCAAACAGCTTCCTTCAAATCAACCCCATCAGCTGCTGGTTGCTTTCTTTCAACAGCAGACCAAAAAGTCATGATTCGTGTCAGCTAATTTTAATTTATTTCTGTAGTGTAAAATGAAAGGTGACTCATTAACTCTGACATTTGTCTAGCGCCAGCACTAGCTGCCTTCTTACAGACCCCTCTCTGCACAGAGTCCTTCTGTATAACTGTAGTCCCTCTGGCTTGCGTCTCCTTTCTGTTTAGTGTATTGAAGGAGAACAATAGCTATCACCCCAAAAGTTAGTGAAAGAAACAGTCTCCATAAAAAGATCAGAAGCAGTCCCACTATGCTGAGGTCCACTGGGCCATTTTAACACCAACCTGCTAGCAAATGGCTGCTTATTTCTCACTGATAACATCACTATGATCTGTGTAGCCACAGAAACAGCATGCAGCATCTCTGAAGAAAATCAGGGCTGAAGTGCCTGGGCTGAAGTCCCTGCTCTGCCCCCCAAGAAAAAAATCCAGTGCAACTCCACCAGCAAGAGGCTAAGGGTAAAGTTCTGAAGAACCACGTTCGCTGTCTTCTTGGCAAAGATTCACAGCAGCATGAAAATTAAACTGGGAGGTTTTAGCTTTGATCATTGGAATCTGTCATCCTGTCTCAGTATACACTTGGGATGGATCTATCAGTAGTAGGTTTTGTTATGGTACTGTTCCACCCTACTAAATGTCCTAAAGTAGGTTACTTAACAGTTTCTAGGTTTGCAGGAGAAATACTTCACAATGCTCCCTCTTTAAAAACTTGCTCTCTTTCTTATGTTTCTTTGGAAAATTCTAGCTTAATATTGTTACCAAGAAATTTCAGATCCTTCCTCTCCCTTTGCCTCTCTCTCTCACACACACACACACACGCATGTGGAGATGGCATCTTACATATGGACGCTTTAACATTTGCAGAATTTCAGGACAGAGTTATTCTCTTTATTCATGAACACGTCATTGAACGCCTGCATTTAGAGTTGCCAGCTAAACCGGTTCTGATCCATCTGCTCTGACCATTTTCCAGCACTGTCGGTCTGATTCACCAGCATCCCTCCTCACAGAGTCCATTGGGAGGTCTGCAAACGGCAGGGCAGAGGCTGCAGGTAACTGGAGGAGACAAAGCTCTGCAGACCTCAAACAGGGTTTAAGGAAAATGTGGTGGGCAGTGAAAAACAGCAGGGATACAGCAAGGCTGAAATGCAGCTTCTAAGCCTGAAAGGGCCATTTAAAGGGACTGTAAACTACCACGGAATTGCACCTTGGGATAAATTACAACTCACTCTCAGCATCACCTTTCTGTGGTACTTACTGCCATTATGTGCTGGCAGTTCAGTAGGCTACGGAGCTACCAATATATATTTGACAAACCCTTTTATTCACTGTTTATATCAATGGCTACAAAAATGAGGAGAAACGTAGTAAAGCCAAGCTGCATATTTTCAGATTGCAATAAAATGCCCCAAAATAATGAACTATTTAAAACATAATATAAACCACCATATTTTGGCATATAAGCTATTTATACTGTGATCTGTTTCTTCTGTTGTTCATAAATAGTCATCTATAGAAAATCAAATGAGCTATAACCTCTTTTGTCCATCTACCATTCTTCACCACTAACAGACCAAAAGGTGGACTGAGAGCCAGATTGTTCCATACAACTGCATGGCCTGTAATTTTAAGCCCTAAATCCTGCCTCACTGGTCTGCTAAGAGCAATCTAAGAGGTAGCTGATCCTCATGGAGGACCTAAAGATTTAACTAAACAGAAAAAATGTGAGTTCTGAATGAAAGTTCATTGTATGCTTATGGTTGGAAAATGTAAAAGGAGACATAGGAAAATTCATACATTATTAGGCTTGTGATTTCACTGAAGGAATTTCAAATTAAAAATACATAAAAGCAATCTGAACTTGGCCTTTGAGGTTATATTCTATTAGTTTGCTAATGCCAAGTAAATTCTGTATTTGAGAGGTATCCTGCAGTCATCTTGGCTCTTCTTTTTTAAAGGAAAGTTCTGCCTTTCTGAATGAATCTGATGAAAAATCCACTGATACAGCTTGGGACATTATTTTATAAAATACTTTTAAATCAAGACTAATTTTTGGAGCCATATTTGTGTCTATGGACAACATAATTCAAAAGAGGGGGTACAAAATAAATTTGTTTCAAGTTACCAATAGGTAGACAGTTTCAGTTAAAGAGCTATTCAGAAAATACACCCAAAAATCCACCATAAAATAATGTACACAGTTAGAAAAGATATTGTACTAGAAATATTAGCTACATGCCTCCTCATGGATTGTGATTATCAACCATTAAAAGTTGATACTGTCAGCCATTTGGCATATTTGTTGGCCTAACAGGTTTGTACAGTGTGTCCAGGACAGACATAATCTCACTACTTCCATAAAGCCAGCTTGAGCTTGATGAAAGCAAACCCACACTGTTAACAGCGGCAATCTGAAAAGTTGCAGAAGTGAGAAACTCACTTATAGGCAACATACAGGGATACCTTGATGTCTGCTGTCCCACTCAGGACCTAAAATGGCTGTTTTGCAGGGGATGCTGTTGCCTGGTGACCAAAAGTGCATCTTTTAGGCCACAGAGGGATGTGAACATGCAGAAATTGATTTGTTCCTGTTGCTCTCGAGGAGACCATACCCGTAAAATAGATTAAGCCAGCGTATAATCATCTATGCATTCATTCTCCTTGCTGGCATGCTTAAACATGATATCGAGGAGGGGCCTGTGATTCTGAGCTACTTACCAACCAGGCAAGGGAAAAATGGAATAATGCCTCATGTGCTGCTGCCCACAGAATATGAAAGTAGACTAAATCTCACGACTGTGAGACTGCAAGACACCCCTGCTTCAATTAAGTCTGTGTTGTACATCTAGCCTGTTCCGGTGCAACCTCCCAGTTGCTATCAGGCTCTCTTTCTTTCATTAGAATCAAGTAGTTAATTAGCCCCAGCCTGTCCTCTCTCCTTCTCTCTTTCCCTTTAACGCAGCAGTAATGATGTCTAATTACCAGCAGCAGTGGATTACAGCACCATCAGGAGCAAATCTCTCTGGCTGACAGCAAAGCCAAGCAGCAAATCTTAAAGCTTCAAGGAGAGAATAATTCCTAATGAACTATTTGAATATTTTCTTATTTTTGACTAGCCTGTAACTGTACAATCCGACTAGTAATTTCATACGTCCTGTTTCTGCCAAAGGAGAGCCCACACTGCCAGGAGTGATTAATTTTAAATTGAAATTACTTTTACCTGTGGTGAGATCAAGTGATGGGTGAGAAGAGGGAGAGATTCACTGTTTGGGGATCTGTTACCGCTTGTGGCTCTCTCTACAGACTGGACAAGCTCAAGTGTATGGCGTAACAAAGACGGGGAAAACCAAAACAGTGGGGATGTTTCCAAAGGCTCATAAATTAATAAACTCGTAAATAATTAGTAAGTCAAAGAAATGAGTGAATGGGCCTTTAAGGTTTAACCGCAATTACTGTGTGATGAAAATCCAGGCTTTCCCCTTATAAGTTATCATCCCTGGCTGGTGAAACCCTAGGCTTCTTGAAGTCAATCGGAGCTTTGCCACTGGCTTTCTCTGGGCCAGAAGCTGCATAACTCTCTGTCAGCTGCGTTTTTTCTGAGCTTTTGGCACCTGGAAGGCACTGTCCCTGCCCTGGCAATAGCTTGTACCAACAAGCACCACCCTACAATTAAGCTTAAATAGTCCTCTGCCTTTTGTGATGGGACAGTAACACCAGATTCATGGGTTTAGGAGGGGGACAGCATTTGTTTCTGAGAGCTGAATGTTTTATGAGAGTGCTGAATACTACCTTTTCTCACTGATGTGGGACAACAGATTTATGTTGGCCAGCAGGAGGAAATTTTACCTACCTCCAAGTCCTTTTATTTAAGGATTTATATGTCATTGTTCAAGCAATAAACAGATATTCATGAGGTGCTTACAGACAGGTTATGCTAGCTTTCCTTTCTTGATTTTATTAGCAAGCATCCTTATTTTATTAGCATGCCTGCTTGGTTGCTTATACATGAATATAAACACATAAATAGGGACATTCAGACAGGGCATGATTTCCCCAAATGAACAAAGGCAAGACTAATAAGGCTCTCAATTTCTGACTGAAATTTCACAAGGAAAAAGGAAAAATGGAAAAAAAAAATTATCAGATCTAGAAATAGTATAGAAGANAATATAAACACATAAATAGGGACATACAGACAGGGCATGATTTCCCCAAATGAACAAAGGCAAGACTAATAAGGCTCTCAATTTCTGACTGAAATTTCACAAGGAAAAAGGAAAAATAAATTATTAGATCTAGAAATAGTATAGAAGAGACTCCAGGCTTTACTGGCCTAGAAAAGGTGAGAGAAAACAGACAAGCTGATCACTTAGTCTTGTGTTTCAGAGGCACACAATAGAACTTAATTTTTAAACTCTATCATGTAAAGTCAAGGTTATCCTTTTTATTTAGTAGTGTAAAATTTTTTAATATTGAATTTGCTTACAGTTTTGAACTTGCAGTGAAAAGGATCGTCTTATGAATAAAAAAGGGTCTTGCCTATGGCTCTCCAAAATTAGTATTTCAGTAAGTAGAGGAGGTATTAAAAAATAGCAACATAATTAGAGACTTACACTTTAGACATCATTTTCATTATAAATTATATCTACAGTACCCTCTGGGGTCAGAGATTTGCAATCAGTCATCTAACACTAGAACAGAAAACTGCCAAATAACCTGAATCTATAGGCAGACCTAGAACACTTCAGCAAAGAAAAACTACTGAGAGGAAACAAACTCTATCCAGAGCTTCTCTTTCAAATCTTCTTATTTGTAAACTCCTTGAAAGTAATTTCCCATCTCTGCCTCCTTGCAGCCGCGACGGTAGTGATGACAAGGGGGCAAATACAAGCCGCACACCCCCCCGGGAATGCCCAGGTTTGTGGCTTAAGTGAGGCAAGAGGCAGATTTCCCCGGCAGCCTACGTCACAACCCAGCCCAGAATACTTTCCAAGAAGCCCCCTTTGCTGCGCCACCCAGCAGCCTTCCCGTTAGGTCAGAATAAGCTGCCACTCTCCCCCAAGAAAAAAAAAAAAAAGGGAGGAGGGGGGGAATATTGCTCATCATCCAAGCTAAATGCCCAGGCAGGAATATTTTTAATTGCCAGGTTTCCTTTCTCAGCTCCCCCTCCCCTGCCCGCCCCACGCACAGACAAAAGAAGCTTAGCTGGCGTGACCCAGAGCATGAGAAGTCAGAATAAGAATACAAGAAGAGAGTTCAATAGGCAAAAAAAAAAAAAAAAAAAAAAAAAAACAAA
>VZTY01031012.1:918-14305 GCA_013400935.1 Turnix velox
TTGGGGGGTGCAAGGATTTTTGGGTGTGTGAGGTGTGGGGGTGGGTGATATCTGCAATGGGGGTGGGGGTTACAAGGGTAACAGGGTGGGGGGTGCACACATAGAAGATGTCCCCCCACTCCCACCCACTGTGGGGGCACCAGGATGAACCCCTTGGCTTCAAACCCTTCTCCCTTTGCTTTCCCAGGGCTGCATGTCCCATATGGCACACCGTGACACACCATGGCTCATGTGACACACTATGACACCCTACAGCACACCACTACAGGGGGGACACCCCAGCAGTTGTCACACTGTTGGCCTGTTGTTGACCTGTTCCACCATCCCAGCCTCGTGTCCTGTGGTCACCCCTCTGGCTGGTGACCCCCAGCTTGTCACTGTCACCACCCACAGCTCTGGCACTGCCACCACCAGTGCTCAGCCAGAGGTTTCTGGTGTGCTCACAGGGGTACGGGGTTGAGTGAGGGTGTGCAACCTGTAGGATGGGTACAGGCAGCACAAATCAGTGCTGACACCCATCTCTGCCTGAGCACCCCACTGTGGCATCTCCTTGTGTGGACACAGAGGTGCTAACATGCTCCTTCTGCCAAAAAGTGGGGCTCATTCTGCTCCCAGAGAGCTGCCACCACCTTCCCCAGCGCTGGCAGACCTCCCTGCGTGGAACATAAGTGAAATTTCCAGGGAAACTGAGGCACAGCCCAGGGGCTGCGGTCACACCCCACAAACCGCAGCCGGAGATGTGTGGTTTCCTGCTGTCGGTGGTGACAGCTGTGACACTGCTGAGGCTGTGCCCCTCCGGCATCTCCAGGATGGACTCTGAGCTCCCAGGCACCTCTCCCTGAGGCTGTGGTGTTTTTGGCTACAGAAACCGGCTGGGTGGTAAGGGTCTCTCCTGGGATGCTGGGGATGTTCTCAACTTGAGCCACGGGGTGACAACTTCCTGCGTTGGTGCTTTCCCTCCTCCCTGTGTCAATGCTCCCCCTGTCAAAGCTCAATCACAGCCACTTTTTGGTGTTTAGGACCCAAAATTCACTGCTCACATCTGCAGAGCACCCTGAGCTGGGAATGGCCCCTTCGCCTCCTCCCCACCTCCCCTGCTTCCGCAAGCCCGGTGCCCTCGAGGGGGTGACAAGAACCAACAGGTCTCCCTTCAGCTTCTCCCACCTGTAAGAAAATGAAATGCCAAAAAAAGATTAAAAGTTGAGCATTTTGGGGGCCCTGCTGAGCCGGGGATGGTGGGAGCCAGCTTGGTGCAGATGGAGCATCCCCACTGCTGCTGCTGCTGCCAGTGGGGTCTGGGGCTGGGTGTTTGGGGCTGGATGCTGCTGGGGATGCAGGTTGCCCCAGCAACTGTTGCTATGGAGGACACTTA
Organism: Turnix velox; assembly: GCA_013400935.1. Lineage (NCBI taxonomy): Eukaryota > Metazoa > Chordata > Aves > Charadriiformes > Turnicidae > Turnix > Turnix velox. Next base: position 2,291 of record VZTY01031012.1, read on the forward strand.
ATCTGTGATATTTTCATGTGTCTGTCATTGTCTTGGGAAGAGTCCCCAGTGTCTGATGAGCTCCTCGCTGGGCTGGCAGCTGTCACACTGCAGGGCACTGGCTCTGCCCCACTCAGCTTTTCCTGCCTTTTTCCATGTAGGAAGGTGCCAGGGGACCCCAAACAGGCAGGTCCAGTAAGTCCCAAGTAGATCCCCCAAAAGAGGGAGCATGGGAGGCATGAAGAGGCCAGGAGAGCAGGCTATGCCATGTTAATTGGCTAATTGCTAATTAATGTCCTGTTGGCCCCAAGAAGAGGAGTTGCACTGTGTGAACCCGTGCTGGGGCACAGCCCTGGGACAGAGGGACATCCCAGGACAGGAGGGGGGCACTGGGACACTTGTGGGTCCGAGAACATCCCCCAGGAGATACCAGCGGCTCCTGATGGGGCTGCAGCTCCTGCCCACCGGCTCGTCCTTGGGAAAGCTGCGTCCCCGCCTCCTGGAGCAGCAATAGGATTACACGGGACTGAGTCTCCTGGCAATGAACGGGGAAATAAATCCTGTAAGGCAGGACGGGATTTATTAGACTTCAATATTCTGGAAATAATGAGGACACATTTCTCTCGGCTTGTAATAGCGTGGGACCCAACAGGATTACCACGAGGATTTATCCCCGCACCTTTCCCTTGGCCCTGAAGAGGAGATGCTGGGGGGATTCAGCTCATCACTCCGGGAGTGTGGGATGGCAGAGCATCCCCTTGGCCTCCAGAAGAGCCGAGGCGGAGCGTGGCCCCAGGGTTGCCCCAACAGTAGTGTCTCTGTTCCTCTGCCCACCCACCCCCCGGAGAGGGCTGGCGCTGATCCTCGCCCCCGCCTGGGGCTCAGCACTGGGGGCAGGAAGGGCTGTGCTGCTGCTCGATCAACCTCAAACCAGCACCCCCCGGCACAGGGACCCTCACTTAGGGTGGGATGGGATGGGAGACCCAACGAGCTGTTCTGTTGTTAACCCACATTAATTCTCATTAAACCCCCATGGATGCGAGGAAAAGATCTGGGAGAGGCAGCAAACAGGAGAGGAGGGGGGTCACCCCAACATCCTGCCCATCAGCGCTTCCCCATGAGGGCTGTGATGCCTCCCCCACACTCTGCTCCCTCCATTTGTCTCCTGCCAGCTGCAGTGTGGTACCATGGGTTTGCTCCGTGGCTGCTTGGCTGGCCCCAAATGCCACCATGGTCCTTGGGATAGTTCTTGGGACTCTCTTGGGGGCCCCCCAAAGCCACCATGGTCCTTGGCATAGTTCTTGGGACTATCTTGGGGGCCACAAATGCCACCATGGTCCTTGGGATGGTTCTTGAGATGGCCCAGAAGGGTCCCATGGGATGCACTCCAAGCAGCCACCTCTCAACCTCCTCCCACACCAGGAGCAGGATGTTTATTCTCACATGGCTGTCACCAAAGCAGCTTGAAACACACATTGATTCCCACAGCCCCATAGAAACTGCCCTGACCCCTACTGAGCAGCCCCATAAAGGGGAGCCCATGGGCGTGGGTTGGACAGGGAGGGGTTTTACCACGTCTCTGGAGCNCTATCTTGGGCCCCCCCAAAGCCACCATGGTCCTTGGGATGGTTCTTGGGATGGCCCAGAGGGGTCCCCCAAAGCCACCATGGTCCTTGGGATGGTTCTTGAGATGGCCCAGAGGGGTCCCATGGGATGCACCCCAGGCAGCCACCTCTCAACCTCCTCCCACACCAGGAGCAGGATGTTTATTCTCACATGGCTGTCACCAAAGCAGCTTGAAACACACATTGATTCCCACAGCCCCATAGAAACTGCCCTGACCCCTACTGAGCAGCCCCATAAAGGGGAGCCCATGGGCGTGGGTTGGACAGGGAGGGGTTTTACCACGTCTCTGGAGCAGAAGCCCCGACTGTCCCGGGTGCAGAGAGACAATCACTGCCTTGTCCGGGGCTCAGCCACACAAGGGGCCCCTTCAGGCAGCAGGGGAAGGGGGAGCTCCTGGGGGTGAGGTGATGCTGGGACATGAGGGACTCCATGGAGGGCCACAATTACCCCTGGCAAATGCCCTGGGTGGGTCTGACCCACAGAGGACACATGAGATTACTGGAGAAGACAACTCAAAAGTGGCGTCATCTTGAAAAAACCCAAATCTGGGAGCTTTCTTTGCTCCTTACAGAAAGCTCAGGGCTGGTGGAGACACCAAGGGGTAGTGTAGTGGGTACCAGGGCCACCGCCTCCCCTTTAGTGGGAGCTGGGGGATGGAATAGCAAGTGCATTGGCTTTGGGCTTTTATTTGATTACTGGAGAAGACAACTCACAGTGGAGACATCTTGAAAAGACCCAAATCTGGGAGCTTTACTCCTCAGAGAAAACTCAGGGCTGGTGGGGATGCTGAGGGGTGATGAGTACCAGGGGCAGTGGGTACCAGGGCCACCCCCTCCCCTTTTGTGGAGGCTGGGGGATGGAACAGCAAGCAGATTGGCTTTGGGCTTATATTTGATTTCTTTTTCTTTTCTTTTTTTTTCTTCCTTTCCTAAGCAGCCAAGCTGCATTTTCTGGGGGCCTGTAAATCACTCCTCATCTGCAGGAAGGAGAGGCAAGGAATACATGATCCAACCAGGCAAAAACGCGGGACACTTGGGAGCAGGAACATGAAGGAAGCCAGAAACTGGCCCCAGGCTGGAGCCTCATCCCGGCCATCCTGCCCAGCACGTCCCTGCTTGTCGGGCTGGGAACTGCCATCACAGCCTGGCATCCTCCTCCTCCTGAGCTGAGCTGGGCTGGGCTGAGCTGAGCAAACCACCATCACCAGCCCAGGAGCCCGTCAGAAAGGGGGGGCTGAAGCTCTGGGCCACTGAAGTTAAACTGCTTTTTGCCAGCAGGTCAAGTTGCTTCCAAGATTTTAAAATTTTCCACGTTTTCTCAGCTAAAGGAAAAGAAAGAAAGAAAAAAAAACCACCAACCCAAAGCCCAACCAATGCAAAAAGAGCAAAGAGAGGGAGCTGGGCTGTGCTGGTGGGCAGGATCCTTCACACAGGGATCACTGTTACTCCAAATTTATCAGGAGGGGCTGGCCACATCCCACCAACACAACATACAAATCCAAAGCCAGCCCAGCATGTGAGGTCCCAGGACTGCAGCCATGGGGTGACACAGGGCAGAGATCAGCTCAGTTGTCCCTTGCAAAAGGCAAACTGTAACCTCTACTCAGAACTTACCGCCAGACCAACTCTCCAGCCCTGCTGGTGGACACCCCGGCCAACCTACAACCTGTGTGTGAGTGAGAATGTGCTGCAAAACCAGCCCAGTTTGCCTCCAGCTCCTTGCTGGGAGTCACCCTGCACACAAGGAGAAGGAGGACAGGGCTGGTCCTGGTGCCACCAGCCTGGCTGCCACTACAGCCTGCTCCATGTCCAGCCCAGAGCTGACACCTCCCCACCACAGTGCCCCAAACAGTGACTCCAGTTGTTTTTGCAACCAAAAGCAAAGCAGCAACTGGGCTTGGAAGCGCTGAGAGATGAAAACATGTCATCACCCCCCCGATGATTTGTGTCTATCCAGTGTGAGGCTGGTTGGAGCAGGTCCCTAACAGCTGATTCTGTACAAAACAGGGCGCCCAAGGCTGCAGCTCTGCCCCGAGCACGTGGTGTTTTGTTCTCCCTGATCCCACAGAGCAAGGGCTGAGTCAGCAGCTGACACGTGAGCCCAAAGCCCAGACCATGCTCAGAGCCACGGGCAAGGGGCCAGTGGAAGGGTTGGCATCGTTCACCCCATTAGCAGGAAGGATACTCTCACCCCCCCATGGGGAAAGGCTGGTGGGGCACCTCTGCTGGTGGGGACATCAGTTGGGGACATGCATGGGGACAGACTTTGAGGTGCTGAGCTGGGCCAGCTGGAGGAAAAGGGATGGCTGAGATGACAGTGCATGGCTGGCCACCAGCTCCATCCCCTTGCTCCACACCCTCCAAGATTTGGTTGCTGAATGTCCCCACGTGGCCAGGATTTGGGTGGGTTTCCTCCCTCCTGCAGCACTGCCAGGGGAATCATAGAGTAGTTGGGGTTGGAAGGGACCTTAAAGATCATCAAGTTCCAACCCCCCTGCCATAGGCAGGGACACCTCCCACTACATCAGGCTGCTCAGTGCCTTGTCCAGCCTGGCCTTAAACACCTCCAGAGAGGGGGCATCCACAGCCTCTCTGGGCAACCTGTTCCACCCTTACTGCAAAGAATTTCTTTCTTAAGACAAGCCTGAATCTACCCCCTTCCAATTTACATCCATTATTTCTAGTCCTCCCATCAGATATCTTATTAAAAAGTCCTACCCCTGCCTTTTTGTAGGACCCCCTCTGTCCCCACCACTCCCCCCATCCTGGGGGATGGCATAGGGATAAAATCACAGAAGGATACAAGCACTTGCCCTGACCCTCAGGCTACTATCAAGGCTACCTCAGAGCAGGGATTGTCACAGTCACAGTCACTCAATACTGCACGGGATCCTCCATTTCTCTGCCCTCTTCTCCCCAGACAAACCAAACACTGCCAGCACACGGGATGGGAATACTTTATTCACACCAACGCTCAGATCCTGGCCCATCCTGCCTGCTGCAGCTGCTCCCATCTTCTTGACAGAGGGAACAAGGAAGGATTTCTTCACCAGTTTGCTTAAACACCCCCCTCCCTACCCCCCCCAGCACCATCAGACCCCACAAACAAGTACAGACAGTTCGGCTTTGTCCGGGCAGGAGTGCAGCACGGAGGGGCAGGGAGTGCTGCAGGGAGAAGGGCTCCCGTGGCTCATGCACACACACAGCAGCCACGAAATCTTCTTGCAGCTCCTCTCTCAACCAAAGACACCAGCCCAGTCTCAACCCCGGCCTCCACCACCTCCCATGGTTGGCAAAGAAAGGGTGCTGCCATCTCTTCTCCTCGGAAAGCTGCCTTCTAGAATCACGTCGGTCGCCTGTTGGACCCTATAACCCTCCAAATGGCCCCTGCCCACTGACAAAATACCCTCCCCAAACTATTACAGTAAAAGGAAAAAAACCCGTACAGGGAGACATACAGGCTGAGTCTTGGGTAGAGAAGGGTTGTGGTGCCTGGTGGTCCGCTGGGGGCTGGAAACCCGCCCGAAAAGGGAGCAGGATCCCCCTCGGCCACCCCGGGCACATCAGGGCTTCATCCTGCTCAGTCTGATGTCTCGTTCGATTTCGAACTGCCTGTGATCCACACGCTCCAGGAATGCTTTCCTCTCGATGTACCTGCGGGCAGACAGAGGTGGGGGCTGTGAGCACGGCTGGGAGCAACCTCCCCCCCGGGGCAAAGCTTCACTGTAAGGGAAGAGCAGGCAGGGAAGGGGTTATCTGCCTTCCTCCCTCTCTCTCTGTGAGCTGATCACTGCAGTGAACACCTCCTAAGGTCACCACAACCACTCTATGCCTGCTGGGTGCCACCTCGGGAGCTTGAGGAGGCCACAGAATCAATCATAGAATGTTTTGGGTTGGAAGGGACCTTCAAGATCATTCAGTTCCAACCCCCCCTGCCATGGGCAGGGACACCTCCTGCTAAGACCAAGTTATTCAGTGCCTCATCCAGCCTGGCCTTCAACACCTCCAGGGTGGGGGCACCCACAACCTCTCTGGTCCAAGCTCCCCCACAGTCCGTAGGCTGGAGCTGCAGGCTGGCTGCTTCTGGTTCCAGCTCTTCTCTTACTGCTGAAAAATGACCTTCATTAACAGCCTCAGCATGGTTAGAACAGCTCCTCTCCAGGACAGCCCAGCCCACCCTGCACACACACTCCCAGCAAAGCATCTCCACACCAGCCCACCCCCACGAAGCTGGTAATGGGCTCAGGGAGCAGCAGAGATGCAAAGAGCATCACCAGGAAAGCCTGCAGCAACTCAGGGATTCAGGCCAGGGGTTTCCCAGCCCCAAACCACCACCAAAAGTATTTAACTTCTCCCTCTCAGTGAGGCACCTGGGTGCTGCAAGGAAGCAGGTGAACATGCCTGAGCTAGGAAAAAGCACCTTGCCACTCAGCAATGGCAGGCAGCTGAATTTGAATGCACCCCCCTGCACCCCCCTGCTACACAGAGCCCCGGGGCTGTGCTACTAATTAACCTACAGAGGGAGCGAAATTGCAATTCCAAACAGGAGCAGTAATTGAATCATCACAATTGTTTTTTGCATTCGTTCCAGAAAGGCAAACGCTTGGGCTGTCCTGACAAGGTCATTACACAGGGCACCTGCCTGAGAAGTGGGAGCCCTTGCATTTGGCATCTCTCTGCTGAGAACCAGGGAAGCCCAGTGCTTTAAAGATGGCTTGAGGAATGCAGGGACAAGGAGCCCAGGGGGTTTTCTAGGTCCTGAGTGGCTGACAGTGTGCACAAGGTGCCTCAGACCCAACTGCATGCCAGAGCTGAAGTTGGTGAAACCCTAGTCATAGAATCAGAATAGCTTGGGTTGGAAGGGACCTTAAAGATCATCGAGTTCCAACCCCCCTGCCATAGGCAGGGACACCTCCCACTACATCAGGCTGCTCAGTGCCTTGTCCAGCCTGGCCTTAAACCCCTCCTGGGATTGAGGAGGCATCCACAGCCTCTCTGGGCAACCTGTTCCAGTGTTTCACCACCCTCACTGTAAAGAATTTCTTTCTTATATCTATCCTGAATCTACCCTCTTCCAATTTACATCCATTATTTCTAGTCCTGCCATCACATTTCTTATTACAAAGTCCTACCCCTGCCTTTCTGTAGCCCCCTTCAGGTATTGATAAATTACTCCGAGGTCCCCCCGACCCTTCTCCAGGCTGAGAAACCCCAACTCCTTCAGCCTGTCTTCATAAGGCAGTTGCTCCAACCCTTTGATCACCTTTGTGGCCTCCTCTGGACCTGCTCCAACAGCTCAATGTCCTTATGTTGAGGACTCCAGAACTGGACACAATACTCCAGGTTGCCCAGAGAAGCTGCAGCTGCTCCATGCCTGAAAGTGTTCAAGGTTAGGCTGGAGAGAGCTTGGAGCAGCCTGGTCTGGTGGGAGGTGTCCCTTCCCAGGGAACAGGGTGGCACTGGGTAGGCTTTAAGGTTCCTTCCAACTGAAACCATTCTGTGATTCTGCAGTGTCTCCATTTTCTGCTGCAGAGCCAATGCTTTGTGCTGCCATTGAACTGAGATGAACATGCCAGGATGAGGATGCCTTTGGTCCTGCTGCGAGGGACAGCCCTGACACTCCTGCCCACTCAGCCGTCATTGGAAATTATTGAATTCAAATTAATTTCTGTGATTCCACCCTCAGCTCTGCCCCTGAGTGGCTGACAAGCCCTGTGCATCCCTGCTGCTACCTCATCCCCATCCCAGCCCCAGCCTGTCTCACTCTGACACAACTGGGTCAGCTCATCTCCGCCGGCTGCCAGGGGCAGGGGCTCAGCATCATGGCGATGTGCTGGCTGCCAGGGGGGGTTTCTGGCTGTCAGAGGAGGGTTCAGGCACCGATGATGTCCCCAGCCCACGGGGCTCAGGAAAGGCGGGCAGGGGAGTGTCACTTCCCCTCATCCCCGAAGGCAGGGAGGGAGGCGACCTGCTCCAGGGGCTGAGCTTGGAGAGGCCACGGGAAGGAAGTCGAGGGGGGTCAGGTTGTGTGTGACAGAGTGTCCTACTGCTGGGTGTGTGGTTTTCCTCCCCCTCCGCTGCCAAACAACAACTACAACCACAGCCAGGGAGGCAAGGGACAACTACTGGCCTGGGAACACCTTGGGTAGCCACTGCCTGAGCCACTTATTTTGAAGCTCCTTCAAACTGTGATGACTCCCTTCTTCCAACCCCTGTGAGGGGTCAGCACTTTTCTCCTTCCTTCTCCTCTTCCTCCTCCTTCTCCTATTCCTCCTCCTATCTGCTCAACGTCTCCACCTCCTCCTCCTTCTCTTTCTCCTTCTCCTCCTTATCCTCTTCCTTCTCCTCCTTCTCTTTCTCCTCCTCCTCCTCCTCAGTGCCTGTCCAGCGGGCAGGGACTCACTGCTCTGGGGTTCGATATGGATTAGGAGCCAAGAATGTGGTTTCACTGCTCTGCAAGGGGGAGGAACCTCAAGGTTACCCCGTGGCATTGTCCTTGTCTGGCCACAGCAAAGCCCTGAGGTGGGGTTTATGGGACAAGGAGCCTAGGAACAAGGATGGCTTGTACTGACACACAGAGAGGCAGGAGGGGTGACAGACACAGGTAGAGAAGAGGGTCTGTAAGGTGGGTGCAGGACACCCCCAATCCAAACCTTATGGTTCCTGCTCTGGCTTCCAGCCAAGCTCTGTGCTGCCAAAGAGCAAAGTGCAGGAGCGAGGCACTAACTTCAACCCTGCCTTTCTTTCAGCAACCTTTGCTACCTCAATCAATATCCACCCCTAAACTACCAGGCTGTGTAGAAACAGGGCAGATGGGATGTGGAGGAAAGTAAATTTGTTGGGAGAAGAGGTTGTCCCTGCTAATGAGGGCAGCTGCAAACTGCTCCAGGGAGGGTTTCATCACTGTCCCCTGCCAGTCACCCCAAGAGGGGCTGCTCCACAAGGCCTGTCCTACAAAGGTGGCCCAATTAAAGAGGCCACGTTTCCATTTATAAAGCCCATGGGAGAGATGTGACAGCAAAGGACAGAGAGAGCTGCCTCCTCTCAGCCTCTCCTGCTGAATCCAGAACAGGCCCTCAGGATCCCACACAGCTCAGAGCCTGTGGCTGGGCAAATGCTAACCCCCCTCTGGGGCTGGGGATTTTAGGGGAGGAAAAAATTCAGAGGTGAGGGTGAGCACAGCCCTGGGGCAGCTCATGTCCCCACTGCCTGGGGCCAGGCTGCAGCTGGCTGATAACTGGCAGCTAGAAAATGGTGGAGAAGGGCTGGGGAGAGAGCTGCAGGCTCTCACAGACAGAGAGACACCAGAAATAAGAGCAGGAGCCACAGGGTTTGGATTGGGGGTGTCTTGTGCCCATCCTGCAAATCCTCTTCCCTTGCAGCCACAGCAGCAAGGTCACTGCAATAATGAGACATGGACTCTGCCTTCCCTTGTGAGCAACAAGAAATGCCTTCTGCCTTCCTCCAGACATGCAGGGCCCACCTCTAGTGCCTGGTGTCAGGCAGACACTTCCAGGAGTGAGTTGTGGCTGTCCTCATCAGGCAGACATTTTTAATTACAGAGCAGGACACGAGGGGATCAAAGGTTTCCAACGCACATCAGGGCTGGGGATAAAGACAGAGCCTGCTCCCTCCCACTGGGGGTGAGGGGTTAACAACAGCTCATTTTTATAGAGATGTGTAAATGATTGCTCTCTGAAGGGTGAGCAGCACCAACCTCATTAAAGGAGAAGAGGTGGCTACAGAAGGGACATCAAGCTCCCACAAAATGACCTGAAGCTGGTGTCAGCTGTGTCTGTGTGATCTGCACCCCAAGTGTGATCTCAGCCACAGCATGGGGCACTGCTCACCCCAAAGCCTTAAGCAGAAATGCAGTAAGATGCAGGTCCTTTGGTGCTTCTCCCTCCTTCCTTTGCCTCAAAGGTGGAGGTAACTCACAGTGAGCACACACTTGGTTGATCCCCTCAAGTTACATTCCAGACTAGCACAGATTTGTAAAGACTGGATGAAGTTATCATTTCTAATTAGTTAAATGGCAAAATTCACTTGCCAACAACCCAGCAGATTTTCTAGCCTGAGATGTGAGATGCAGCAAACCCCACAGCTTACAGATGCTCTTAAAATCCCTGTTTTACTTTCCTCATCTTTTTTCAACACACTGATCCCCTCTCCAGCCTTCAAGGACCACTACATTAGCATGTCCAGAAAGGTCTGCCAGGCGTGAAGAGCCAGTTGTCCTGCTTGTATGGAGTGGGAAAGGAGACAGTACTGTCTAAGAAAGGCTGACACACCAAACATGATCTGAACAAAAACATGAAATGTCCTGGCCTGCCTGGGCTGTGCAAAGTCCAGCTGAGAGTGATGAACCCTGATTCCTGCTGATTGCAATGACTGTGGAAGGAAACAGCGTGTCCTAGCAACTGCTGAGAGATGTTTTAATGGTGGTACTGCTGCCACCAGCCCAGTCCAGAGCAGTCCAAAGCCATTCCCACACTTGGCAGCCACTTGGGACATCTGTGCAGGGCAAATTCTTGTGTCATATCCCACCCAGACAAGACAAGGTGCCACAGGCAGGAACAAGATTGGTCCCTGGAGGTGGGATCTCCCACAGCCTGCAGCTCCTGATGGGGCTTTGTGGGAGAAGATCATCTTCACCCTCCTTCTTCTTCATGGCAGACTGGTACATGGCCTGGCTCTGCCTCCAGACTCCTGCCATGAGCCATTTCAATGTGGAAGGAGCTCTAACTGTACAATCCACCAGGCTGCAGGCAGCACTGGTGATGGTCTGGTGCATGCTCTGCCCTGTGTTGCTCATCACTTCCTTCCTTAGGTCCCAGGAATCAGGAAGGAATGCCCTGTCACCCTCCAGTACTCCTACAGCATTGCTCCACCTGCTGAAGGGCAAGTGGACAGAACTAGACCAGGGCAGATCTGAGCTGGGAGGAGGCTGTAGAAGGGTGTAAGACCAAGCTACAAAAAAACCCAGCCAAATTATCTATTTGAAATCCAAAATTCATTCTGGTGGAATGCAGAAGCTCTGAGTTTTTCCTGCAGAGCAGAAGAAGAGCTTACAATAAAAACACATTTTATGAGCTGCCCACTAAGCTGGTTCCTCTTTCCCAGAGCTTTAGCAGTGGAAATGCCACTTCTCATCTTATTATCCTTCCCTGCAGAGCATGTTATTAACTTTCTGTTTTATTTACAGCATCACCATTTACTTTTATGAAGCTTCCATTAACTTCATTGGAGTGAACATTGCTTGATGCAGGCAATCAAGGCCCAGTGCTGCCATAACCTTTAATGCACCTTGCCAGCTGTTTGGGGTCAGCACATATCTCTGCACAGGAGGAGGGAGGACAGGCACAGCTGGAATATGTCACTTGAAGAACAGAACAACAAAAAAAAACATATCTCCTTATTTCAGACCTTTTTTTCTTTTCATAAAAAAAACCCAAATAGCAAACAGGGCAAAAGCAATTGTGCTTCCTCATGAGAGTGCTGCATGAGACCAGCTCACAGGGCATCTGTGCCACTAGAAGGAGAGAAAAAAAGCACAACCAGAGTATACTTGAGCTGGATTCAAAGTATTCATGAGGTTGGCAGTAGAGAGAAACAGGTGCTTGCAGACTTACCTGTGTCTCCATGCTACCTACAGCAACTACTGCTTTATGGAACTCTTCAAGAGTCTGCTAAACCCTCTATCTACAGCAAGCAACGGGGTTCCTGCGTGTATAGGAAGTGGTGGGAAATGCTGGACTGCTACTAGACAAAGTCCTTCTTCCAGGGTCTAGTTGAGCTGAATTCAAAGCATTCATGAGGTTGGCAGTAGAGAGCAACAGGTCCTTGCAGACTTACCTGTGTCTCCATGATACCTACAGCACCTACTGCTTTATGGAACTCTTCAAGAGTCTGCTAAACCCTCTATCTACAGCAAGCAACGGGGTTCCTGCGTGTATAGGAAGTGGTGGGAAATGCTGGACTGCTACTAGACAAAGTGGGGGGCACCCGTCTTTCCCTCGGTTGTGGATTGCCAGCTCCTCCACAATTCCTTCCTCCTCCTTGAAGCTCTCCCAGTCCAGTTTAGATTTCTCCAGTGTACTCATCTTCTGCTTCTTGGCGCTGATCTTCCCCAGGAGGCTGCTCATGCCGCTCGGCCTCTTCACCCTGGTGGAGGCAAGGGAGTAAAATGTCTATTAAATTCAGGTAGAGCACATCAGTCAGTAATGAAAAGCAGCACGTGAGAGTGGTGGCCTTGATGATGGTGAAGCCACCTCCATTGAACAGATGGCCACCAACTCCGGGCAGCCTGCAGGCAGCAAGGTCACGCTTCCTGCAGATCCTGCTCTGCTGTTCCCCTGGAAGCACCAGAGCTCATTACACACATATCTCAAGTGCTTGCTTTTTTTTTTTT
>VZTY01031012.1:14330-50955 GCA_013400935.1 Turnix velox
TTTTTTTTTGTGAAAGGGCTTTTTCATTTATCTTCTGAAGAGAACAGAATGCTTTCAGGGCCAAGAGAGATCATTAAATCATCCGGTTTGACCCCTTGTATACACCAGGCCAAGCCATTCCACTGATCACCTCCATGCTAAGCCCAGTTCTTTGTCTTGGGTTTAAAAGTGTTGTTTTCTGGAAGGGATCCAGGCTCAGTGCGTCACCAGCCCTGACAACACAGCCAGGGATTAACCATTTCCTTGGCATCAACAGCCTTGCTTCCAACTTCATTTTATCTAGCTCTAGGTTCTGGTTGCTGATGCTCACTCTAAATCTGTGATTCAGTGCCCAGGCTGGTCTCATTAGTGACATATTCATACACCACAATGAACTTACATCTGAATTGTTTTTGACAAATACATGAAGCTCTTTGAAATGCTTTTTGCTCAACCCCATGTAGCATTTGTAGGGTTTTGTCCCCCTGCTTACATCCCAACGTGAAGGTGGGTGCACCAGAACAGTGTGTAACCCCCATCCTTCTCCCAAATGAAAATCTACTTTTGGCCAAGGATTGCCTAAATCCTGGTAATTACACCACTATGTGACAGGCTGGGTCCAGTGCATGTGCACCATGATCCCACACCATCTCTCAAGCCCCAGCAAGAAGAACCAACTCAGTCTTTCATCTCCTTGTTCTCAGAGGAGTGAAATCCCAGTGGAGTGGTGTGGAGGGGCCCCTGAATCTCCCCATCATGCTGGGAAATGCACACAGAGGGAGGGGTCAGCCAGGGTTGCCCTCTAAGGAAGACAATTCTCAGGGCCAGGAACCCATAAAACAAACTCATATTAACCCCTTCTTAAAGCCCCCCAGGAAAGGGGGGGGCAAACAGCATCCCATTGAACTGGGTGTTTACACACATTCCAGAGATAACTTCAGGTCTGCAGGGCCTTCGCCTCTGCAAGGAGCTGGGAAGGAAATGATTCTCGTTCCTGAGAGATGGAGGAATTTGGGGAAGGGGGGAGAGCCCAAAGGAAAGCAGCCAGGTGAAAGCAGCTCTCCTTCAGTCCTCTCCCAGCACCTCCTGCCCAGGGTTGACCTTTCTTGGGAAAGCATCCAAAGCTCTCCTTATTGGATCATTAGTGTGGTTTATGCTCCCATAATTTGCAAGTCTCTAAAGGAAGATAATTCTCCCGTGTTCTTACAAAGAACATCTTTGTAAGAGTCAGAAGGTTCTCAAAGCAAGAATGGCTGGGATGGCCACCAGGTTCCCAACTCTGCAAAGGACACAGAGCACACACCTGGAAAATCCATTTGAAGCTGTTTCAGGATCTTTTCACTTGCTACAGAGTGAGGAGCAGGCTCACACATGAGCCTCACACATGAGGAAACTGGTGTCTTTTTTTGGCTGAAGAGCTGAGTTGGGACAGAGGACAATCAGCCAGGCTGGGCAGCACCATCTCAGCCTGGGACACATTGACAGGTAACTCCCCTCCCCAAACCACAGTGGAGAACATCCATGAGCAAAAGAAACCAAAGGCAAGGTAGTCTTCTCCCCTAAAAATCCCTGGCATAAATTAACAAGGTCTGCATGCATCCGGAACAGTGCTTGAGGCATCTGCATCTCCTCTTGGCCATGAATCCCAGGAACATCCCTTTAAAGCTACAGAGTCTAGGTTAATGGATCTCCATCAAGGGCTTCCACAAGACTACCTGCAAGTCAATCAATGGTCAATCAAAGGGCAGGACAGGCTTTGTCACCCCCCTGTGCTGGTGACAACTCCAAATATTCTGTTAATATCTGGTGCCTGCCACTTGCTGGAGGTGAGTCCTGGGCTGGATGACCCAAATCTGCTCCTCTTTGGACAACTCTGTGCTGCTTCAAGCAGGACCAAGCCCAGGATGGGCAACAAGAAAGAGCCAGGCATGGACTGAAGGACATGTTGGAGTCTGCTGCTGAGTCTTCACTCCATGCTGAGTCTTTCATCACCCTGAATAAATCCAACAGCAAACCTGGGGGGTGGGAATTCCTACACTTGTGCCAAAATGAAGTAAATGAGAGACATTAAAGTCCAATTAAAAACTTGCTTGGCCTTAAATGCCTCATCTGTTTAAAAAGCAAGTAAAGGGGCCTGATTAATTGCATTCAGTGCCAACAAGAGGAATTATTACCCTTTTTGTACTCATTAAGGGTATCTGCTGTGGCATCTTTAATCACTAAGGCATTTAAAAGAGGGAAAGTAATTTGCTAAGACATAATGGATCCCGGGGATGAGAATCAGGACAGTCGCCTATTTAGGACACAAAGACATGCTCTCACTTTCCACGATTAAAAAGCATGGCACAAATCAACCACTGAAGCAGCAAATAAGTGTGTTGGTGAGCTCTGCCTTGGTGGAGGGGATTTCCCTGCCCTTCAGGACAAGGGCCATGCCTGTACATCACCCAGCAATGTCACACAGAGGGCCAAAGGTGGCACAGGTGAAGACATTCCTTATTTCTGTCCCTAACAGACTTCACCCCCAGCTTTAGAGAATAGTCTTCACAGAATCACAGAATGACCCGGGTTGGAAGGGACCTCAAGGATCATGTAGCTCCAACCCCCCTGCCTAGCAGGGCCACCAAACAAACACATTTACTAGATCAGGTTGCCCAGGGCCCCGTCCAACCTGACCCTGAACACCTCCAAGGACGGGGCATCCACAACCTCCCTCGGCAGCCTGTTCCAGGACCTAACCACTCTCCTGGTAAAGAACTTCCCCCTAACATCCAACCTAAATCTTCCCTCCTTCAACTTGGATCTTCAAGCAACAGGAAAACAGGGATGCAAAGGTTTCATGGTGCATCCTGCTGCCTCCTCTCCCACCCACCCATGGTGCATCCTGAGGTCTGCATGACCCCAACCTCACACCCACTAGAGTTTTTGGTGCTTCATCAGCCTTTCACTTAGGTAATTTTCCCCCAATGACTACATTTCCTTGCTCAGCCTATGACTTGTTATCTTCTCCCTAGTAGCTACTAAGAACAGATTTTCCCCTCTTCACAGCAGCCTTTTATGTCATTGAAAGTTTTTCATATCTCCTCCTTTGCTCAGCTCACTCTTTTTCCTAGACTAAACAATCTCAGGTCCTTTCAAGCTTTGCTCATTCCTCAAGGTTTCCAGCCCTCTGACCACTCTCTCTGCACTCTTTGCCATTGGCCCAGCTCTTCCTAAAAATGCAGCATCCAAAATGGGAAGGAAAGCCATGGTTTTACCATCACTAGGAGCAGGAAGAATACTTCAGATGCCTTGGGAAGCATTCAGCTCCTTACATGGCCTCCTGTGACGTGTGTCTTTTTCACAACCCTGTGACAACACTGACTCACATCCAGCCTGTGATTCACTGAGATTTTTCTCCTCTCCCTGGCTGCCAAGGCAGAGCTTTGCACTGATCCTTCTGCTCTCTTCCTCCTCTTTTTCCCTCCACCTGGTGGATCTCAGATGTCTTTGAGATCAGCCTCTCCTATTCACAGCACCCATGCTGCAGCTGTTGAAGGGTAACAGTGGGGAAAGCACCTCCTGACTTTGTGAAATACCAACAGAGAGAATTTAGCAGCTGAACCAGCAGCAGTTGGCCAACAAGATCAAGCTGATGGCCAGGAGCTTTAAGGTCCCTTCCAACCCAAACCATTCTATGATTCTCTGCTCCTGCTCATCTCCTTTCCCCACTGGAGCCTGCAATATTTCCTTGCAGTGTGGTGATGGCAGCTCTGTTCCTGTCACCCCAAGCCCTTCGATGGCAGCGAGGCAGGTGAGAAGCTGTCACTCAGCAGAGAGAAGTGCACAAGGTTTTGTAAATAGAAATTTCTATTCCTGCCACCAACTGCTGTAAAAGCTGAAATAGTTTCCTCAACGGCAGGAAATGGTTCTCATACAAAACTAACCACAGCTGGGCAAATGATGCAGCCAGTAAATACTTTTGTTTTAATAAAGTGGAAGATTCCTGCCCGGTGCACCACGGATTGCCTGTCCCAATGTCCTCCCTTCAAACAAGGTGCACGGGGAGGGGATGAGAGACACTGCAGGAGGAGGATCCATGCAAAGACTTGGTCAGGTGGCCTATGGCCCAGCTCTGCTCTTCACCCTCAGCATCTCCAGACCATCTTCCTCAACAGAGAAGCAAAAGTGATGGTGAAGACACAGGAAGGGAAGCACATCTGCTGCACAAGGTCAGGGTGATCTGACTGGATGGAGCATGTGGCAGTAGAATGATGGTGGTGGCAGCTTGCAGGAGCCTTCCCCATATTGATTGAATAGTTCAGGTTGGAATGGACCTTAAAGATCATCGAGTTCCAACCCCCCTGCCATAGGCAGTGACACCTCCAACAACATGATACAAAACATCTTCCTATTGAGATCCTAAAACTGAGCAGCTCTTCCCACCCTTCACCCCTGCACAACCAGCCAAGGACAGAAAAACCTCCCAGGACAAACATAATTGCATTTCTTTTTTTCTTTTCCCCACTTGGCATCACTTTCCAAACAAGCACTTGGATGGATGTGGAGAGCAGCCCAGCCCCTTCTCAGCCCTGCCTGTCACAACAGGTATTTTCAAAGAACAAACAAGAAAGCCTCCCCCACACCAAACAAACAAACACTGAAATCCCAGGTGGAGAAAAAGAAAAAACAAGGGAGGAGGAAATGAAGATAAAAGGCAGGGTGATGATGATGCTGTTTGGAGAGCAGCAAACATGGGCCAGGGAGAGGACTAGGACCCAGCTTGCTACCAGCTCCCCAGTGCCCCTCCAGAGCAGCACAACAAAGCACAACTGTGGTTAAAACAAATGCATCAGACATGATGTAAAATGGAAGACAATGTGCAACCTCCCAAGAAGGGAGTGATGCTCCCCTTCCCACACTCCTGCCTGCCCTTCTACAGCCAGAGTCTACACAGAAAAGAGTTTAAGATGGAGATAATGGGCAGAGAGACACACAGACAGCCTGGCAATCAAAGCCTGGCTGAGATGATTTCCATCAGGATGGGATCATGGGGGCAGACGTGCCAGAGTTAAGGTGTGTGTGATGCTGCCTGGGTGAGGGCTGCTGCAGCAGTGTCAGATCTCAGATCATGGACACAGAGGATGCTGGATGTGTTTGTCTTCTAAATATAGTCAGTGGGGAGCAGAGACTGGTCACAGAGGAAAAAGCTGTGTCACTCCCTCCCACCTCCCAGCAACAGGGACCAACGGTCCACCAAAAGGCAAGGCTCTGGTATTCCAGCTGATCTTTTATTGCTGGGTTTGTTATTAAACCAGTGCATGGAGTTTTGGTGGGACATCACAAGTTGCACAACGCTGCATCTCACCTTCAGGAGTGAAATAGGTGTCTTGGTACCACCTTATGGACAGCAAACCCTACAGGGCTGGTGGGAAAAGGGCTTGCAGAGCATCATGCCATGGGATACTCATCCATCTCCATGTCATGAATGGTGCTGGATGGGCCTTCCCAAAGCACAGGGCTGGAAAAACAGACCTAGAGGCCACCTTGCTCCAAAACAGGACTGCTGGTATATGGTACCACCTCGTTCTCCAGTCTGGTCCTCAAACTAGGGGGCAACCAAGTAGTAAATACACAATAATACTGCATGTGCCAATACAATTATTCCAGGAATACAACCAAAGTTGGGTCTCCACGTACACTAAGAAGCAAATTTTCTGAGCCAGGGAGAGATGAGAGGCTCAGTTGGAGCTGGCCTTTGCTCAGCAGGTCCTATCCCATAGCACCCAGCTCTGCACCCACCTCTCTGGAGGACCCAGTTGAGAAGTACAGGATGAAGTCTAATCTCACAGGCTTTGGAGGACCAGCAGCACATCAGTTTCCAGGGAACTGTCTGGCTCGGGCAGAGTCCCTGACCTGCAGAGTCCCTTATCAGCAGGAAGGGCTCATTAGGGAATGGACCAGAGTTTCCTGAGCAGGACCGAACCCTTTGTGAGGGGATTGCTGCCATGGAGAACCTGCTTCCTAACAGCCAGAGGAAGTAAAATATTTTCCTTGGGCCCCTGAGACAGAGTTGCTATGGGGTGGCTGTCAACAAAATATAGAGTTGGAGCTGCTGGAGCAGGTCCAGAGGAGGGCCACAAAGATGATCAGAGGGCTGAAGCACCTCCCTTACGAGGACAGCCTGAAGGAGTTGGGGTTGTTCAGACTGGAGAAGACAAGGCTCAGGGGGGACCTCAGAGTAGCTTCTCAATACCTGAAGGGGGCTACAGATAGGCTGGGGTAGGATTTTTTAATAGGGTCCAGGAAGGCAGGACTAGGAGTAATGGATGCAAATTGGAAGAGGGGAGAATTAGGCTGGAGAGAAGAAGGAGACCTACAGAAGGGTAGAAGCAGGACTTTTTAATAGGATATGTGATGGCAGGACTAGGAGTAATGGTTGCAAATTGGAAGAAGGGAGGATCAGGCTGGATGTAAGAAAGAAGTTCTTTCTGGTGAGGGTGGTGAGACACTGGGACAGGTTGCCCAGAGAGGCTGTGGATGCCCTCTCAATCCCTGGAGGGGTTTAAGGCCAGGCTGGATGAGGCACTGAGCAACCTGGTCTAGTGGGAGGTGTCCCTGCCTATGGCAGGGGGCTAGAACTAGATGATCTTTAAGGTCCCTTCCAACCCAAGCCATTCTATGAGTCTATGAGTAGTGGAGGGGGCAGCACAGGGCACATGTGGGCTGTTCCTGTGGGATAAAGATGTTCCCTGCATCACCACTGCCTGCCCCGGCAGCACAAGGCTCCTCTGTACCAGTGTAACTGCAGCTGCCCCACTGGATGGGCTGGCAGAAATGTTTAAGCAAAAACAAAATCTCCATCCCTCCTCATCAGTATGACATTGTGGGGAGAGCAGGGCTGGCCCTGGCTCCCCTCCAGCCCCCAGCACAGACGGAGACTGTTCCAGCAGCAGCCTCTCTCCTCATGTGTTTGCCAGCCAATTAGGTTACAATATCTGCGTATGGAGCTCAACAGGAGCTTAATTGAAAGAGCTGCAGCATTCAAATGACTCCTGATGCTATGAAAACGTTAGGGATTCCCACCCAGTGCTAACCAGCCCTGCCTGATGCTCAGCTGATGGGTAAGGACCCATAAGTTAGGGCCAGCCAAAGCAACGCCCCTCTGAACTCAGCATCGGGGCAGTAGCCAAACGCTGACGGAGTTGCCCTCCTCCCAGCTGGAAACCACAGCAGGTCCTCACGTGAGCCTTCCTCCACCCAGGGCATCCACACAGCCACACAAGGAGGACCAAAACTCATCCCACATGGACTAATTTCAATCTGCCCATATATATGCTTTTCATATATATTTTATGTTGCTCTTCAGCTGAGTAAGCATTTGGGGATAATAATGTGCCAGCTTCAGATGGAGCACAGAACCATAGAATGGTTTGGTTTTGGAAGGGACCTTGAAGATGATCTTGTTCCAACCACTCTGTCATGCACAGGGACACTTCCCACTGGACCAGGTTGCTCAATGCCTCATGCAGCCTGGCCTTAAATACCTCCAGGGAACCTCTCTGGGCAACCTGTTCCAGTGTCTCATCACCCTCACAGTAAATACCCAGCCTATATCTATCCTCTTCCAATTTGCATCTGTTACTCCTAGCCCTGCCATCCTGTACCCTACTAAAAAGTCTTACCTCACCCTTTCTGTAGCCCCCTTCAGGTATTGAGAAGCTACTGTGAGGTCCACCCTGAGCCTTCCCTTCTCCAAGCTGAACAATCCCAACTCCTTCAGCACCAGGGAGGGGCTCCAGCCTTCTGATCATCTTCATGGCCCTCCTCTGGACCACCCTGAGGTCTGTAATTAATACAGTATCACAGTGCTTTTTCTGAGAAGTGGCAAGAAATGGCTTTTATAAAGCTGTGTGCATGGAGGAAGGTGCCCCTGCTTCTGCTGTTCTCATTTCTCATCCAATGCACAGAAACAAGCAGAAATGTACACACAAACAGGTTACCACCAAGCTTACACACCTCTGTGTCTGTGAGGCATCTCCTGCCCCAACAGCAGGCAAGATTGGAAAAGAAAATGGAGAAGGCACAATGCTTTTTGGAGCCCACATCCAACAGGTTGATGACTTGGAAGTTGGTAGAAGTGACTGCAGGTTGGGAGCTGTGGTGTAGAGTGTGTTTGCTGGGCTCCAGCTTGGGTCATACACTGGAGTATTTGAGAGTAACACCCTGTTACACCCATATTTAGCCATGGAAATAAGTGTGACTTGACTTTCAAACACTTGCAGCTCTCACTGACTTCACTGGGTTCAGTTGGGATATTTCAAACACAACAATAACGGCCACAGCTCTGGGCTGGGACCAAGCACCCTTTTTTATCTTAAAAAGGCATTTCTTCAGAGAACATTCCGGGCTGCTAGAACCAACAGCACTGAGGTTATTTCAACGTGCAACCTTAAAACAAGAAGTTGATAGCTTTGTCTGCAAAGTGACACAGATTAATTGGTAACCAATCCTTAGGAAAAAAAACAAACCCTGTTGGCAAACAGAAGGGAAATTCTCCTCTCTTTAGAGGCTTACTCCTTCCGCCTTTGTCTAACAGCAGATCTTTTGTTCAGGATTTCAGTTGTGAAAGCCTGGAGGAATGTCTTGGTTGTGAGGAGCCCTCCGGACTCCGGTGCCTGGTTTTCACTGGCAGAGAAACCACTTCCACATCTTGCCTAAGAAGTACCATTAATGGAATTGTTCCGGTGCTAAAGGGATTTCAAAGTGAATGAGATGGCAGAGCAGCTGCTGTAGCTCCCAGGTTTGCTCCTTCCAGTGCTGAGGATCCATCCAACCACCCCCAGCCACTGGAGACCTGACAAAACCGTGTCTCCCCCCAAAGTGCCTGACTCTGTCCCCATGACTCATTGACAGCCCTGGTGTTTAGCCACGATTAGCTGCCTGCTGCAACAGATCAATGCCAGGCTTTGATCAAAATGAGGTGAGATAGGCAGGACAGAAGCAGGGAGGGATGCCCTCCCTCCTCCTCCACCAATTAATCTGACAGCTTTAAGAATAGTTGGGATTAAAACAATTAGGTTGCCTTCCCCTGGCAAGTGCTTGCAAAGCTCAGCAGCCTAGGAGAGGGGAAAACTGTCAGGAAATTAAAGTCAGGGTGAGCTCCCCAGCACAAATGCATCACTGCAACGACCCACAATTTGGTGGAGCAGAGCTTTTGCAGTTAATAAATCGTGTAAATATAATTGATTATCTTCCAGTGGAAATCCTGGCCTGGCAGTATGCGAGACTACTGGGGACAATAAACATTTGGGCACAGGCTACAGGCAGCCATAAAACAAGAATGAGGGGTTGATCACATTTAATTGCTTTTGGGAAGGGTAACATCACCAGGGTGTTCATCACAATCACTTTCCCCTCCATGAAACTGTCCCATCGCAGATTAAGAGCTGGCCAAACCATCCAGATCAAAGAGAGTATTTCAGGGGGATAAGGAATAGAGGGAAATATCCTAAAAGGTTCAAAGATGTTTGCTGTTGAAGACCTGTCCAACTCACACGAAAGCAGGTTATAAAAGTTAATCGATAAAAGGATGAGCTTTTCTTCTCAACTACAACTCTCTAAGGCTCAGAAAAATCACAGTGATAAAGCAGAGGACAAGCACAGAGAGCCCAAAATGTAAGAGGACAAACTAAGATTATCCTGTGGGGTTTTTTTCAAGGGCTTGATTGAAGTGTTTTGAATGCCTGAGGCTGGCAAGGCTGCCTCCCAGAGCCTTCCAGCTTTGGCTGCAGCCACTTGGAAGAGCTGCCCTTCCCAGGGACCCACCTCACTGCAAATAGATTTCCAGTCCCCAGAGGAAGAACATGGAAAGTCACCAAGCTCAGTGTCACCTTGCAGCTGGAGAGAGGCTGCAGGGTAAGAGTTGGGCTTCCCTCCTGCCTATACCAAGCAGGAGGCTCCCAAATTTTGCAGCTAATGTCCACCCATCAAAAGTTGCTGGGGAAACCACAGCTCTCACTCAATGTGGGGACCACAGCCCAGCAGGGCTCCCATCACCTCCAGCAGCTCCCTGCAGAAGGGGACAGCAAGGGCTAGGGTTTTCATGACACAGTGACTCTGGAATTCACTGGTGAGTGTCCCACAGCCTCTGCTTGGTATGGTGCCAGCTCTGTGTCTCAAATCCTGTGTGACCTACCAGCTGCTGAGGGCAGAACAGCGAGGCATAGATCATCCAGAGAGGAGATGGGATCAGTGGGCTGCTGATGAATGAGTGGATAAATTCACTCCCATACTCTCAGCTGGAGCTGGTTTGGGCCTCCAGCTCTCCCAGTGTGACCTTGAACAGGTCATTTCGTCTCTCTGGAGCAAGACTTTTGTCTCAGGAGGCAGAGAGCCACACGCTGAGCAAGGCAGGCAGGCTGCCAGCTGAGGGCCCAGGCTCCTTCAGGGAGCTGAAACAGTTACGTGGTAAATGCATTAACCATGGGAACAGCTTCCCAAAGGATGTGGTGGATCCCAAATTGTCAGTCTTTCCATTGCAAGTGGATGCCTCTCTCAAAAATGCAGGCTGTGCTTTAACCACAAGCACTCACAGGGAAATGACCCCAGTGAGGGCAAGAGAGCTTGAACTGGGTGCCCAGGACACCTCTTCTGACCTTCCAGCTACAAACCTATGAAATCCCTACTCTTTGCACTGGCCATGGCAATTCAAGGCTTTTTTTGGCTGTACTCCTTCTTCATCTCTCTGTGCAGGCTGATTTTCAGCTCTTTCTGAGGCTACTGTTAACAAAGGGGGAGAAAAATACATTTGAAGGGAGGAGAGAGGTAGGGATAACAGGGTAGAAGCAGGAGTAACACTTCACTGTATTGAAGTCCACCTAAACCAGCTTGTGCTGGTCAGGAAGCTGGAACAGGCAGTTCCTGCACACCCTCCTACCTGGAAACCACGCTTTAGGGCTCTCCAGGGCCAAGATCAAGATCTGCAAATAGTGAGGAGGTCATGCTGAACATCCCAGGAGAACAGCAGGAAACAGGAAACTTTCTGCAGGAGCAAAAAAATCCCCTCATCTGCCTCAGTCACAGTGATATTTCTATCAAGTGTTCTTATTTGTATCTGGACCAGATCTGCTTGCAGATCTCTAGCAGTACCTGGATGATACACACATGCCCCTTGGTGGAAAGGTTTATTTCATCAAATACAAAAGTTTTTGTCTTTTTCTTACCACTTGGATTTCAAATTCCTATTTCTTCCCTACAATCAGAGATTTGAGGAGTCAGTTTACACCCCAAAAAAACAACAGACCCTTCTAGGATGTCTCTGCTACAGCACTTCTCCTCCTGAGTCTCTTTCCCTTTCATTCCCAACTTAAACCATCTCAGCATGCAGAGAAGCCCAAGCAGGGTAAAGCCTTGCCAAGGAAAGAAACTCTCACATTATTCCCATCCAAAAAAAAAGTGGCACAAAGGAAAAAGAGACCAGAAGGGATGGCTCACATCCCTGGGTCATGGCAGAGAGCTAGAAAAGGCTCATCTCCAGGAGGACTGAATGCCAGTACTTCTTTTTTTAACTTAACAGCTGCAGAATTTAAGCTTTATTAAGAGCCTATTTTGCCCTTGCTGATGCAAAGGAAACCACCACCCTCCTCTCTCCTCCCAACTAAAAAGCCTAAGCCTGCAGACAGACATCCTGTAATGTCACCTTAGAAAGAGGTGGCTGCTTGACTCATCTCAGAGGGATGTGCAGCATGAAGCAGTTTTCTTTCACTTCAGGTTATAACAGGAATACACTGCTCCTGTGGCTGGGACTTGCTTTGAGGTTTTAATATGAGCAATCCAACACACCTTCAATATTCTCTGCTTACAAGACAGGAAGAGATGGACAGGAAAACAGGCAGGCTGAATTTTGAGGCTCAAGGCACCACTCATTGCCCCCAGGCTCCCCCTTATTTGCAGTGTTGCTGCAGGCAGAAGCTTTTTCTCTCGTGTTACAATTCAGAAAATCCCCATTTAAATGATCTTCCTGCAATATATTTAGGTACAACACAAAGAAGAGGCTGCACTATGTTCAGGTCAGAACAAGAGATGGAGAGCACTGACCTAGACACCATTTACTAAACACTGCTCTCCAATGGCTATTCTAAGGCTACCTCAATTTATAGATTAATCTGTTGGATCAGTAATTTAGGCCATTTGATGTGAGCATTTAGAAGTGAACATTTCTGGGAAGGCTGAAAACCTGCTTGTGATTTACAAAATTACTGTGGGGTCTCCAGTGGTTTGGGCATTTGTTAGAAGCAGGTGTTCTGCATTAGCTGCATTCTCCCTTCTCTCCCCTCATCCAGGTTTAATATCAGCAAGGAGATACTTCACTTTAAAGCTGCAGAGCAGTCTTGTTTCCCTTCCCATTTCTGCATCAATCACTATATGATGTGAAAGCTTTAGGATGATGTATCCCAACCAGCTGGGATGGGGGGGAATGGGACCACAAAGCATCCAAATAATCTGCACCCACCCCATGCCCCAAGGGGGTGTCCCAAGCCTCCCAGGAGGAGCATTCTTCTCCTTGCACCCTCCAATGGTGACAGGGGCTGGCCCAACCCACCAAACTGGAGTAGGATTTGAAGAGGGAAGGAGCCAGCAGCAGGAGACTCCTTTCACCCCCATCCCAAAGCTGCTGCTGTCTTTCAGGCCTGGGTTGGGATTCCCTTTGGAATCTGGCAGCAGAGCCCTTTCAAATGGCAGTGAGGATCCTTGCTAAGCAATGGGACTAACCTTCCTTCCTCCAAAACCCTCCCAGAGCCTGCAGGGTCTGTGCAGAGCAGGCTGTGCATGGTGCTTTAGCACAGCTCATTTCAATTTCATAACACAAAAGGAAGCTCCAGTCCCTCAGGGCTCAGATTTTTATTTTTTTTTCTCCAAACTGAGTGAACACAGGCAAACACATATTGTTTGCATGCAAAGCAACTGGGACAAAGGATCTGTGGCCAGGTAGGTGTCTAACTGGTGGTCCAGGCATGCGGGAACACGTGTACAATCCTAGAAATCTCCAGCTCAAAGAGACTTATCTCTAGACTGACTCTGTGCTGCTTCCAAGTCTCATTCCGAGATTAAAAAGCAGCCTTTGTTGTGTGGAATATTACCATTTCTGAAAAAAAAAACCACCCCACTCCTGCTCGCCCCCCCCAACCACAAAGGTTTGGCTTTGTAACCCAAAACATCGGCGCCTTAATACCAGGAGGTCAAAGCCCTGCAGTCATTAGGCAGATTATATTTAAAAGCCTGATGTGCAGCTGATCCGAGACTTATTCCTTAAAGGATTGAGATGGCAAGAGAGAGCACCTCAGCAAGCAATCTCATTTAATAGTCAATTAGCAGAGATGTGCTCCTCTGAGCTACAGATCACTGCAGACAGAAAAAAAACCCCACCACCATCAGCTTTCCTCTGCTTCTGCCATTAAATCGAGCCAGCTGATCCACTCCTTCAGCCCATCCTTCACTGGGATGCATTTAGAAGTCACCCAGGAGCTTTATCCCAACCAGGACAGTAATATTCTTCATGACAATAATTTTAAATTTTTTTTAAGACTAAAAGAGGACTGAAAGGACTCAGAACCCCAAAGAAAAATCCAGCTTTTTGGGTCTCTGGGCATGTCATTAAAGCAGGGTGAGTTACAACCCTCCACCAGTGACTCTGTACCTAAACCAACACACATCTGGGAGAAGGAAAAGAGCTAACTAAAGGCAGATTTGCCTGGTGTTGATGTATTAGCAGCAGCCAAACTCCAGACGAGGTGGCAGGCCACCTACATCCAGCCACATGTTGCTAAGAAGCAGAGCACCCACCCAAAATTTCCCAGGCACGAGGACATCATCATAACCAAGAGCACATGGGAGCCTGTCTCTAGAGCTGCCAACCCCACTGTTCAAAAGCCATGAATCAGCCTCCACACCCCCTCCAGTCGAGGTTAGACATTGCAGAGAGAGAAGAGAATCAGAACCAGTGTTAATTTGAGAGAAGAGAATCAGAACCAGTATTAATTTGAGAGAAGAAAATCAAAACCAGTATTGTCTCCTAGTTTCTAAGACTCAGTGCTGTCCTTACAGAGGCAGGAGCTTTTCCTTACTGTAGTTCCTTGCTGAGGTTCTTACCTGGTTGCTTCTCCCCAGGACTTGAGGATTGGGAGGAAAATTTGCCAAATATTTTAAGACTTGGCTGTGTACTCAAAGCTAACATCTTCCCCTCCCACAATCAATCAAATCTGACTCTGTGTGACTAGGGGTTTGCAACAAGAGGCTTGTGCTAACTGGTTAAGAGGAGAGATGTTGCCCACAGCCCAGCCCGGAGAGGCTGATGGAAAAGTTTATGCCACCAAATTTTCTTCACCAAGTGGTTTTTGTAAAGAGTTTCATCGGGGAGACTAAAGGCTAAAACTGTCACTTTGAGTGACCATGTAGTGACAGTGTCAATGACCCTCTAAAATCCCCTGTGCTGGAGGAGGTGCAGTGCACTGTCACACTGCAGAAGAGCAGGGTTCCTGGTGCAGTCTGGGTGTGAAAGCTGTCAGTACCTGCAGGGAAGCACTGACACAACAGATACCCCAGAGAATTTAGAAATACAGCTCATGGACACAGCAGAGAGACAATAAGAAAGGGTTCTTCCACGCACATCTCCATTGCATAAAACCCTGGGGACTCTGACTCTCCTGCTTTGAAGACGTCCAACACCTGACAGCCAGCCTGGTGATGATGGGCAAGGAGGAGTAGGAGCTGACCTTCCTCTTTTACCATTGCTATGCTGAGTCCTTAAAGAGGTAAAACAAGCAAAGTGAGCACTGTTTTTTTCAGCAGCAGAGAAGTTTCAGGCCAGTCCTAGGTTGTGAAGTGGATCTGCCACTAGAGACAATCCTTTCTCACTCTATACCCTTGCTTGAATGCAGCAACAAGAATTCTAAGGGAAGAAAAACTCACAGCTCTTACCATTTAAATATACGCCTAAAGGCACAGCTTAGAAGCAGGATTCTTATGCAGAAAAACCCTTAAGTTTTCTTCTCCCTCACAGCAAAATCCAGCAGAAGCATCTCCCAGGTGGGGTGCTCACCTGAGCAGACCCTGCTGTGCTCAGCTCCAAGGAGAACAGAGCAGATGGGAATGTCTGCATAGGTACAATCCCAAGTAACCACTTCACAAGGCAAGTGTTTATTTTACCTGGTTCCTCTGCCTCCTGAGTTTGAGGAAGAAATTTTCCCTGCTGGCTTCCTGACCTTGCACATTTGGTTGCTGAAGTGAAAAGAGAAACTCAGGAGGAGCAAAAGGCTGCTGGGGCATCAACATGTAGACCAAAGCTACATGTGATACTGCTTATATCAGGAAAAGTGACCCAGAGGTGTTAACTCTCATGGTTAAATGATTCCTGCATTTCAGAAGAGGATAGACACAACTCCTCAAAGCTCCAGGGTGTACTGAAAGCAGGAAAAGACTTTGATAAAAGATTAGACATAAAAAAAGAAGTTTTTTACCATGAGAGTGGTGAAACAATGGAAGAGGTTGCCCAAAGAGGGGTTGTGGATGCCTCCTTTCTCCCTGGAAGTGTCTAAGGTTAGGTTGGATGAGGCATTGAGTATCCTGGTCTAGTGGAAGGTGGCCCATGGCAGGAGGGTTGGAACTAGATGATCTTTACGGTTCTTTCCAACCCAAACCATTCTATGATTCTATGTCCCTGCTCGCTGCATGGGTGTTTGACTAGATGATCTTTAAAGGACCCTTCCAACCCAACAGATTCTATGATTCCTTCCATGTCTGGCCAAGCCATTAACAAAGGAAACATCCCAAGAGATCAGTTAAGCCTGTTATGTTGTACACAACCAGCTCACCAGCAAATTCCCTTGAAGCAACTCCACCACTTGTTCCAACCTGCTGGTGTAAAGATGCTCAACTGGCAGGAAGAACTTCAGTACTGCTCAGGCTGCCCTGGAGAAGGCTTTGTGGGAAGCACTGACACCCTTCTGAGTACACTGCTCACTCTCATGATCATGCAGCTGCAGGGACAGCATCCCTGCTCCTGCCACATGTGTCTACCCTAAAGGGGACAGGGAAGCTGCTGGGTTTGTTTCACACTGGGATCTAGGCTCTTCCACCCCTTCCCACATCCTTAAAGACAGACAGCTGGAAGTCCACCTCCAAATTACTTTCTTCTGCTTCTTTGTTTTTTTTGTGTGTGTGTTTAGGATAATGATAAACTGCCCCTCCCTGATTTTTCCTAGATCCCAAATAATTTCCTAGAGATGGCAGGGATGGTTATTTTTTGATTGAAGGGCTGCAGTACCCCAGGGCAAAAGAAGACACCCTTTCCCCAAAATGTATTTGATGGTGAGTGAAGACAAACAAAACAATTGACTACCAGAATCTTCCAAAGCTTCTGGCACTCCAGGGACAAGGCAGGCACAGAGAAGAGATCACCATCCCCTTTGTTGTTTATGTTTAAAGTCTACAAAGCCCCATATTTTTAATTCCCATGCACATTGCTCATTCTCTTGCATTGCAAGCAAGGCTGTGTCATGAGAACTCCAGCACAGCACATCCTTACCCATCAATTTTGGGCACCAGGGCAGGGCTGTGGTGAGCAGCAGCCCAAGAGGGACATGGTTTTGTTCCCTGTAGGATCTCCACATGCTCCCCTACCCCCATACTACTCAGAGGAAACAGCAGGGAAAAGAGGAGCATGTCAGACACTAGTCTGTGTTCTTTTTCCTATCTGCAAATACAAGTTTCTTATTAAAAGATAAAGAAAAAAACCCTTTCATCCTCTACTCCCTGACCTAATCTTTAAATACCTAATGAAATATAAGTAATTGAGAGATGCTTTTAGCAGCTGCAGGCTCAGTCATCCCTTTCATGTGCGTAGACAGGAGCTGACTAGGACTAAGGGTTGCTTAACTTTAAACTGACAAAGTTTGATTGCTGTGCCTGGCAATGAATATTAAAAGCAATGACAAGATTGACATTATCTAGCTGCTCTGTAGCTTCTATTTCTTTCCCCCCTCCACTATTAAATGCTCATTTCCTCACTTCTTATTGCAAGGATCCTAATGAGGAGAATAGAGCTCAGGCTGACATCTCCCACAAGTGCCTGTAAACCCAGCTTTTGGGATGCCAAATTTCAGACACATGAAAGGGCACAACTTCCAAAGCAACACCATTTCCTGAGCACAAACATGAATAACAACCCTCCTGGGGTGTTGTGTGCTGTGCACACCTTCAGAGCTTCAAAGAGATACCCTCTGAATTCTCCAGACATAAGGCAATGCCACTAAACCACCCTCACCTTCCACAGCCAGCTCCTTCTCTGAGAGCTAACTGTAAAAAAACAGAGTTATCCCACATTCTCCAGGGACCACATTAACTACAGTTCCTGCTCCCAAGGATGACAGATGTTTCCCTGAATGTGCAGAATTCATTTTTTCCCCCTTAAATAAATGTCTTAAAAGCTGCTAAGTGGCACTTACTAAACGGGTGGTGGAAACAAGGGCCAAAGACAGAAGGAGCACGCTGCCAAAATGCTTTCTCTCTTTAAATAGGAGGAGAAAGCACCATTGCCTGCACAGACTTGCTCCAGTACCCAATTTGCTCTCACCACAAAGCCTGCACCCTATTTCTAGCTCTTCCAGCTCACAGCTGCTTCTTAGTGGGCTGGGTTAAAGAGCACCTCCCTGAATCAAGAATGACGTTCTCTTGCAGGCTGAGGTCAAGTCCTGTTGTACATGATCCCAAGTGCTGTCCTCCAGCTCCCACCCTAATCAAAGCCACCATGTGAAGCTATGACAACTTCTGATGTATTTCATAGTGAAGGTGGGAGCTGTTTCCAAGTAACAGAGTAAAAACCCTAGGGCTGCCCCAAGTTGCAGAGGATGTCTTCACTGTGGGCTACACTCAGGCCCTTCTAGAGCAACTGCCCCAACTCTGCTGGGATCAGACAAAGCCTCTCATCTCCTCATCCATTAAACCTGGGCCAGTTGGTTTCTTCAAAGCTGTAGAAATCTAAATGGAGCTCTCACAGCCACATCTCTTCTGCAGCAGCATCACTTGCCTGTCCACAGTGCCTGCCTCTTGCCCCATGAACATAGAATAGTTTGGGTTGGAAGGGAACTTAAAGATCATCCAACCACCCTTCCATAGGCAGGGAAACCTCCCAATAGATCAGGTTGCTGCATGAGCATCACTAACAAGCTGATCCCACACTGCTACCAAGGCTCAGCACTGCTCTGGACTCACCTCTTCAAGCTGTGAATTTAATGGCAACTCCAGAGAGGCAGGGATCCACTTCTTCCTACCTCTTGTTTTTCCCTCCCCAACCTTTGAAGGACAGAGATGTCTGCTATCAGTCAGCCTTGAACAGTATTTTCATCACCAGATGTTCTCCTTGAGCATCCTGTCATCACAATTTGCCTTCTTAAATCACAGAGTGGTTTAGGTTGGAAGGGACCTTAAAGATCACCCAGTGGCAAACCCCAGCCTTTGCAGAGACACCTCCCCCCAGTTTGCTCAAAGCCCCATCCAATCTGGCCTTGAAATCCTTAAATAACAAGATGCTGTCTGAAAGCTGATGGTCACACAGCAAAATCTAACTTGGCAAAGCCATTTTGCAAGGAGGATATTGTTTTATTGTAGATGAAAAAAGGTAAGAAAGCCCAGCACGGGGCATAAACAAGTATATAATGGACATTGTTAGGTGTCTGAATAGGTAGGTCACTGGCTCCAAGGAAAGCCCAGCTCTACAATGCAGGTCTTGAGCTCTGAATACCAAACAGAAAGCATCCCTGTGCACTCACACCCTGTGCATTCAGCCCAGCTGGATCTTTTTGTATTTCTCACTGTCCATTTCCTCCTGAATTTCCCTGGTTTCCTTCCATTGGAATTATGAGCCTTTGTTCTTTCTCTGCCCTTTTCCTCCTACTATTTTGCAGCATACAGATGGAGTCTAGGGGTAGGGAAGCAGAGTCACAGCACACACACGTTGGAAAAACAACTTTCACAGCTCAGTCATAGTGAAAATAGGAGAAATCAGCTCTAGTGATGTATGGCAGTAGTGACCCCTGTTGCAAGAGATAGGACCCTGACAAATTGCAGCTACAACCACCAAGAATTTTGTCTCTGATGAATATTAAGGCATTAAAATAGAGTCCTGTATGAAATTAATTTAAGCCTGGTATTTGCTAAAATGTTCAAACCACGGTAGGGCTTTCCACCAGAACTCTTCTATCATCCATCATGGTGGAATGGACTTGGGCAGGTCTTGAAGCCAGTAAGCAGCCTGTGCAGTAGAACTGTCCCAGCTTTGAAACATCCTGAGCAATAGGTCTGAGAGTTCCTACAGTCTTTTGGTACAAGTATAAAGCTCATGAACTTCTTTGGAGTTGTCCAAGTCACAGATAACTCACTAACAAGATGAATTTTGTAAGAGGAACTTGCTATGAAAAGCAAAGCCAGAAGCTGGAGTTGCTGGTGGTTCAGCTCCAGGCTTGTGCACTGAGGAAGCAGAGCTAGAAGGACAAGATGAGAGAGGTACTCAACCCAAACATGGAAGGTTAGAAAACAGCACTGAAGACAAAGAAATGCTGTCAACACCTACAGAAGGAGTTGTCTATCTGCAGTTGGCCTTGCTTTGCTCCAGATTTCACCACTAGAAGTGTTTGCCACTGAGGACAAAGGCACCCTGTGGTGCCATGGTAGCTCCAGGACCATGGTAGCTCCTGCTCTAGCAAAGCAGGGCTCAGCACTCCCCACCCTGCAGGTCCACAGCCAAGCATCACCCTCTGCAAGTTTTCTACTGCCTTTCTTTACCAAATAGTCAAAGACAAGCTGTGTGCATTACAACAAGCACCAGAGCTTCTGTAGCACTTGAGACTATGTGAGCTGACAGCTCCCTCAGCGGTAATAATCACCTGTCAAACATGCAAATCAGACTGAGAAAGAAATAAGGGTTAAAAGGAAGAAACATTTATAAGTACCTGGAGCTGTAGCCAAGGCAATCAAGAGACTGAATTCAGTGGCTTTGGTAAATACCTTCTAATGCAACACGTGCCTCCTTCAGTGCAGGTAATTTCATGATAGCCTTGTGCCTGTGGCTTTGAATTTGGTAACAACCAGCCCATGCACACCATGGATGTGGGGGAGGGCAAAAAGAGAAAGAATTCAGATCACAACAAGAACAGCATTTGTCATTTGCTTTAGATGGTGTGAGAGGAATTTTCCAGGCTGTTGGGCTCGGGAAGAGTATTTTCTGTTCCACTCCTGATGTGCTTGGCTGCCTTCTACCAAAAACCTGGTTTAAATCCACTAATGAAGCTAAGCTGAGTCTGCAGAACTTCTTAATTCCCTGGTGGAAAAAGGGCACTTGAGTATATTTCCTGGAATGACAGACACTCACAGTTCCCACCACTGTCATATGAAACAGAGCTCTCCTCAAAACCCACTTTCTCTCTGGAGCATCACCCTGGGTTGTCACCAGCTGCTTTATGGAGACCAGAGCCTTTCTCCATAAATCTGGAGAAGACATGCCAAGCGTTTCTTTGACAAAAATCAGAATAATTCCAGCACACACAAATAAAACTCCTCTACCCCATAGTATTAAGGCACAAGCAGACCACAATATTTGTAAAGCTAAGTTAAAGGACACAGTAACAGCCAATAAAATGGGCACCAGTTCTGTCACAGCAGCAGTATTTTTTGGCAGAAGTATTTTAAGGCTAACCTCCTGTCCCATGAACTAGGAAGGATTGCTGACTCAGCTGTTGCTTTGGGCTTCACAATGTGCTCTATGTTTTCCAGCAGGCTATAATCTACCAGGGAAAGCTGAAGCAGGGAGGAAGGGGGTGAACATAAGACCTTTGAAGAAATATATGATATTCAAGCCTCTGTTTCATTAAAAAGATGGAAAAAATGATACTAAATGCCACAGGTTTGAATGAGGTATGACTGCAAAGACCACTAGCAGTTGCATCTGTGTGACTGTAGTGATGCTCTGGTGGGACTTAAGTATTTTTTCTTGCAACACTATGCAAGAAATAATGATGTTACCCCCCCAGTAACCTTAATATACACGTGTGTAGAGCAGCCCTTGGAACAGGAGGTTCTGCAAGTCCTCTGCTGTCCAAAGGTCACATCTAATCCACAGCCTTGTCAGTAGCACTGCCCAACTGCACGCATGTAGGGAAAGAAGAAAGTTCAAATGTAAAATGATCCCTCCTCAGTGTACCTTCCCTGCTGCAGGAAAACAAGATCATTTGGGAAAGATGAAGATCTTTTAACTAAGACACAAGTTCCTTCATGATTTAAACTCCATCCACCTCTTCCCTGCCACTGGCTCCAGTGGTCCGCTGCTGCAGAGCTGTTTTAGCATGCAGTTCTGGCAGCTGGTTGAGTTTTGGCCAAGTGCACCAAAATAGCTCAGCAAAAAGATCACCAGGTGTGGATGTGAGAGGAATAGTGGGAATACAACAGCCAGGGGTCAGATCTTCTGGCTGATGCTGCAGCAGAGCCTCAGGCTGAAAGAAGTGTCATGCATGGGACCACTCTGCTCACAGTGCCTTTTGCAAGTAGCCAGGAAAAGCCTTTATGCTTAAATAAAGGACCTGGCAGAGAAAAACCACTTCCTTTCATTTACTCTCTTCACAGTGAGTGAAACTTCAGTTGAATAAAGAAAATGGGTTGTTGTCCCCCACCTCCCAACCTTTCAGTGTGGTTTGCTTTTTGATGTGATGATAATTATTCCAAAAGTTACATAAACTTCCTTTTTTCTTATTCACCAGCCAAGTGCCCAAACTCTGCAAAGCAGTGGAAGCAACTAAAGCACACACTAACTCATGCCAACACGCTCCTCCCTCTGAGTTAGAACACAAGGTGGGTCCTCTCCTGCAGACCTTGACCTTGCCCAGATGAGTCCCAGCCACGCTGTGATGTTCTCTGCCACCCTCAGCAACCACCACCCTTTGTATCTGCAACATTTTTCCCAGCAAGAGCTACACCCTACACTGGAACAGCCTGTGAAAACTAGACAACTAGTTATGATATAGATGATGCTTATGACAACCAGATCATGGAAAAGCTGGCAGTGAGCTGCAGAAGATCTCCTGCAGTCAGCTCCTCATCCTCAAAGCAGCAGGGGATGAAGTGGGGCTGCAGTGCCCAGACAAAGCTCCCTCTCTCTCTCCTCACTGTGACACAGCCAGTCTGAGTGCCTTGACAGGCACTGCCCAACAAATCCCACTCAGAGATTATTAGCCCAGGCACAGCAAGGCACAAAGCCAGCTCTTGTTTGGAAGCAGCAGGGCTCAGCCTGCACAAAGCCATGCTATGGCTAGTAAGCCCTCCAAGAACTGGCTCTGAGTGGAGCCAGCCTGGGGTCCATGGGCTCCTGGTAGAGTTTATTCACAAGCCACATGAGGGTTTCCTTGCTGGGGAAGGTGTAACTGCACACACAAGAAACCCAGCATGCTGTGACTGTCTGTTAACTCTGCACATGGGCCAAAAGGATTGGTGAGATGAGAACAGTGCTAAAAGTTAGTTTTAAAAGTTAGTTTAAAAAGTTTCTCAGCCTTCATCGTGCCCTCTGGATGACTGTTCAACTTGATTAGCTGAGGAAGAACCAAGACTGGAACCACTCAGGGCTCTCTGAGCTGAGGCTCTGGAGATGATGATGACCTACCATATCCAACTTGCCATGCCTCCAGCATTTCCAAGGAATGGGGTCTTCACCTTGTCCTCTGCAGCAATCAATCCATAGGCGCCTGGCTTTCTGGGCAGCTGCTTTCTTTGCAGTTACATCACAAATCACAGTAAATAAGAACTCCATCAGGGGCCTCTTCCTACATCTCAGTCTGAATCTTTCCCATTTTCAGCCCCACAAATCCACAGCCTGTGGACCCAAGAGGACCCCATCCATTATTTCTGTATCTCCAGCAAGTTATCACTTTGCAAAACCCTTTCTTTTGTTTTTCCACAACACTGAATTCCCAGTGGTGTTCAGCACAATCTCTAAGCTAATGCTTCAAGGCTCCCACATTTTCACAGCCACAGCTCTGTGATATTGGCATCAATATTTAAAACCAAAAGACCCTCCCTTCCATCAATTCTAGTAAAAAATGCATGCACCTAGGCTGGGCTCAAGGTACACACAGGAAAAAGAGATTCACTCATGCATTGACCAGACAGATGACATCCACCCTGACATTTATCTCCCTGCATGAGAAGGAAAGATGAATCACAAGGCTGCAGAGTTTGTCCTTGCTCAAGCTGGTACGTGTCATAAATCAGCCACAGTGCATCCTCAAACACAGAGACAAGCACCTAGAGAGAGATGGAGAGCCAGCAGCAGACTGAATTAGACAGGCAAAACCACAACTGTGTCCCACTCACATCTACATAATAAAACCCACAAGAGCAGAGCTTGAGCAATTTGCTTCATTTTGGGAAGCTGGGGAATATTCATTACCATTTCAAACTATTTGTTCAGCAATTAGCTACAGCAGTTAATTCACCTCAAAGAAAGGAGAGGTTTCTTCATTTACTGAGGTCTTCAACTCAAGATTAGCTAAAATCCTCCACTAGGAAGGCCAAACAAAGGCCACTGGTTTGGCTGGGGAAAGGTGAGAGTTTCTGGCCTTCATCCCCAGCAGCCTGGCAGAGCCTTTCTGCTGGAAGTAGTTTTCAAGGAGCTATTTTGCAAGTCTTATGCCCAGTCCAGATAGGGTTTCTTGGATCTTTCTTGGTGCCTTCAGCACACATCACACTCTCAGATCCTCTAGAGAATTATGCTGGAGCCTCAAGTCAATCTTGCAAAGCAAGAGGCACTGAGACTTGACATTTTTTCATTGCTCCTCAGAAAAACCTCAGCAGGAGGAAGAGGGTGGGCTTGTAAAGGCACATGCCTGCAGATAACTGCCCAAATCTGCTTCAGGCTGAGAAGTTTGCAATGCTTTTGTCTGTCAGACTGGGCAAAACTGGTCTGTGCTCAGAGCCCTTGTCTCATTTCAGGCACAGATCCAATTCCAACTGATCTTTTGTAGTGACTTGGGACCCTGCACTTTTACTGGCTAAAAAGTCCATGAGCTGACTGAGGTCTCCATTACAGCAGGATTTAGGATTCACCTCACTGAATCCCCATCTCCTGAGCTCTTGGGGCTTCCAACAGCACCTTCAGACCTTCCTCCATAAGGCACGTGTCCTACAGGGCAGGCAGTGGCAAGAAACATGCATATTGACAAGTTTTTTTCCCTCCCACGTCCTACATCTAGCTGTAAATCATTAAGCCAGTTCAGCATCAATAAAAGCAGAGGCACTCCTGAAGTCTTCCCTGTCACCTTGAGAATAGGGTGGCTGCAAAGATGATCCAGTTTGTGCTGCCAGGTTTCTCACTGGGGGTTGTGTTCTGTGGTGAAGTGGGACACATTAACTGGCAATCAATGCTACAGTGAAAAACAGGAGGTGTGGAAAGAGGAGGAAAAGCAGAGCAAATGGGACAGGAGATACCTCCAGGGTTTGCTTTGGAACTCTTAGGCAAAGAATGACTTAGGAGTTTCCATGACCATCCCAGGCTCCCTCAGTTTGTAAGTGGGATACAGAAAATTAAGACTTCTTGACATCAATGGCTGAAATCCAGCCACCCTCCCCTGACAGCCTGCTGTACCTCAAGCAAAGCAGCAGCAGCTCTGGCAAAAAGATGAGTGTGTGCAGGGAATGTGCCAATTTCTGCCTGGGTTTTCAGTCCCAGGACACCACACTGAAGGTTTTCCATAACCTGTGGAAGAGCCTGCATGGATTTATATTCCCAGCCCTGTCAAGATGATCTCATTGCCTCCGAAAGGAAGAGTGTGTCCATAAATCCTGCAGCCAGAAACAAGGCTCATTCATTTGTTTACAGGTGTCTGTGGTGCCAGTGATGTTCACCACAAGCTACTCCAGACCATACTTTAACATTAAAGATGTTTTCAGCAGCTAAGGACACGGCAACACAAATACCAACTGACCTAGCACAATGCAAGCACAGCAGGCTGTGCTCTCCAAAGCTCTCCAAAGGATCTCTATGCCACACAGAGACAGGAAAGCACTCCTTGGAACACAGTGCTACCTGCTTCCCATCCAGCTCACCTAGTACCAAAGGAAGGAGGTAAAGCCATGCTTTTTCCAGGAGACATTTGTTTGCAACAAAGGAAGGTGGAAACAGACAGCTCTGTAGTGCTGTAGTCCCTTAAACAACTACGACCAACAACCTCTCACTAATACTTACTAACACTTCTCTCCCAAAGGCTTTGAAGAAAAGTTATTATGAAAAAAGCTACCCATTTGTCTTGAGTGTGGATATTCTACTTCTGTAAAATACCCAAACCTTGCCCTGCAATCACAGCACTGACCAGGGGAAAGCTGCTAAGCATCTTGACTGTCCTGTTGGACTAGTAAAGCTGACAACATGCCATTCCTTCAAAAAGGTTTCTTAAGGGTCCTTGTTAAATGCAATGGTCATGAAACCATAAAGCAAGGAAGGAGACAGCTATCTCGTACAGTCCTGAGAGTCAGCCAGAGCACATGAACTGTTTCAATCTGATCTGTTTGCAGATTCTCTAGAAATTGTTTTGTTTCCAAAACAAATGCTACACACTCTGCTCTGACTTGGGAAAGGAGAAACATCCCCCCCCCCAATTTCCAATGCAACCATCCCAGCAGTGCTGGCCAGGCTTACAAACACACTCGTATGAGTGGGAAAGGAAACAGAGAGCCCTTCCAGTTTTCCAAAGGCTTATTGCAAACAGCAGGGAAGGAGAAGGGATTTTACCCATTAGGAAAAATATAGTGATGGTGCTTGTCCTTAAAGTGAACACTGCACAGCAAAAGGTGTTGGGCTGCACTGTCTTTTTAGCACTTTTCTACTGCTTTATAGGTGAGAAGGAGAGCGTGTATGGCAGGAACCATCCTTGGCTGCAGCACAGGTCAATGTGCTGGGTGCTGCACAAACCACTGCTCAGCCACCTTCATATTTTCCTGACCTTTGCTGTGCATCATCCAGAGCCTACGGCAAAGACAAGGACATGCCCACATAGCAGTCTCCAGAGAGTCAGAGATATTGTATATACCAGCTGCTTCCTCAGCCATCCTGCAATGAGAAATGTGCAGGTCACAGATGAAGAGGCAGGCACGCTGCATGCCAGTCAGCAGGCAAGGAAACAGCATGACCACGCTGGAAAATGAATCTTTCAGCTCTCTCCCAAGAAAGTTTAATAATCTCATCTTTCACGTGCTTACACCTCTGCTGGGTTTTGTTGCAGAGCTTCCCCACATGAGCCATACTGGCAGGGACAACTGGGGAAGGTTACAGGGAAAGGGGGCAGCAGGAGAAGAAGCCTTCAGCCCAATTCCCACAGGCTTTGCATTATGAAAGCCATGAGCCTTAATCAGCCAGCCTTTGTGGGTTTGTTTTAACCCCCTCCTCACTGCCAAACAAGCATCTCAGCTAACCTCCTAACATCATGCATGCACTCAACCATCAGGCAAAACAGGCAAGCACCTAAAAACCAGACATTTGCTTTCCTTCAGTGAGTGTTTTACAAAAGGTGCCAGTTTCCTCTGTGCCTGTAGCTGTGGGTGCTGTGATCCAGCCTGCTGTTCTCAAGCCTGCAGCTTATAGAAAAAAAAACACAACCAAAAACCAAAAAAACCCACTAGTGCTACAATTCAACCCTGCACATGCCCAGGACTTGTTACTTCAAGAAATGCCATCATTGTTCTCAAGCCAGGCAGTCAGGCGATGAACAGGCTTCTGTATTGTCCACTGCCTGCCTGGAGGCTTAGAGCAACAGCACTCAAGTATGAGTTCCTAAATGAGTATGAAATGCTCCAGCAACAAGGTCAAATCAAACTCATATATCCAGGATTATTTGCTGATAATCAATAGTAGATGCTGTGAGAACAGAGGGCACAAAAATGAACAGTCCCTTGAGATTCCCAGGAAAACAAAGAGTCGCCGCCAAAAAGAAACTTCAAATAAATCACATCCCTCCAACTCCCTGCCTCAGTGGGTACAAGAGCATCTCACACACCCGGAGGGATGTCTGTGTGGCTGCTGCCAACATGACATCACTTATCTGCCTGCACAGAGGGTCCCTGGGCACAGCAGCCACCCCCAGAACCCTTCCTGATCTGAAGAGTGCAGTGGCAAGGGCTGCAAGGCGAAGCTGACTGGGCTGCAACCCAACGCTTCAGGAAGGCTTTGAAACTGTTTGGATGGGAAAATAAAGTACTCCCAAGGCTTGGCAGACTGGATTAGAGCACCCCAGAGAGGCTTGAGATGGTCTGGTGCTTGCTTAAGGTGCCCTTCAGGCTCAGGCTGTGCACCAGTTCACCTGAGACTCGGGGTGTTGGGCAGGAGTAAGTAAGGAGAGTGCAAGAAGTTGTGGGCTCTGATGCAAACCCATCCAATGCTAACCATCCTCACAGCCAGAAATTGGCAGAGGGAACTCCCCACAGCCAGAAAACACACCTGCTCAGACTCTCTGTTGAGCTTTTTCTAGAAATGAAGAGCTTCTGCAAAGAACAGTTGCAGTGACTGCTGTCATTCAAAGAGACTGGAGCTCTGAAAGCAGAACATGCACCACTTTGAGAATTCAGAGTCACACCAACATCTCCCCCAAGGCAGAAAGGGAGAAAGCCAGTGTTTCAGTCAATAACTTAACCCCAAATTGCTTGACTTCACATCTTGATATCAAGTCAGCCAGACTGGACATGCAGGTTTTCTAAGCCTAGTCTTGCATGAGGCCAACAACCCAGTGTGCAGATCAAAGTTTGGCTAACAAATGTGCTGGAAAATATTGGTGTGCTGAGTTTTAAATGAATGAGGGCACCAGTATGTTATTTTCCATGAATGAAGCCATGAGGATGAAAAGCCTGGGGCAACAAGGGCAGCCTGAAAGCAGAGAGCATCACTCTGCTCACAGTGTTGCTGCAGCCTAACTTGGCTGGTGTGTATTTTATGAAGAATGATTCAGTTGAGCTTGTTCCTTGACATGAGGAAAAGGGAGGACAGTGAGTGTGGGAAAATGAGAGGATGCAACACAAGTATCTAGCATGGGGGAGCCACTCAAGGGACAGGGTGCAGCTCAGTTAATATGCAAGGAGGAACTATAAAAGCAAACTAAGACAAGGAGTGGAAACATTCTTTTTGGTAGACATGTGCCCAAGCCATGGCACAGCTGGGAAGAGAATCTCATAGCATCCCACCTCCAATCCCAAGTTCTAATTGCAGAAAAAATGCTGCCCCTCTCACTCCAACCAGATTGAGTCTAACATGGGAAGATAGAGGGGCTTCCCTTCGCAACCTTGCAAGGGGCCTGAAATGAAAAATACAGCTGGCTTCTTCCCCATTAGTAGTTAATTTCCTCAATCATTTTCACAGAGGGGAAAAAAAAGAGAAATGCTCGTGATCTGAGAGATGAAAGCAAATGAAAATAAGCCTCATAAAAACCTGCGCTGCCCTAAGGGAAAACTGCCCCACCACTTTCATCGGGGAATTATCAAAGGCCCCAGACTGGTGGGGGGTTGTTTGCATTTTATAAGACAGATGCTTTAAAGAGTATAAGTCCTCAAATAGCTGAGATTCCATTCTGCTGAACCCTCCAACTAGACTAGAAAAAGAAACAGCTGATCCCAGTTAGTCCAGCCTGGGGATCCAGCTCAGCCACATCAAGAGAGAGGACTGAAGCAAGGCACGGAGCCATAGAAACTCCTTTCCAATAAGATGCCATTGCCCCAGGCAAAAGAAACCACACGGCTCCCTAGAATGGCTGCAGGAAAGAGCAGGACAAAGCTCAAAAATCTCATTCATCTCTATTGCAAAATAGAGGCTGGGGTAGAAGGCATTGACTCATTCAGCCTGAGAACAAGAAGGGATTGCTCCTGAGGGACTTCTTTAAAAGGAGGATGTTTGGTTCACATTTTGCTTTGAGTCTGGGAACGTGGGTACTAAACTTCCCACACTTGGAACTCCCCTTATCAGAAAAGGCTTAACAAGCTCAAGAGCATTTGGAGAAGGAGCAAAGTCTTACTTGGCTTTTCAGCAGAGCTGTGAAGCCCACGTTGGTACCCTCACTTCCACCAAACCTGCACCAGAGAGAGGTTTGGCATCCTCAGCTCTGGTCTTGTGTGATGTTAGGAGTCTCAGTCCACACTGATGTCATGATCAGAGGCAGATGTTCAGAGGATAAGGCTGTCTGGAATGTTTTACAAACAGCATCTTATTTACTACAGCTAATGGGAACTCTTCACTACTGAACCATCATCTCCCCTAATGACAAACATCCCCTTCCCCAGACACATGCTTTTCCACACTGATCCCCATGGGGTAATTTATTTCAGTCCACCTAGCAAATAAACCCAAGACACTCAAAAAAAAATCCCCCAGCCTTGTTACCACATTGATTCAAGGTGTGGATCTGCATAAACCGTCTGACAGACACCAGCAATGAATAATTAAAACAAAAATAAAACCAACAAAGGATCTAAGACTTGAAATTACTCACTTGGAACAGCTACCACATCATTTAATCTTTCACAAGCATGGTCTATGAATAGGAAATAAGCAAAACTGGCTCTAGGGCACATGAATATTGCCCCTGGCTGGTTCATCTTGTGCACAGAAAAAATATGTCATGTACTACTCACAGCCAGAGCTTTGGCTCTGGAGCAAGGGACTGGATCTCTCCATCTGAGAGAACAGCACTCTCTGGAGCACAGCAAGAGAAACGCAGGAGAAAGTTGAGAAGCCCTGAAATCACTAGCAAGAACACAGCTATTCCATTGCTTAAGTGACTCCTGAAAGAATTCCTACCTCCAGCTCCCCAAACCTCTTGATTACATGTCCTCCTCCAACCCACACGAGCAAAATGTGCAAAGGTTTTAGCTAAATAATGGCTTGCACTTGCTGCTGACCTAAAACTGGACTGTAAATTTCTGCTTTCTGAAGGCAAAAAAACCCAAGGGATTGCTGTGAAATCAAATTGCTCCCTGGAGACACGCGAGTGCTGCAGCTCTAGATCATGTGAGGTTAAAAGAAGCTGAGAGCCTGTGCCCATTTCACCAGTGTCCACTTGTCAATCTGAAGAACTGGTTTTGCTCATGACAGTAACGCTCCAGGCAGCTCCTGCAGAAAGAGAATCTTTGTCTTTGGATGCCAAACACCTCCTAGGCTTGAGAGGAACGTTAGCTTAGAAATTACAGAACAGGCAAGAGGCTGCTAACAGGCTCAAGGTTCTCCCAACCATTCCTTCACTTGCATGTTGAAGGCTGGAGAGAAGCCTTGGACAGATGTCCTCCTGCTGGAGATTCTGCAGTTGGTGGATTTAGCAGCATGCAGCAGAGCAAATGACTTCTAAAAACAAAGCCTGAAGCTTTTCTCACCATATAATATATAGCTGCTCTGCTAGGAGAGGCTAAAGGTTATCTTGCTTTTTGTTTGGGGCACGTACTTGTGTCTG
Source organism: Turnix velox (assembly GCA_013400935.1). Lineage (NCBI taxonomy): Eukaryota > Metazoa > Chordata > Aves > Charadriiformes > Turnicidae > Turnix > Turnix velox. The sequence continues at coordinate 44,804 of VZTY01031012.1, forward strand.
GGACAGAGCTTTCTTGCAATGCCTTTTCCTGCTCAGTCTTGCACCCACTTCCAACCCCTCCCAAACCAAACTCGGCCCCGGGGTCAGCAAGCCCCATAGCTCCTGGATTCAGCAGGAACAGTGCCTGCTTGCTTCAAAAGGCAGATTTTGCCTGCATTTATACCAGCCCATGAGGCACGAAACAGCCTGGGAGGTCACACGTCCACCAGGGAATTTCAGGCAGGATCAAACAGAAAAGCAACAGCTGGGCTGAGTGAGCAAGTCCAGGTTTAATTACAGATGGGCTTGCTAATAAGCAAAGGCAAGAACAAAGTCAGTGAAAAGCCTTCCTTTTTCTTCCTGGCTCCTGTTCAGGCTGTGTAGAAACAGCTGCCTAGAGGAGAATCTCAAATAAGATACACCAACTACATTATTCTTTATTTTCTTTTTGGGGACTGCCCCAGAAGCCCTCTGACAAGTGGCAAGGACTGTTGGGCAGACCACAGCAGCTCACACCAAAGACCATGGGTTTGTGCAGGTATTTCCCAGCCTGTAGCTCAGCCCCCAAGCTGTGTCTCAAAGCACACACGTGCACAAGGACATGCACACAGTTTTCCAGCAGTAAGCTGCATGGAGAATTTAATTTGCTTTAGCATCCTGTGAATATGAAATAGTGTTGCAAAATAGGATTACTAGCAGAAAAGATGACAGTCCTAGCTCATGGGTACCACTTGGCTTTGGGGGGAGAGGGTAGAAAGCAGAAGTCAGGGCTCCTGGGATGCTCACCACCAGGTCATGTACTTAAAGCCAGGAGATCCTCTTGCTGCCCTCAGAGAGCCAAGAAACAGTGGTAAGGATGGGAAAGCATCCCTAAAGCACACAGAGAGGCAAGAAGGCACAATGGGGTGGGAGGGAGGCTTTTTTGAATCCCGGGAGCCTCACACTCATTTTTTGTGACAGCAAATTAGAAGGAATCAGTGGATCCCCTCATCATATCCAAGATCTCTGAGAGCATCAGCAAATGATTTCTAAAAACAAAGCCTGAAGCCTTTCTCACCATATGAGTCCACATGAGACCTCTGAGAGCACTAGGGAATGAATGATGGAAAAGAGAATCAACCCCAAACCCTCCCAACAAACCCATACCCTCTACAGATAGACTGCTGGGTGTCATGGGGGGACATGGTGGGAATAATGGGAAGGTTGGGAAACCATCACATCCCTGGGAACCAAGGACTTCTGACCTTTCTAGCAAACCCTGCTGAGAGAACTGGGTGGGTTGTTTTGTACTCCTGGCTTTAATTACAGCCAAGTGTTTAAGTTATTCTCCTCCAACCACCCCCACGTCGCTCACAAGCACAAATTTGGCTTTTTATAGCACATCCGGTATGGATGTTAAACACATTCAGGAAATGCACTTTCAGCCCCAAACATCCCTTCCCCAGGACCCGTTGGGCTGCAAGGGATGGGTAACATGGAGATGTGGAACCGGATGTTTGCTTTTGTGGCTGCTGCTTTCCTGGATTACTTCTGCCTGTTTAGAGAAGGGAAATTCAATAAATGCAGGGTAGGCTGCCTGCACCCAGAAATAATGCGAGCTGCTTGCAAGGTGAAGAAAGACAAGCCAGCTGGAGAGGCCACTCTGAGCTGCTCAAATTCCATACACACAGAACAAGGATCTTTTTTTCATTATTTTTTATAAATAGCTGACAAAGCTCCTGGGGCTGACTATGGCTCACAGCACAGTGGGTGTTCCACAGGCACATCTAGGATCCCAAACGACTTCATTTACCATGTCTTCCAGTCATGGCAACCCAACCAGGGCTCTCTTCTAATACACAAAGGGGAAACACAATGTCTCCCTCAAAACTTTTAAGTAGACAAAGGGTGCTAGTAAAGAATTGCCAAGCTCTGTTGGTCCCCAGGTGCTGCTCTGGCATGTTAACAAGGCTTGTGGCTCTCTACTCCAGAGGGACAGGACTTGGACAATAGCTTGGCTCTAAGTCTGAGACCTGACCTTTATGATTTTCTTAACATAAAGCACCTGCCTCTGGCTTTAAGGAACACTGCAAGTCTGGTGGTAATTTTCTCACCTGAAAAACACCCTGTCTTCCCAGCTGGAAGCATCCTCTTGAGCCCAAAGGCAATCTAAGGGATCAGTTTAGATGCTCTCCCAAGGTAGATGACTCACAGAGCACGCACAGAGCTGGAGCTACACATTGGCCAGGTTAGCCCAGTTAAACTCTCAAGAGTGCTGGGCTGTTTCATGCATTGATCTAAGCATCACTAGCAGAGCATCACTGCACAAAGCTAGTACATCCCTCAGCAGGTTGCAAAAATGGAGGTACAAGGGGCTGTACTGCATCAGGGTTTGCTGACACACCAGCAAACTGAAGGATGGCCTAATTAAGCTGCTTCCAAAATAATTGCACTGGAGAAAAGCTGAAGGAGTTCTTGAACTCATTATTTCTTATGTTGATTTTTTTTTTTTTCATATTTTGATGTCTATTCTTTACTTCAGGCATTTGCAGCATTAAACTGGGCTCTGGCTATTTCTTCAGAGCAAGCAGAGCACCAGCACAAGCAGCCCCAAACCACAGCAATGACTAGGATCACTGGCCATCCACCTCCTCCCTGTGACTAGTAGATAGGAGGAAACATGGATACCAGCAGAACAAGAAGGTGAACAGCCCATTGGGCTCCCCAAAGAGCCACCAAACCTGCCTGCACTCAGAGCAGCAGGGTGTTTGCTGGAGGAACTGGAAGGCCATGACAAAGGGCTGTCCTAGCTTCAACTGCCACCTGAACCACCTCTGTGGCCACCCAAGTAGAAGAGAGAATGGCAGTCCAACCCCCCCCCACAACACTTGGGTTACAATTAATGAGCTCTGGTGCAGCATGAACAACAGCAACAAGACCAAGCTCCTCTATGGATCCATTCATCTCAAAGAACAGCAGCTGTCAGGAGCCACACATGCACGTACTGTGCCTTCACTGCCCTCCTCTATGCAACACTTAGCTGGCAAAATGAGTGACAATTCAGCTGCTGCAACTCCATAACAGCCCATCTCAGGGAAAGGCAGCCTTAACTCACACTGGAGAATCCCTCTCCAGCAGATGGGAAGGACAATGTATTCATTTGACTGGTCTTGTTTCTGTGTGACCAAATGGTACTCAAGCTTATGTCTTTCAAATAGAAATGCAAACGACAGACTTAAATAAAAATCACTGTTGGAACACAGAAGCATCTCCTCTCTTCCCAGTGAGAGGGTGGGGTGATCTCCCAAGCTCATCAGCAGCCCTGGTGACATGTCAGATGCACAGGGGACCCGACTGCTTTGTGTCTTTGACAAGCATTATGATAATCTTAGAATGAGCTGTTAGAGCTTGAATGGAAAGTGACAAATGCACATCGAAAGGATATTAAAGAATATCAAAGAGGAAAAAAGCATCTCTCATACAAATGTTTCCCCAAAATTAAGTGATATTAGAGAAGCCACAGCTCAGTCTGTCATGGCTTTTTTATTTGTCCAGAGGCCAAAGCTTTCAAGGGGACTACAGGGCAGTCCCAGGCATGTCCTTGGCTACCTGCAGTTTCATCAGGCTGCTCAAGACACTCAAAACAGTATTTCCTCACACAGATGAATGATTTACAAGGATTGAGAAATTCAAGCCTGAACATACAAAGTGAGTCACTGGGACTCACAGGTTTCTTCATCTGCTTCCACCCCCTCCAATTTAACCCCCCTTCCAGGCCTAGTCTTGCTCCCACTGAAATCCTGCAAAAAAACAAATATCCATTACCTTAAATACCACAGATCCTACATAGACTTGAGCTCCATCTCTCTCACTAAGGGTCTATAAATAGGTAAAGAAACCACACACTCACCCAGAGACTGTTGGGAAAGCAGCTGGAGCTGCCGACTGCCTTTTCTCTTGCTGCTTCAGAAAAGATTTAGCTTCTTTTGAGGTCGAGTCCACTTCTTTAGTCACTCTGTTGGAGGAAAAAAGACAAACCAGAGGGTAAGGAAGAGCCACACTCACAACAGAAAACCAAAGATTCACTCAAAACAGGTAGAGGAGTCCCCACACCACCTGCAGAGATCACCATCAGCTGCAAGCTGAAGAATATACATTTTATTAAGGTTTCCAGTGATAAACCCTCTATATTCATGGCATTAAAAAGGAAAAGACTGTCTAATTAGAGCTGGGGGAGGAGGGGAATTTTTTTTTTTCCTTCAAACAAGCAGGAATGCTTATTCATTCAAGCAGGCCTGTCTCACTAGCAGCCACTCAACGTTCTGCTCAGGTCACTGGGGGCAATTCCAGGCTCTTAATTGGGCTCTTGATTTCCTCATTTGTTGGTCAGTGAGGCAGCTCTTCTGCCACAGCTGCTCTGCCACCCACGTCTCACAGCCCAAGGTGCTTGGCAACATCTGCAACCCAAACTCAGCACAGAAACTGGCTCTGGGGATGGGGAACAGGAGAGAAACCTCTGACAAGGCAGAATGCAGAAATATGCTCTCATTTTCATGCTCATTTTTGTTTGAGGCCCCGAGGGCACAAAACATTGAACTTCATAAAATCCTAAGTCAATATGGCAGGGAATGAATTGCAAACATGTGCAAAAATTTTTAGAAAACCACTCAATAATTACTTGTTAGAAAATCCCAGCTACTTTAACCCTCCTCATTTACAGTGACCTGCCTCCAGCAACACATTTTTACACCCTTGGTAGCTCTTAATGAGGTTACCCCACTTGCTAACAATTTTGCTCCCTTTTAGCACAAGCCTGTGAGCATCTCTGAGCTGTGGCCACCTCTGCTGCCAGCAAGAGTTGGCAGGCTTATTCCTGGTGTAGAGCTTGTGCCCATATGAATATTTGCCCTGGTTACAAGTTAAGTTAATCAATTTGCCTCCTACTCTCCAATTGCCATATAGAAACTGGCTGATAGACATGGAGAAGCCCGAGGACCAGCAAACCTCTCTGAGTTACCAGAAAGGAAAGTGCTGAGGAGTTATTTGTTGAGCCTGGAGGCACTGATGCTCTGAAATGCCACTTGCACTCAACCAGTGAACACACATCCCCATCCTGAGAATGAATCAGCATCTGAAGAACCGGTTAGGGAAGGGAAAATGTTCCTCCTCCATCACCCCAGACTGCAACATTCAGAAATAAGAATAAATTCTTGTGCTGCACACCTCCTGCTCTGCCAGTGCAGGAGATTAACCCCAGTTCACCCCCTGGCATTGTCACATGCCTTTCAAACTGGTGGCAGTCATGCAGACACAGACAAATCCCATGTTATGAATATTTAGAAGTGTTTACTGATCAGATTTGGTGAGAAAAGCAGTTCAGGAAGGAAGAAAAAAACCTTGCTGCAGCATCGTCACAATTAAGACACCCCCAACACAACACCACAGTCACAGCCCTCGGCAAGGACAGTCACATCAGGCAGAGTCATACCCCAAAGGTTACTCTACATCCATGAATTTCCTTTGGCAGAATAAACTCAGTGTCTTCATGCAGCAACTTGGCAAAACTCCCCACTGGCTGCCTCCAGCCACCAGTGTTGGTTTCAGATTAATATAATCACACAGTCTATTTATTTTTAAGTGCAACATCCAAAGAGCCAGCTCTGTTCCCTGCTCAGCTGGGGAGCAGCAGTGTTTCCCATGGACTCTGCCATGCTGGCTCCCAGCAGAGTCCTCCTCCTCCTGGCATCCCCCTGAACTCTTTTGCCATCAGAGTCCACCTCTAGAGTGCAGGAAGTCACCATGAGAAACATCAGGCAGAGCCCAAGCATGCAGGGATTACAGAGTTAGAATGCATTAACCACATAGCCTGGAAACAAACCTTTCTGTGGTGCTCCTGATATAGCCATGAGTCCTAAAGCAAGCCCCTGAACACTTCTGGGACTTGAAGATCAAAAGGACCAAGAGGAGGTAGGCAAGGTCACAGACAGAACACCTTGCCATTAATGCTGCTTGTTAGGCTATGAGATGACAGCCCAAATGCCATCCAGAGACTCAGTATCACCCAGACCACCTTCAGTATCCAGGAACCCCAGTAAACAGTAAAATGTCTCCAAAATCTCATCTCTTTGCTGTTTGGGCAGAGATGGAAAGTGGGATAAATCTTGCCTTACCATCCTACATAGAATCTTACAATG
>VZTY01031012.1:51205-64827 GCA_013400935.1 Turnix velox
CTTTCTGTGGTGCTCCTGATATAGCCATGAGTCCTAAAGCAAGCCCCTGAACACTTCTGGGACTTGAAGATCAAAAGGACCAAGAGGAGGTAGGCAAGGTCACAGACAGAACACCTTGCCATTAATGCTGCTTGTTAGGCTATGAGATGACAGCCCAAATGCCATCCAGAGACTCAGTATCACCCAGACCACCTTCAGTATCCAGGAACCCCAGTAAACAGTAAAATGTCTCCAAAATCTCATCTCTTTGCATTTTGGGCAGAGGTGGAAAGTGGGATAAATCTTGCCTTACCATCCTACATAGAATCTTACAATGATCTGGGTTGGAAGGGACCTTAAAGATCATCTAGTTCCATTAGACCTCCCATTAGATCAGGTTGCTCAATGCCTCATCCAGCCTGGCCTTAAACACCTCCAAAGAAGCATCTCCAAAGAATCTGGCTTGTCCTTTCAATGACAGACACTTCTGCAGCAAAGAAATCATTTTACCACCCAAGGGCACAAGACAGGTTGCTACTGAGGGATTACACAGGCTTTGACACTTGCTTCCTATGGCTGGGCACAGAACAGAACACTCTGCTCTTTTTTTTTTTCCCCCCTTTGGACTACCAGCAGCTGCTCTAGCATGTATCTTTGAAACTATCTGCTGTAGAAACTCAGATGCAAGGCTGAAAGCAACCTGTTCCACCAGGCCTGCCCAGTTAGGCAGAGAGGAATGTGTCAGAAACGTAATTAAAAGTGACCTTTCAAGGCAATTCCATCACAAGACCCCACTGATTGCCTCACAAACTGAAACAAAAGCAACTCTGCTGCTGCTGGGCCAATGCCAGCTGTGGCTCCTACACCACTCCAACAAGAATGACAAAAGAAAGAATATTAAAGGGCTTTATAAGGTATTAATTGAGGTTATACACATTTCAACCTTTCCCAGATCCCAAACTAGGAAGGGTTAAAAAAAAAAAAAAAATTCTGGTCTGTATTATTATGGGAGACAATAACTCTCTATGTAGAAACCCAAACACTTCTTGTTCTCCATGGGGAGAAATGGGAGCCATCAATCCAGCTGGAAGAAATCACAGTCATTACTAAGGAAAATTACAAGACCTTTCACTTTTAAATACTTGATAAGCAACTATTTGCCTGGCTGTTTACTGGGATGCTGTTCACACATTGTACTCGAGGAATAAACATGAAAACAAGTATATTGTCAGCTAGAAAACAAGTAGCTAGTGTCTTGGCCACTTGCAGACCCTGCAATTCACACTCAAAACCACTCCCTCTCATCACTTTCCTGTAAAGATTTCATTATACTGCTATAGACTATAATAAGGACTCCAAAACACAAAAGTCTTATTAATTGTTTTTTAATCATGTTGGAGCCTGGTAGCACAGCTGATACTACTGTACAAGGTTCAACTCTGAAACAGAAAGGTCTTCTATATATGAAATTTATTATATGCTAGAAATTAGATAACTAAGCATGTCTGATATTTAAAGATATCTTCCTTCACCTCTGAACCAAAGTGGAACCCATCTCATCTGCTCTTTTGGTGCCCAACTGTGACTACATGATTTCCATCTTTCACTGATGGACTTCTCATCTTTCCCTTCACATTTACCAACTGCAACCTGTGTGCATGGAATAAGCTCCAGTTATGCCCTCTGGGTACCATATGTCACATGAAGACAACCCATGTGCTGTTTTGGGCTGTCCAAAAAGTTGTTCCACAAAGCACACACTCAAAGAACTAAACTGTAGCACCCTAATTTAAGTTCAAGCATTTGACCTGCTCCCACCAGTCCCCTTAGCCACATAGACTGCTAGAAAGAGGAAAAAACTGCTACAAATAAGCTAAAATGAGCACCCTGTTCACACAGCTCCAGCTAATCTGCAGGGCTTAAACCCAAATATTCATGCTTTGGATCAGAAGCACATAGCCTGCTGTGTAATAACAACCTCACATATTTCAAGTGCTAAAATCTCTCCAGCTTGCTCAACACTACTGCAGCCTCCTAATCAAAATGCCTGGTACACATCAGGCTGAGAAGGCACATATTGGTATTTGGGAATAAGGGGACCTGGAGCTGAGAAGGCAGTTAAAAGATCCCTTATCTCAGCAGCACAAGGCTACCATCTCTCCTGCCCTCTGTGCTGAGAAAAGGAGAGCAAAAGGAAGCTCTGGAAAAAGCCAGCTCTTTACCACTCACACTCAGGACACACAGCCCTCATTTGGGAAATCTGGCCCAGTTTAGACCTGACACAATTACAAAACTTTCCATATGATCTTAGCTCTGGGGAATCACAGACCAAGGCAGGAGGGAAAGGAGGCTAATTATGCTTTTCCAATATTCCCCATCTGTGTCTAGCCTCATTAAGCAGTCCTCCAGCCTTTGGGAATGATCACTTGAGGAACGAGCAATACTCATCTACAGGCATCTATTAAAAAAAAAAAAAACAACTAATCCCCTTTGAGCCAAGTGGAATATTTTGTCTGACTATTTTTTTGGCCAACTCTTGTGTTTGAGCTACCACATTCTGGGTGCCTGAAAGATCCTGAAGTCCCAGCAGTGCACACCTTCAGCACCTTCCAGCAGAGGATTAAGTCCTCACACAAACTGAACCTCCAGGCCACAACTGCCTGCACACCAGGTATGTATTTATTTCATGATGGATTACCTGGTGCAAAGCAAACTGAGTTAAAACCAACACATCTCCATCACTCCTCTAATTTCAAAAGCAAAACGTTGGTTTTTCTCCCTTTTAGAGGAAAAAAACAACACTCTTCAACCCAGGTGGGAGAAGCTGCTCCCTGGGAAACGGAGCCTATTCCCTGAAGCAACACAGACAAGACCAGGCTGGAGCAACTGATAATTTTGTGGGCTGTCTCTTAGCACAGAGGCTGCTGGCTGGTTTTTTAAAAAGAAACAAATCTTATCAGAGCTCTCCTGGAGTCAGGCAAGGGCCAAGGTGCCTGTCTGGTGCTGCTCCTCTCCAATCAGTCTGACCCAAGCTGCCTCTCAAACCAATTCATCTGAAAACAAGTGGAAATGAAAGGTATATTAACATCAATAATGGATAAAAAGTACTTTTTGACATCCTCATCTTAACCTTGTAAGCCTTGAAGGAAATGACCAATTTTCCATCATCTCTTGTGTGGCAAAGACCTTGTGACAGATGTAAAGAAAACACAAGGACAGTGGTGCCACATGAGATGCTGACCAAGCTGTCAAGCCCCTCTGGGGCTCTTGTGTGCTACTTCCAAAAGAAGGTCTCTAAATCCAAAAGGAAGCAGCACTCCAGTTACTGAAACCCCACTGGGGCTTGCAATAGAGCACATCAAACACAGCTCTTGAGTCACTGACCCACAGTCAGGGCAAAGGCTTCACCTCCCTGATAATTAGAGCTTTATCCACACCAGTCTTAAGTGTCTCCAGGCACTGGGTCTCTGGTTTGCTTCTTTGGATAACTATTCCCTTGGCCAACCCCAAATCCCAAAACACAGTTTGCATTTCAGTCTTTGAAGCATCCCATTGTTTTCATTTGTGCCTCCTAAAAGGATTAACTATAGAACATGTTTCTGACCTGAGCAACCCAGGTGAGCAGATTGTGAGTGGCAGGAGGCTCCTCTGACCTTGTCACCACAACTTGGACATACCCCAAAAGCAAGATCTCCCCCCCGAAAACAGTGCTGTGTTCATGTAACATGATTTTCCTCTAGCCTAAGTAAGGAATATCATTGTTCTGAAGAGCCAGGAGTTCAAAATTCACTTACAGCCATGGACACAGGGGTTATAGAGATGGCAACATGAGCCAGCTCACACTACAAAGCAACAGCATCCCCAGGGGGAAAAAAAACATGCTGGGCTCCACTCAGTTTGTAATGTGTTAATGAGATAGTGAGGCAGAGAACAGCTTTGCCTTCCCTTCAGGCTAACACAGAAACCCTCTTGCTTCAGAACCTCTTAGTTACAGGGGAAAAAAAAAATTCCATCTTGCAAGCTGTACTTTCCAGTAGGGGAAAGCCCAGGCCCAAGGGCTGCAAAGCAAACTCTGCCAGCTTCTCACCAGACATCAAAAGCCCCTTTCTGAGCCCAGAGCTGTCAGAAATGAGCTTGGAAGCAAGGGAAATATGGCAAGCAGCAAAGTGCTGGGGCTGCATCCGAGGCCCCTGCAATGGAAGGCATGAATAGAGGGACAAAAGTTCCCCTTACCAATAGCAGAAGAGCCCTTGTGAGACCTGAATAGGTCACTAAGCACCTTCTGTGTCCAGATTTTTAAAAGCCAGAAAAGTATCTGAGAGCCAGGTACAGAACCAATGTCTCCTCCCTAAACTAATGGGGAAGGGTGGGATTTTTACTTGAGCATTTCCACACTAACTACACACACACAACACAGGCAGAAAAAAACACTAGGAAGGACCTGAAGATGGGAGAACATGGTTAGTCACTCTTCCCAAAGCTGATGCAGAACCCAGATACTACAGATCTGAAAGCCCTAGAAATTCTCAAGGTANCAGTCATGCTTCCCAAAGCTGATACAGACCTAAAAGCCCTAGAAATTCTCAAGGTATATCTGCAGGGCAAGCCATCACTTTGGAGCAGCTCCCATCTTGAAAGATCCCAGCTGAGCCTCCTTTTTCATCACACTGATTGCCAGACAAATGAAACTAGCACACATCACTTATTTCCTTAAAAGCATCAAAGCATCAAGTCCTATTAAAACCACAGGCTGACTTTCAGGTGGACATCTGCCCAGGCACTTTGGGATTTTCAAAAAGCACGGTAAGACAAAGGAGAAAGATGGGAGTCAGCATGTCAGTGAACAATGGTAACATGCTGGATAAAGTGGGCACTTCTCTGGGCACATTTCCAAGTCACAGCCCCCTGTGCTTTGGTTTCCCCATCTGAGGAGTTGATCAGAAGCCTCATCTGCCCCATCTACTAATGAAAATCCTGAATAGGAGCTGCTCCTTAGCACATTCCCCTTCTCAAAGCACATTAAACAGACCATAATGTGATTTACTTTAGAAGCAAATGCTCTCTGGCTTAGAGTTCTGGCAAGGTTTCTCCCACTGTTTATGAAGTCTGAATTTCTTCAGCTGCCTCAGAGAAAGGCAAATGCTTAAAGAGCAGACTTGCACACATCACAGCTCCTGCTCACACTTAATGATCTCATCTCTGGGCCACCCTTGTGCCAATTGCTGCTGTAGGACATTAGGATTCCCCAAGGAAATTCTGGAGCATCAGAGTGAGGATGCACACAGAGGAAAGGTTATCCAAACACGGCCTCCAGACCTTTTAGTTCTTAAGCATCTTTTGAAGGCTAACATATTTTCCACTTACTGGCTTGAAATAAAAATCAATAGCTGGTTTTTAGATTGGAAAAACCCAATATAAGCTGCAGATAACGGAGGCACACTCTGACCTCTAAGAATAACAGCATAAGGATAGGAACAGGCTGGTGCCTACAATCCTTTATGCCCAAGATCAGCACTTTGGTGACAAGCAACTAGTAACTTTTTAGACTGTCCACTCTAAACAACAGTCACACTGATATGCTGTGTAATTCTGGGTGGTTCAATTTGTCTTATGGTCCCAAGGCATCCTGTCTTCAGATGAAATTTAAGTAAAAATATTAAAAGCCAAGGGTTTTGCACTCTTTTACAAGCCTTCCTTTTACAAGGAAGTGGTATATCACAGGAGAGTTTTCCCTAGAAGCCCTTAGCCAAGGAGGACTGGAGATAAAACCCTGTGAACATCTAGCATCATTGACATGACAGAGAGGTCAGATTCTGAAACAGCTTTTCAAGGGGCTACTGAAATTTGTCTTATTTTTCCTAATACTTCCTTGCTACTATATAGAAAACCACTGCAAAAGTCACACCAAAATAGGATGAGTGTTTTTTTACCTCTGCCCCTATTAGTTCAGTTCATTGCCTTCCATATCTGATCTGAGCACACCCATCTACCAGTTCGGGTGGGGGCTGTGCACCACTTGCTCTCCACCTGGAAAAAAAGGCAGTGCCTTCCAAATATAGGGTTTCTGGACACATTTTCTGATAACATTCCCCTGCCTACTCACATGTATAAGCAATACAGCAAAGAAAAGCACATATGGAACCTGTCACACACATATCAGCCTTCAACTGACATGCACACAACATCAACAGGAGACACACACCCAAACTATTCATCTTTCTCCTGGTTTTAAAAGGAACTGTCAATCACTCCAGCACTCTGCAAAACCATGTGAGCACAGATGACCAAGATTCACACGCAGCAAGAAGTGTGAGCATGCTGTCACCCCCCTGCTATTGTTCATCCACTGGCTTCCCTGAAAAACAACTGAAGGTAAGGAGAGAGTTAATGGTACTACATGTTCCCTCAGTGCTAATTAGCCTAACACATCTGACTGAGCCTTGCTGAGACCACGGAGCAAGAACACAGATGGACAATTACACATTTTTAAAATTGCTCTCTGTGCCAGCTCTAAACCCTGAGACTTGTGGGAGTACATTCCCTGCTCTTTTTTTTGCCCTTGGAATGAATTAACTCTGTCAGCTTCAACATTCTCCTCACTCCTGGCTTAATGCTTGCAGGAAAAAGCAGGAGCAGTGACTATTGTTCAGCTACCTTGACTGTCTTCAAAGCAAAGCAATAAAATAGGAGGTCATATCTCCCAAACTCCTTGGATTACTTTCCTTTTGCTTCCCAACTTGGTCACATTTGGTCATAGAATCACAGAATGGTTTGGTTTAGAAGGGACCTTAAAGATCATCTAGATCCAGCCCCCTGCCCTGGTCAGTCTCAGCTGTCATCTAAGGAAAGAGCAGAGAGGACACCACAGCCACTTAGAAGGAAATTTGAGGCTGAACAAGGATTTTGGAAAGCTGGAGTTGTTCCCAGATGCCTGATTTGCTCCTCCTGCAGCTACTTCCACCTGCTCTGTCCCGAAAAGGGTCAGGATCAAGGAGCTGAAGTTCTGGAAAATGATAGATTCAGGGTTAGAAACAAAGAGCCATCAAGGACCTGGTACTACTCCTCTATATTAAAAGCACACAGATGAGCTAAGATTAAAAAAAATTAAAATAAACTCTTTCAGAAATGAGAAGCAGCATCAAGAAATGCACAAGAAGCAGCATCAAAACCACAGAGAGCTGAGTTGTAACCACAGCACTGCTGTGTACAGGTCAGCACTTCTCCTTGGCACGGGGGAATAAATCAGACCTTAACTAGCACAGCAGAGCTCACCAAGGTGAAATCACAACACAGCCTGGGCTCAGAGCTCACCCTCCCACTCAGCCAGGTCTAATCTGAAGGATATATTGACCTTGAGAACTCCAATGGACACCAAAAATAAAAGCAACTATGGCCATGGCCCATAGTCCTGCCTGCACAATTTCCATTGTCAGCAGCATTCTTGTGCAAAGGAGATCTGCAATGTTGGCCAAGAGAGGGCAAGTTAGCACAGGCAAGTCTCCTGACAAGAACCTGCCCACAGCCACCTCAGTTCACCTTTGTTTCTGCTCAGAAGGTCATGAATTTCACCACCAAAAGCCACCGATCCAACTTAAGGTCTTTAAGTTCCAACTTCAGGACAATCTCCTCTGAATAACCCTTTTTTATCTTGACTGCTTTAGGCAGCATGAAAACCTGTGAAGCAGCAACACAGAATGAGCAACTATGTCTTTCTAGAAACATCCTAGATGATAAATTTTTACAGATGGTAATGGATGAAAATCAGGATCTCTTTAACCCCACACTTCAAGTCAGGCAGATGGAATACCAACCTCAGCCAGCACAAACCCTGGTGATTACTATAATGATCTAAGATTGGTTATTAATCAGATGCTTCATGTACATCTTGAAAGCTTTGTATTTTGCTTTTAAGCCCCACCAGAACCATCATCTCACCCAGACCATGAGCTGTCTCCCCACTCTGCTCAGTGCACAGAGCCAGCACATCCTCCCAGCACATGGTGGATGATAAATCACCCATGTTGTGGGTGACCAGAGGTTATTCTAAGTCACAAATCTGGTTTCCTAGAAGAGCCAACAGCAGGGAGCCCTTACCCAAAGAAGGAGCCCAGATAAATGTTTCTGACATGAGTTTGCCCTGCTCCTTTTACACAAAACTGTGTGAACTCTTAAGGATTCATTACATCCAGTAACAAGTGCCATTCTCACCATGATGCTGACTATTGTCCAGTGTGTTTGGCATCTGGTCCTTCGTCATTTGATTAGGAACATGCAGGACATGAGTTTGGATTCCTGGGCATCCTGAGCCACAAGATCAATCAGACCAATCAACACCAACTCCTACACATTTCAGTTTTCATGTTCCCAAATGGGGAATGACAGTTCTTTAAAAGGTGCTTCATGGACAAAGGAAAGCTAAGGATTGTCCCTCTTTACATCTCTAAAGCTTTCAAGGACATCAAACACATCAGAGAGCTTTCTTCACTTCTGTATATACACCTGGACTAAATGCCTTAATAATACCCAACCAAAAATAATCTTTAAAAAAGCAAACAATAGCTGTGGAATTGGGTCATCATCTGCCCCTGGGAGCAAGAAATAAATTCCACCATAAGTCAGGTGATTTCCATGGCTGTGAATTTAAGCTGAGAGCTCTCAATGAGAGAACTGCTACCCAAACCTGGGCATTCCTGCACCAAGTTTCAAAGCAACAGTGAGCTTTAATCAAGAAAACACTGAAGAATACTTGCAGAAGCAGCCTGAATTAATCAAGAAACAGGCAATTAAGAAGTAGATAAAGATTACTGAGCGCAACATGAAAAGATGAGCTTCAGTCAAACCCAGCAAAAAGTTCACCAATCTTCTCAGCCTTTTAATTCTAAAGCAAGCAAAGAGTACAAACATTTAGCTGCTACACAAGGTCCACTGTAAACCCAAAGCTCCATGGCTGTAAAGGCTTCTGGTTTGGGCTTCTGTGGTCTGGCTGGTTCTGACCTAGCAGTAAGAATGATGCTTTTGGCACCCAGCAGCAGGGGGAAGAGAGGCAGAGTGCAAGAAAGCACCAGCTGCATCTTTAGACTCACTTACCCCAGCAACTAGACAGCAGGAAGGGCATCTAGAAACTTCCTCCTGAAACATTTCTATGTGGAACCAGGACCAGCACACTGCCAGCAGCTATGCAGCCTGCATGACAACTCTGGCCCCAGATGTGGTGAGAAGCCAAGAATTACAACACAGGAACACCTGCCAGCCACGCCAGGGAGCTGAATGGAATGGGTTCAGTGTGTGAGCTCAAGAAAAGAACTCAAGGGTTAATGCAGTAGCTAATTTACAAGTCCTCCAGGGGTCAGGAGCAATTGCCTCTGAGAAGTTAGTTATTTGCCACCTACCAGCAGCAAGGATTTGACAGGAAAGGCCCACAGTGCAGAGGTCTGAGGCCACTGCCCAGACTGGTGAGAGTCTTTCTGGATTTCAAAACCTCTCACCCCTGGAGAAGGCAGCCTTGTGGGAAAGTAAAGGGAGCTGAAACAAGAACACCTTGCTTTGAGGAAAAGAGCAGGGCTCTCTCCAGAGGCAGATGGAGAGTGGAAACCCATTAGGCTTTCCTTTAGCTTGGCTGCTTTGTTTGTTGAGGGAAGTGCCCAAGGTTCACTGAGGCAGCACAAGCCATGGTGTTGCCCACATGACACACATCAAAAGAGTATAGCTGCTGTGATACCAGGAAAACATTCCCACCAAAAGAATAACCCAAGTGGGTAAAGCTTTGGATTTAAAGCACACAAGCATAGAATTATGAAACCTCTAATTCTGAGTCCTTTACTCAGAATTTTCAATATATGAACACAGCACAGTGTCCAACAGAGGCCTCTCATTCCCAAATTAGCACCCAAGCCAGACACCCATGATTCCTCTCAACTTTGTTTTGCCTCCCAGAAACCAAAAAGAAGATAGAGAGAAGATGTTTCAAAATAAAAACTACTCCTGCTAGCATTTAATGACCTGATTTTGCTCTTCCCTCCCATGCTGTCACACTGCCCGTGACTGACACTGTGGGGCTGGGTCAGCTCCATGTATGTGAGGTCCCTTCTGTTGGAGTCCTGGATAGACATAAAAGTCAATTTTCACAGGAGCAGGGATGAACCATTTTGATACACTGAGCACAACAGTGATTTAAAGAAAGCCAAAGGCACGAGTAGCTTGGATTGCCAAAGAGAAAACAAGCCCCATCATGCTGCAATCACGTTTTGCAACAGATAAACCCTGGCACCAGGGATGTGATTCTCTATTAATGCAAGCACACGTCCTGCATTGTGAGGCAAGCTGATAAACCAGACTTCAAAGGAGCTTAAACCTCCTCTGCCAGTGAGAAATGACTTGAACTCCCATTTGGATGCTGAACTGCCTTTGCAAATTGGTCCTGCTGCCCACAGTTACAGCCACCGGGGTGACAGTCACCTGCTGCTCCTAATCTGTTGAACACCAGGGATGAATGAAAAACAGACAGGAAAGTCACAACTGGAAAACAGAGAAATCATTTAAGATTTCTTTCCAGTTCAAGATTCAACAGCTTTGTTTATACAAAGTAAAATCATGTAATCTATAAAATTAAGAGCCACTAAGTTCTTTATGTGATAATTGGTAATTTGTAACCCTCTGAACCTGAACTTCAGCATAAGCAATTGACAGAAGCTCAGGCTAATCAAAATGTACATTAAGTGCAACAATTATCTGTAGGGGAGTTGACAGTTTAAAGGTTTTCACTACTGGAGCACAGCCCTGTAGCTGGAGACTTCCTTTCAGATGATATCTGTTACTCCAACCACATACAAGAGGTTATATCATCCTCTTACAAGCAAAATTAAATTGTTCTGCAACATAAGATCAGGGTCAAACAATCTTCTGTTAAGAGCTTCAATGAGAAGACTGTTGAAATTTGTATCCTGAAACCATCAGTGCCTAAATACTGTCTGAAATTTGTCTCCAGCTTTCAAAAGAGCAACACTCAAAAGCAGCCCCAGATATTTAAAAAGGAAAGCAAGAGAAACAGTTCTCATTCCAGTTCTTTCAGCCCAGAAACATGCACATACAACTACCATGTGTTGGGCTTTCAACTCAAAGTATGCCAGTTGCTTCCCCAGGCAAGGAAGTCAGTGTTTGGTATTCAGAGCATTTGGGCTCCTGCAAGAACAACCTCCTGGTATCCTAAAGAAAAAGCAGCCCCCAGGCACTCCCCTACTGCCATTACAAGAAAGTCCCAGGAACTGTAAGCAGCAACAGCTCCTTATATCCTACCCACAGCTGACAGTGCAATGCACTTAGAGATGCAAGATGTATCAAGCACCTTCAGCTCCAAGCATGAACCACTAGACTAGAGCAAAAAACATCAAAAAGTTTTTCTTGTTATGACAGACTAAAGCAAGTAGCACATTGTAACCTTGGCACCAGTAGGAAACAGTCCTCAGACCTTGCTGCAAATCTTTTGCTGGCTCTGTAACCTCTCACTACAACAGCTGCTGCAAACAAGGACTATATCATCCTGGGTGGTTTGCAAGGTGACAATCCCCTGGCCACCCAGGCCCTAGCTTCTGCCCATTTGATCAAAATTTAGCAGAAATTTTTATTGATTCCTTTGCAGGTCCCCAAGGGACAAGGTCAGTATCCAGCAGTACAAAGTACAACTTGGAAACCTGGAAGCTATTAAAAAATCTATAGATAAAACACTGATGTCAAAAGCACGAAGTCAGCATCTTGGGAGCCCTAGACAAATTCTTTTCACATAAGGCAAGTCATTCTTTGAAGGACAGAGAAAGTTTGCTTCGTAGAAAGATGATGGATACTCTCTCTCTCTCTAAACCGGGAGTGGCACATTCCTTGCCATTTAATCAGTGAATAAAGAGCATTCCTACAGCCTGGATTCTACAGGAAAGTAAGGAAGTCGCTGCCTCTGCTCAGATTTTCCAAAAAGCATTGATATGAGCAACAAGAGCAGCGGAAGCGCCTGCTCTCTGTTTCCTCCCCCCGACTTCGGCAGCTCGGGTCTGATGTCTGGGAACTGCTGCCCTCTGCTGTCACACACCACACCGGCGAAATTCTCACCTGACAAAAAGAGGTTTCCAGCCTACACATAAAAGAATAAAACTGCGGTAGTAACCACAAGGACACGGTGCATTCAGATTTCAAGTGTGTTCACCCTCAGCCCTTTTTGCAGCACATTCCAAGAGGCATCTTCCAAACTAAACTCAACCTAGAGGATGATTTTCACCCCAGCCCATCACCTTTCTTGGAGTTTTAAGAGGTAAAGGCACTCACCTATTAGTCTATTTAGCAAAACACCATTTACTGTCTTCAGATCTTTGTAGGGGACAGTGCTCGTGACCAGGGAAAGCCAGCTAGTGTCCTGTCCCCAGCACAGACCACAGGGCTTAGGCTAGACTGAAGTAATACAACACATTCCTGACATTCCTGTGGGGCCATATGAGGCTATCTCTTTGTCTCATCCTTCACAGTGGCAGTGCCACCAAGAAATTTTACCAGCACTGTCCAAATGGGGAAGCCAAAGTGAATTTATAGGCATCTTTTGAAGGGCAGCAAAGACTGAGGCCAGGAGATAAGGATAATCCGTACCCCTCAAGCAGAAAAACCTTGGCCTCATTTTCCTTGAGGTCTGTGCTCAATATCATAAAAGAGTGTGAAGGAAAAAGGAGAATACAACACGTGCTTCACAGCACATCTCCAGCCAGCCAGCAGGAGACTAGCACCCAGCTTGCACGGAGGCCACAAGCAGACAGGTCACACCTATCAACTCACCTGACTTCCTCACCAGCAAAATCAAACACTTTGGTGATCGTCACTTTTCCTGAATCTTTTGGCTTCTCAGATGCTTTTGGTTTCTCCTGAAGCTTATTCCCACTCTTCTCTTCTTCAGCCTGTGAAACATACAAAGGAGAAAGCAAAGAAATGCATTTGTGGGGCCAAGCAAACCTCTGGTAGGGCTGCAGTTTAGGCTGGCTGGCCAAAGCAAGTCACACACAAACGAGACAAAGGAAACAAACACCCCTGTTGCCAGAAGGAAATCCTCTACTTTGGTTCCTGGCTCTCCTTGGAGCTGAAAGATCAAATAAGACCTCAAATAAGAAGTAATTAAATGTAGGAAGCAACAAAAATACACTGCTGTGGTTCAGAAGCAAGCAAAAACCTGGAAGACCCAGTTCTCCCAAACTAAGGGCTGCCAGACAGGGAATTAAAAAGAAATACATTTCATTTCACATCTGAATCACAGAATGGTTTGAGTTGAAAGGAACCTTAAGGTCATCTAGTTCCAATGCCCCTGTCCTGTGCAGGGACACCTCCCACTACACTGTGGTTGCTCAATGTCTCATCCAGCCTGGCCTTAAACAACTCCAGGGAGGGGGCATCCACAACCTCTCTGGGCAACCTGTTCCAGTATCTCACCACCCTCACAGTAAAGAGCTTCTTTCTTACATCCATTCCAAATCTCCCCTCTTCCAAATTTGCATCCAGTACAGAACAGATCAGCAGGAAAAGCAAGGCTGATCTTCACAGAGAACTCAGAAGTTATCACTGTTTGTCAATAACACCCCCCAAAGTTGAGAGGGGAAATATCTTTATTAAGCAATTTGTCA
>VZTY01031017.1:509-87122 GCA_013400935.1 Turnix velox
TATCCCTAAAAACAAATGCCAGCTCTTCCCTCCTGATAGACAGACTTGCCATTCTCTGCCTACTCACGCAGGAGAGGCACTGATATGGCAGTAGGACCCATCTTCTGTCCTGACAGAGATGACATCTCATGTTGTAATTCAAAACCAAAATCCTGGCCACTTATTTCATTCCCATTGCACTTTTAAGCAGCCTGCCACCCAAGTTTGAGTGCGCTGTTTAACTGAATACATGGCAAATTAGCACCCACTTCTGAACATCTTTTCCCTCTCTTCAGGAATACATCAAACTCAAGAGCCCTACCTCAAGCAGGCTTTTAACCTCACAAGGGGAGAAGGTGCAAGATTCTGTTTCTCATTAGAAACATTGCTTCTGCCACTGATTTTAGGTGGACACTTTACTGCATAGGACAGGGGTGGATGGCAGATGGCTAGACAGAAACTGTGACATCCACTTTATACAGGATTTTCTAGCCATATTCACAGACCCTGCATCACTTTGCATTCTCAGCTAAATTTCATAGACAATTTCTTCAGTTTTCATAAGCAATCATGCAGCTCACCTCAGCTAGGAGAAGCAGCCCACAAGTGAGTTTCAAGCTTCCAATTCCAAGGGTTAACAATGATGACATTAGTCAAGAAGTATATTTATGAGTAATGAATGACAAGTGTAGACAGAATCATAATTCCCTCCACCCCAAAAAATCCCTCCAAACCCCCAGCATTTGGGCATTCTTTTTATTTCTCTTTCACAGATGGAAATTTTAGGATTTGGTAATTCTGAGCTTTTATCAGCACCAAATAGTTAAAATGTTTTCTCAAGCTAAAGGTAAGGAGATCAGAAAACAATATAATGCCAGCTGCTTGATAAGTGAATTTAGACTGGAGATAAGAAAGAAATTCTTCACTGTGAGGGTGGTGAGACACAGTGGAGGAGGTTGCCCATAGAGGTTGTGGATGCCCCCTCCCTGGAGCTGTTTAAGGCCAGGCTGGATGAGGCATTGAGCAACCTGGTCCATTGAGAGGTGTCCCTACCCATGGCAGGTGGGCTGGAACTAGATGTTCTTTAAGGTCCCTTCTAAAACCATTCTAAAATTCTCTGAACTGAGGAAGACAGAGGATCACAAGATAGAGACACGAGGATCACAAGATGACACTGGACTTAAAAAATCAGTGTAGCCTCATTCAAATTAAAGACATTCCACCACTGCAGAATCAAACATCTGGCTAATTATTGCTAATAATAAGTTAGGAATATTCATCCCTTTCCTATTAAGACTTATTCTGTCCCTTGTGTAAATCCACAAGGTGTGTAATCTGCTTTACTGAGCAATCCAGCCATCTCCTACCAAGTAAGGGCCCATGACAAGCCTGTCTCAGTAGGAGATATTTCTGTATGTACTTCTGAAAGTAGAACAGTTACATATAACTGGGGTTTATGGTTTGTTTCCTTTTTTAAATGCTCATCATATAACTGCTAAATGAATGTGTTGTACTTTTGTTGCAAAATAGAAAACCTGAGCAGAAATATGAACATATGCCAACAGCAAGATGAGAGGGACTCAGTAGTTGTTGCTCCAGTTGTATGATGGGCAAGGGAAAATGAGTACACCTCTGCAAGGGCAGAAGTTGATAGATACAGCATCATTCCCTCTCAGAAACATTCATTGCAGATGAAGGTTTTCTTTCCCCTGCCCCTCAATGGGTTAATTCACATCTTAGAAGTGAAGTGACTTCTTTCAAATCACATTCTGTGCCAAAAAGATCTGCAGATCATAGTAACTGCCCAGACACGGGACCTTCCCTTCTCTATAGCACATAGCTCCTAGGGGATTCACTGCCACCATCCTAAGGCAGGATGGCACAATTAACTTGTCCCTGCTTTTGTCAAGCCCTGTCACCACCTACATCCATCATCTCCCACACTGACCCAGACATAATTTACAACCTTTTTGCCATG
The DNA here is from genome assembly GCA_013400935.1 of Turnix velox. Lineage (NCBI taxonomy): Eukaryota > Metazoa > Chordata > Aves > Charadriiformes > Turnicidae > Turnix > Turnix velox. The sequence goes on from VZTY01031017.1 coordinate 2,467, forward strand.
TCTGCACCTTGGGTTACCATTACATTCCTTGTCCTGTGCACTGTCCCCTAATCCCCTTGTGCAGAGGTGCACCTCTACCTGCCCATGGAGTGCTACCACCACTACTTCCACCCTCTAGGCTTTCCTGATCTCCCAGTCTGCTCCCACTTTAGATCAGCCTGTAGGGAAGCAAACAAGCCTCTGAAGGACAAGCTGTTGATCCTCAGAAAAAACTCTGTTTACCTCACCATTATATTTTATGTCACTTAAGGTAACAAATACATACATCCCCCACATGGAACAAGGCTGGAAAGAAAAGAGATTATGACAATTAAGCCAAAGTAAATGCCAAAGTCCAGCACCTTCAAGCAATGAGACATGAAGATAACAGGCCATCTCTCAAGCCTAGCCTTACAAGACTAGCCCTACAAGACCCCAATGACAGGCTCCTTTGGCTCATAAACTTGAGACAATATGACATTACAATGCCAAAGGGAGCAGTCACATGTCACACTGAATTAACCAAGAAAATGCTATTTTTCCAACATGACAGAGTACTTTTAAGGAAAAAACATCCTGATTCTCAGCAGTGACAGTTCAAGCACCACAAAAAATGCAGCTTGCTTCAGTCTTTCCTCACACTCATTGCTGCTCTAGAAAAGTGGGGAACAGAGATATGGCAAACAATTTTTCAACTATTTTAGTGGGTCTTTCTGAAAGTAATAAGTGGTGATGAAATGCCTCATATTTACACCTAAATAAGCTGAAGTCTTTTGTACGGAGTAACCACCCTTTGACTGATAGGGAAAACCTTCTTTGTCTGAGAGGTCAAACTGAGGTTCCCATTACAAGTTGTTCATGATCATAGAATCATAGAATCATAGAATAGTTTGGGTTGGAAGGGACCTTAAAGATCATCGAGTTCCAACCCCCTGCCATAGGCAGGGACACCTCCCACTAGACCAGGCTGCCCAGTGCCCTGTCCAGCCTAGTCTTGAACACCTCCAGAGACCCAGCAAAAGGATTCATATTACCTTCCTTTTGGCCTTAGCCAGAATTCTAGTTTGATCACTCTTTACTAGCTTCTTTCTCTCTCCCATCCCTAGCTCAGATAAAGCATCACCCTTTGATTCCTGCATTAAAACTCAGTATAATGTTGTAGAGATCTGTCATTTTGCTGCTGCATTCCCTGACAGAGCTGGTGAAAATCAACAGTGGAAAAGAGAGACCATCAAGTCCACAGTGCTCTTGGCTCAGGAAGCCCATAAGAGCTCTCAGCCACAAGGATGTCCCAGAAAAAAACCTTTTGCCTGTGCATGGTTCACATGCAGGTTCCTCAGATAACCCAATACAGTGCTGGAGCCAACATAGTGAGACTGGCAGACTTTGCTGTGACTCTGGAGATTCATTTTAAGCTTGCAGCTTGCAGTTTCCTCCCAGGAAACATCTGTTTTCTCTTGCCCACTGGACTATTTATTTTCCCATCTTCCTCCAAAAGCACAGCATCAAAATCACTTGAAAATTCAGTGACAGAGTATGTTTCGTTAGGGGGACAGTAGCTTGAAAATCACAAACACACACACACACATAACGTCAGAGATTGGAAAGGACCTCAAGAGACCATCAAGTCCAAGCTCCCTGCCAGAACAGGAATGCCTAGATAAGATCACACAGGAAGGCATTCAAGCAGGTTTTGAATGTCTCCAGGGAAGAAGACTCCACAACCTCTCTGGGCAGCCTGTCCTGTCACACTCACTGTGAAAAAAAATTTTCTTATATTTATGTGGAACCTCCTGTGTTCCAGTTTGCACCCATTGCCCCAAGTCCTATCATTGGGGGTCACTGAGAAGAGCCTGGCTCCATCCTCCTCACACTCACAAATATTAATTTGGAGAGAAACCAAACATCAAAAATACCTGATGTTGGCTGTTTTTGTGCCCAGAGGCCACCTCCAGCTCCCACCTCAGTGGCAGCAGAAGTGGAAACATGGGGCTGATGTCAGGACTGAGTGGCAGAGCTGGGCAGCCACTGCCTGTCTGACTTCCCCATCTCACTCACAGCAATAATCCTTGACAATTAGAAAAACATTATCTCTAAAAGAACATGTATATTTATGACTGACTCATCTCGCTGTATCCCAGGAGATAAGTACAAGCTCTTTGGTGTGCTGTTCCTCACCTCTCAACTTTAAACTTTGCCCCTTTGTTGATGTTTCTTGGAGATGCTGTGGCCCCTGTGTGCTAATAACAATACTCAGCTCCCTGACTCCACAACTACAGGTGGGAGGGAAAGGGGCAGGAAACATAGAAGTAAGTAAATTGAGAAAGACAGAACATAGAGCCATGTGTTCAAACATGTAGCATTACTGCTTGTCACCCATGAGTGTGGCAGAGGGTAAGAGCTGACTTTTGCAACAAGTCTGGTCCTCTCTGGCTGCTGGCAGCAGAAATCTATTGCATCCTCCCACGTCTCCATAGAAACTTTCCTGCTGCCTGCAAGAGGTCTGCAAAGAGCTTTATTTCTCTGCTGCAGTCCTTTAGCATAATTTATAGAGAGGAAGGAAAAATGGAAAAGAGTGAGCAGATCAGCCAGACTTCCATGCAGCAGCGTTCTGTGGGGTCATGGCAGTGGTGAGACAAAAGCAGCTGCAGCCTGATACTCAAGCCTGATACTCAAGCTGGGATGCTTCTCTATGTCTCTTGGCTGCAAGTTTCAAATCCACTTAAGGGACTTGAAGACTCAGCTCCCATCAATTTTCAATGGAAAGGGACCACCTCAGTCCTCCAGGCAGCTGTAGAGTTATAGCACTCGAAAAACCAAGGCATAGGCTACTGAGGTCTTCTGAGGATAAAATTTATCTTGAGATTTGTGGCATCTTGGGTAGTGTGGAAATTGTAAGGTAAAGAGACAGTGTCCTTCTGGACAGAATGGCAAAAGTGAAAAAAGTGCTGAAACAAAATTTTTTCCAGCTCTTCTGAATTTATGTAAGCTTTCTCAAGCTTGAGTTGGGAGGATAAGTCAATCTGCATTTTAGTCCAAGGCAGTTCTAAAACATACAGCAGAACTAATTAGAATTTTTACAAAGGCATTTTTCTTTTCATTACTAGATGGTTTTCTTACACTGAAAATTACAGGATCTATTTCTTATGTTGAATGGCATTCTTGATCACCCTCAGAATTATTACTGAAATTATCATAAACCATTTTTATTTCTTTTTTTTCATAACCCTTCAGAGATTTTTTAAATTTTTTTGCTAAATGCAACACAAAGAATTTCTAGTGAATATTCAAAAAACTTGCAGTGCACTAAAAATAACAAAATCCCAAACTGTAAAATGGTAACAGTTTGTAAGTCTCCTCCTAATACGTATTTCTCAATTACCAATTTCTATGCCCAACCTTCTAGAAGAAGTTTTCTTACATTTGAGAACATTTTATCATAATACTGTGAAACAAATGATAGTGCCATTATAACAACAGCTGAGTGCCATTTGTTCAATTCACACATTGCTATATTCCTAATGTACCCACTGATGTGACACCTAGGCTGTGGCTGTGGGAGAAATTAAGCTCAATGGAAAGGTCTGGGCTCAGCTTTTCTTTGTAGTATATCCTTGACATCATCTACTAAAGAGTTATAACTTGTGAAAGACTTATAACCTTGAGCAGAGAAACACGAAAGGCAAAGTAATGAAGGGAAGAAGAAATATCCATACCCAAAATGTGATGAGAGTGTGAGGGTGAAGAATATTTCCTAGGGATATTAATATTTCCACTTCCAATATTCTGCATGTGGTACTCAGATAACAGGGGGACAAATACAATAGACAAAAAGGTAAAACAGATTGGCCAGAGTGAAAATAGTCTTAAAAATTTACTGCTCCAGGGTTTCAGTGGACAACAAGAATTTACCATCTCTGCCAAACTCATCTTCCTTCAGAGCCCTTAACACACAGCAAACTGCTTCAGATGAAGAGGTAGGACTTCTGTAAGATATTGTTCTCTAAGGTAATTAAAACTTGTATCAGATCTCATCGAGGAGCTAAGAGGTACTGAAAGCAAATGGAGGAAAAACAACAATATTAAAAGAGGCTCTTGTCTCTTCTTTAATTAGCCATGCTGTCTCCAGCAAGTTAACTGCATGGTTCATTACTGATGAACAACTACCATTAAAGTAATGGACTCAAACTGGTGGGACTGGGATCACTCATCTGGGGAGCATTTAGTACCACATCATTTGGCAGAAGCTTTCCTGACAGACAATGAAGGAGTGAGAGAAAACAGGCTCTCCCCTTGACCAGGTGCCACTGTCACAGAGGATGGCTGCACTCAGACCACAAGAAAATACCACAAAAAATGATAGCTGGCTTTTTTTTCTTTTAAAAACAGAAGTAGCAATAATGAAAACAGATGTTTCAAGCAATGAGGGGTATAAAAAGGTTAGTACCACTCTTCCTCATTCCAAATGAAATGCTGGGAAGGGGAAGGGAGGGATCAATGGGATGCAGGGGCCAGATTTTGGTCTCTCACACCTCATTCATTTGCTTTTAAGCTTCTGAGTCTGGGAGTGTGAAGAAGAAACAAAGTTTTGCTCTTTGTTAACCTCACATAGGACTAGATGTATTCCATAAGTTCAGTGATTTGCACATCCAAACTTGAACTTACTCTCCATTGCTCAAGCTCCCAGATGGTGTGATCTCCACCAGCCATCCGAAATGACTCTGACTAGAGCTTTCACACACACAGAGCAAAGGAGGTTGGCAGCATTCTGTGGGACTGTTCCAGGAGAGACGGGAGTTTTATTGAAAACACCATCCAAGACGCAGAAGGTTCATTTAAAACATTGCAAAAGAGCTTCCAGCAATAAATCCTGGGAGTCCTTGAAGAGTTACACACACATCCTTGGCATGTAAAAGCAATGGTAGTCAGGTCTAATAATTAGTTGAACTCCTACACCATCTCTTCAGCATGAAGAGGGGTCATGCCCTGTGAATTGGGCAGTTGAAGACAGAAGAAGCCAAAGTAGCAATACTTCTTTATGAGGATATACTTCTTTTTGTATATTAACCTCGTAAGTGAATTTGGAAAAGATCCACAGCAAGGATAAATCAGCAAAAGCCTCTTGACTTCATTAGAGTTCAGGAGAGAGGAATCAACTTTTTTTCTATTATTCAGGAGTTTTTACACAACAGGATGAGGAAGATTTTTGAAGGTGGGTCTACATCTCTCTGCCCACTGCAACACAAAGATCTCTTCCTTCAGGAAACCCTACGCCTAGGTTGGTTTGTTCTCCTAAGAAGAGATGAGAAGCTATCTGCTGGAGTGTAGGGCAAGTGCTTCAATTTTCCACTCCATAGAAGAGAAATAGCTGGTAAGAGGCAATCAGTGCTAAAGCAGACTCAGTACAATGTCTGATGGGCAATTAGCACATGACAATGTATTGTTACAATGAGCACTGAGATCTTCATGATATTTGTCATTATTGTCCCCCGAAACCCAAGATGGGGGACAAAGGGGCTGTGACAGGGAAGCAGCAGGGTGAGGAGAATCCCTGGAAACTCATCCCTCAGCCTCATGAGCTCAGAAAAATCAGAATGGCCCTACATAGATGGCCATCTGTCTCCATCCCAAAGCAGGTAGCAAAGTGCCCGCTCTGCTGTGGCACAGTGTTCTCAGTGCCTTTCCTGAGCATTTATTTTATCTCTCTCTATACAGAGCTGTCTGTAGCATTTTTCAGAAACACTTTTTTTCCAGAAACAATATGATTTCTTTAAGATGTTCACCCTGCCACTGTCTGGCACTTTTTATTCTGCCAGGAGCTAAGCCTTGACACCTCTGCTGAATTTTAAGAGAAAAAATCTTTCTTCTTGTTTCACCTGAATGGGAAGGCCATGACAGAGCCTGCAAGAAGGGAATATGCTGGCTGTGAAAGAAGGGGGAGTAGGAAGTGGATCAACTAATTTAAGCATTGGAGTGGGCTTTCTCAAACCCTTCCCAGCACCTGAGGCACTGTCTGCACTTCTACCATCCCAAACCTTATTTTCCCAATACCCTACACACCGGCATATTCAGAGGTCCTCTCCAACCCTGCCTAAAGCTGTCCTGGTTTTCCTGCTCCCCTGTCCCCAGTTCTGTTCTGATCCACAGCTCCTCAGTACTTGCCCCTCTGAATATGGGATTGGAGAAATGACAGGAGAAGCAGATGCCATCAGTAGTCTACACCACATCTTGTTCAGAAGAGCTGACTTGAAGTCAAAATCTCCACCAACAGTTGCAAAGCAAGTAACTAAATTAATACCATCTGTACTATGCTCCAGAGGTACTTGTAGTAGTATATTAAAGAAGACTTCTTATTCTCTATATTTTTATTGTCCTTATTAGAATTAAAAGGAGATATTGGAACTAAGCCAGCATAAGAGTAAGCCTGAGGAAGAGAGTCTTTGGGGGAAAATTACTATCTCATCTTCTCCTCTGCAGGTCTGGACTAACCATCTCTCTGTCTTGATCTTTCCTTTTCAAAGAGCTGCTCAGAATTGTCAGGCCACTTCAGTGAGGGATGTCATGTTGTTCCCTCACTTTTCAAGAAGTTTCAGTGCAGGAGCCTTGATTCACCAGATAACTCTGGCTGTCAGCAAGGAGATAGAGACCAGCAAGGAATTTATGAAGCAAGAATGTCAGAGTCTTTAACACACAGACACAGAATAAATGGGAAAAAAACCTTCTCTTTCCTTCCTGAATAAGAGAATGATACAATTGAAAATACAAAGTTTTCTTGTATATATCAGGGTCTGCCCTCCCTCCCCCAACAGGGAAATATCCCATCCCTCAGACATGATTCACACCATCCTGCTAAACATCTCCATGATTCATCGTTACCTCTGCCACAACCAAGACCCTAAGATCACAGTTGACTCCTCCCATGGTGATTGCACCATATCAACTGCCCCACACAGCCTCTGCCAGGGTCCCATGGATCTGTAACCTGTGCCTTGGTCCAGCTGCTGCTTGCGGCCCTCATGGACTCAAACCTACAGCCCCCACAAACTGCCCTGAGATCTCTATCTCATCCATTCAAGCTTAATACTCCATAAAACACTGCTTTTGTTCTGTTTTCCCATGGACAATATACCAAAGTCGTCTAGGTCATACTATTGCATTCCTATATTCTTACCTTCATACCTCCAGTCACCTGTGCCAGGATCGCCACCCTCCCTCAACAGCACCACAGCCACCTCCTGCACCACTCTGGGATGACAGCTCATCAGGCAGCATCCCATGGATGCATCCATCATGGTAAACAATCTCCTCTTCCACAAAGAGCCTGTTTTCTTGCTCACCACGTTTATTCTGTCATCCACCCAAATTGTTAACATCATGCCTATAACATGCCTGCAACATGTAAACAACATTAATTCAGTTTCTTCACATGCATGCACAAACACAGAGGACTTCTTCATGACATGGAGCTTGGCTGTTCACCCTCCTCCCCTCCATAGAAACTGCTCTTTTAAACAAGAAGGATATGTTATTCTTGATATCACAGTCACAAATCTCCAAGTGCTGACATTCGAAACAGCCTCCATCTGCTTCATTAAAGAACAGAGCTGTGGGTCAGGATGTTTATTAGGTACTAAAATTTAAATTGAAGCAGTTTTTGAAGAGCAAACTTTCCCAACCTGGCGTGAAAGTGCTTAGATACTAAAAAAACGCTGTATGTACAGAATTAGAACCCATTTCAAGTTTTGTCTGATTATTTCTAGATGGTATTGTTCTTTTCAAGACAAGAGTATTTTATCTTGTCTGTTAACTCCAATTGGATGAAAGATTAGAGACCTTCCTACAAGCAAGTTCACCAGCCTCTGATCCAACAAAGGTCCTCATTCCTCTCCAAAGGTACAGTGCATTAAAACTTAGGTGCAGAAGTCTCAGTGGCACAAATATTTAAGACTGTCTAACATTTTTTATTGAAGAACAGCTTTTCCTAGATGCACATTATCCACCTAAACTGTAACTGTCTGGACAAGAAGTCTCCATGGAAGATCACAGGGGCCAAAAAAGGAGCACACGTGGTTCATTGCTATTGATAAAGCCACTGCCTGACTGAAACCAAAGCAGGATGGATGGAAGCAGTGAGCTTGGCAGGGTCAGTTTATAATCTCCTTCTATTTCTGTTTATTTTTATTTTGGCACTTTTCTCTGTTTACAGACTAACAGATTGTAGTCTTTATTTTAATTAATGTTTTCTAGAGTTTGTGTGGTTTTTGTTGTGGTTTTTTTTTTTTTTTTAATGCAAAGCTTTTTGATCTGCTTTGTGGAAATTGTAAAATGAGTATCTCTACCTCAAAGCTCTGATGGAGTCAGAATAATAGGAAATTTTTATCACACTGTTATCACTTTCTAACAAGCTGCATCCATTTTATGTTCTGGAGTGTAGATACAAAACTTAGCAGGGCTTCCATCAGGGCCACAGAGGTGCCAGCTCCCCACACTGGCCAAGTCATGTATTCACCTCAGTGCTGCAGAACAGACCAACTCCTCTGAGTTTAGAGATTCCCACCAGATAATCCCAGTGCCATGCCATGTTGAGTGTCACCTCTGAGGCATCTGGGACCTTCTCTGTGCTTCTGAGACCCATGTTGGTTCCCCAGGTTCATAGCTTAACTCTACATGCAGGAAAGACCCATGCTAAACATCTTACCACAACACTGTACCTCTGCTATTTGAATCAAGTTCTTAGTCAGGGCCCAAAACTGTATGATAAAACAAACTCCTAAATTTTTAAATTACTTTCCTGAGATTTTATGTGGTTTTTGAAGTCACAGTCATCTGCCACAGATATAGAAGCTAGCAACAGATCTTCTTTATTTCAAATAAAATGGGAGATCATTCTAAATCACATGAGTGCAAGCAGTAAAGCTTTATAATACAGCAATACAATACAGCAAGCATCAAAAGAATAGGCATTATTCAACACTGAAAAAGCTAAAAACCATATCCTTGAGTGCCTTATCCAATTTCTCCTCAGTGTTTTTAAGGTCAGTTTTCTATTTTGTTTTCCATTTTCAAGAACCAGCTCAGATCTGAGATTCCTATGTAGGAAGCACCTTTGTCTCTTTTTTTCCTACAATATTCCTAATCTTTCTGGGTGTCGAAGGCTGGAAGACATCCCTTGTTTTGTCCATTATTTGTTGTCTCATTCTAGCCTGCAGCACAGTTTCTTTGTTTCCTGTCAAGCTCCTGTATTCTTAAGTCTAAGGTGTCTTTCATGCATGACACAAAGGCAGGAGTTCCACTCTCAAATAGCCACAGGAGGATTACTCCCACTCTAAAGCTTTCCTTCTCCCCCAGGAACCACTTCCAGCAGTGTATGAGGAGTAAAACCCAGGGGGGCAGAAGGCTAGGACTTGAAAGACTCTGCTGAGAGCCCCATTAGGTAAATTCACTCATTTCTTGAGATGAGTCCCTTTCCTAGTCAGCAGAATAAACATACAGCTTGAGACAGGGCATTGCACCACTGAGGGCCACTCAAGGCTTTTCTTGACGTGAGTCCAGCCATCTAGTGCTCCTGTCTCCTGCTTTGAAAAAGCAGCATCCAAAGGGCTTCCCAGGGCTTGCTTTGAGTAACAAGCAACAGACGTGAACACCAGCTCAAGCCTGACCAGTTTTGGCAGACAGCATTAACTTACAAAGACACCTGCAGAGATGATGGAATTCAGAGTTGGATATTAGACCCTTTTCAAAGGCATTTAATTAGTCTGACAATGGCTCAGTATCACAAAGGGTTTCTTTTTGCGTTGCACCCATTAGAAACCCTCAATCATTCATAGCATTGTAATTTATGGTTACAGTTCTGTGTCCTGGTGAATAATTTAAGCTGCATGGGCTGTGAAACTTTTATTACTAGGTTAACTCTTCATGTTGTTTTTTTTCTATGGCAGTTCTTTGAAACGCAAGCTACTGATGCTGTTACTGGTGACTCATCGCAGTAGCCGGTATTTTTGATGTAAAAAAAAAATCAATTATTAAATGGAACATTTTTTCCCCTCAGAAAACAGTCCTTTTAACTGTTTCCTATGCAAATCAGGCACGAAGCTATTTATGGAAAGGGATTACAGTCCTCGAATCTATTGATATCATTAAGCATCTGGGTTGAGGGTACCTGAGCACAGGAAAACTTAGACAGAGCCTCAGTTAAAAAACTGTTCAAGGGATTCCTTCAAGCACAGCATCTATTCAGAGCTGCCAAGTCAGTNGAATAATTTAAGCTGCATGGGCTGTGAAACTTTTATTACTAGGTTAACTCTTCATGTTGTTTTTTTTCTATGGCAGTTCTTTGAAACGCAAGCTACTGATGCTGTTACTGGTGACTCATCGCAGTAGCCGGTATTTTTGATGTAAAAAAAAAAAAATCAATTATTAAATGGAACATTTTTTCCCCTCAGAAAACAGTCCTTTTAACTGTTTCCTATGCAAATCAGGCACGAAGCTATTTATGGAAAGGGATTACAGTCCTCGAATCTATTGATATCATTAAGCATCTGGGTTGAGGGTACCTGAGCACAGGAAAACTTAGAGCCTCAGTTAAAAAACTGTTCAAGGGAGTCCTTTCAGCTGATGAAATATTTTTTCAAGATGATGAAGTCAGTAGAAATGCTTGACCCTTCTGAGACTGAAGCAAACAAAGTTGTAGATCTTGTTCTTGCAAATTTTCATAACCACTTTAGCAGTATCAATTCTTCAGTGTTGGCAGCTACAGAAACAAAAGGATTTGCATAAGGAGGCATTTAATATTCCTGTATTAATGTACCACTATTTAATATAAACCATTTTCCATAGTATGCCACTTATATTCTGTGCTGAATACCTGGTAAAGCATGGCATGTGTGGCAGTAATGAGACAGCTCACATAGTTAGGAAAGCCATGACAGCAGATAATTTAAAGCAATTCTCTAAACAAAAAAATCCAACCAGAAGCTTGCTTTCCTCCATCCCTCTTCAACTTGGTGTATTTGTCATTAAGGCTTTAATTACATCCTTTCAGAGTGCAATCATCTTCTCTCCCCCCTGCCTCAGGGCCCTTTATTGGATTAAGCAGGATTTCTGGTGCACATGATTGCTGTGAGATATGTACAGGGCTGAACTGCTCTCCTCCAAGGAGCAACTGAAATCCATAACCAAAGATTGGATAGCTGGAGGGACTGGAAAACAGGGTCATTTCTTCTCTGGAGCAGTAATTTGAGTCAAACCCAGGGAAAGCTGACAGGAGACAAATTATAGGCTGATACCAGCATCCATGGCGGCTCTACTTGTTTCAGTGGATCTGTTCCAGTTTATGCTTTCCAGGAGTCTAGTTCTCCTGGCTTCAGTGGCATTACAGCAGCTGGGGAGCCAGACCAAGGCAGACACCAGCATTTAGCATTTTACTTCTTGGGGGTGAGCAGGATTCCCAAGGGTGTCCAGTGAGCACTGATGCCAGTACCTTCTCCTCCATCATTGCCAGAGTAGCACATGCCATGTTGCATGTCCCACAGCTTAAAAGAAGATACAAGAACATTGTGACCAGGGATTGCACATAGGTCTTGCTACATTGAAGTTTCTGAGGATATCCGAGCCCCTGCAAAGTCCAGACTTCCCCCTTATACTCCCAAAGAGAAAAAAAATTAAGAGACACAGTGATTCCTGTGTCCCTCAAACTGTCATTACAGGATTGGATCTTCTTTATGGGAACTAAGTGGTCAGAGGCCCTTAAAGCTCAAAACTTCCATCCCATTAATTCACCTCAGTAACTCTTGTAAAATACAGGAGATACCCTGGCAGGAACAAGGACTAGGACTGTTAGCGAATACTTTTTCCAGTAATGTGACCCACTGATTCCTGTAGAAAGACGGGATGGCAGATTCTGTTGGGATTTTATTGTGTTAAGGCGAGCAGCCAAGCATGTAAACCAGCAATGAACTTTATTTGCAGTACAACAGAAAAAAAAAAAAAACAACTTTTTTTTATCATGTTAATCCCTATCTATTTCATATCTTTGCTCAAGGACTGCATGTATTGTACTACAGATGAATCCTTCTCTGGGGAAGTGCTTATGAGAACTCATCAGGAGGACGCAGAAGACATAAGCCCCTCAAGTGCTCAGACCTGTAGAGGGAAAACAAACAGGACCAAGACAGCTGAGGAGCCTGTGTGTATTTTTGGATTTCACTGAAGCGAAGACTCCCTGGGATATAGATTAAGTTCTCTTACTTGTTGTTCCAGCTGTCTTGAAGCAGAGATGACAAAGCCTCTCATAAACAGATTGAAAGGTCATTTGATTTCACTGTCGTTTTATTTGAGTACCTCTGTGTCCTCCACTGAAATGTTATTGTGTTCTATCTCCAGAGGTACTCCTCAGTGATTACCAATTACGATAGATGAGGTGTACAAAGAGCATTAGAGATCACAGGCCAGCATCTGTTCTTAATTATAGTGGCATAAATTTAATAAACCCACTGACTTCAACAGAGACACTAATGGTCTGCAGAAATACAAATGAAAACAGTATCTGGCCTTTACAGACTAGATCTTGCATTAAGGCACATCTTCACCTAGTACTGAAAATTAAGAGAATGAGGAACCATGGGAATACTGTTCATTCAGTAAGAAAAAGTACCATTTCTAAGTCATTCTCAGGGTGCTTGCTTCCTTGAGGTATAGAATATGCTGGTGGATGTTAAAGGTTAACTGCTCATTTGTCAGCAGAATGCTCCCCCTCCAAAAAAATTCCAGTTCATCACAATTCACATTTTGATAAGAATAGAATGCTTTTTATGCCATTTTGTTTGGTTTTCATTACAATTATTTACTTACTTATTTATCCTATTATAATTCAAGCTTTAAAAACTTCAAAGTTATAAAAAAAAATTCATTATCTCCAGCTTCAAGCTGAATTCATTTCAGCACTTTATATAGTTTCTCATCAAATTCTAACAACAACAGTCAGAGATTTTAAGATTTACTATGAAAAAAGCACCATTTTTTTCTTCATTTTATATAGGATATCTATCTAAATATTTTTAACCCAAGGGTTCTTCTTAGAACTCAGTCATATTTCTATTATTTGCTAAACAGATAACTAGATAAGTATTTTCAGAAATTGTCTTTTTTACCAGAATTTTTTCCGCATGTATTTTTATATTCTGATGAAGTGGAGGGGAGAAAAGATACATCAGCAAAAGGAGAAAGCATATTTCTCCAGATGAGAAGAAAAGCAGAAGAGAAGAAGCATGAGCTCCCCAATGTTACTGAAGTCCCTAAAGCTAACAGAGTAGTACAGCCTAATAGCAAAAAGATGGAAAACAGAAGAGAGAACACAAATCTCCTGGTTCCTGTTGATAATTTCCCTCTCAAAAGTTCACCTTTCCTCACTCACCAGGTCATCACCATAGCAAGACCCTCCTCTTAATTTGAATGCTGGAGATATGTGTGTAGCAGTAGGTGGTAGGAGCTCCAGTGCAGCTGTTGTAGACTTGAGACCATTGGATGAGCCACCATGAAGGCTCCAACTCCATCTCAACAGAGCAGGAGGGCTCATGGCATGGGGTAAGGAATAAAAGAAGAGAAGAATGAGTCAGCACTGGCATTTACCTTATTGTCTGAGACAGGGCAGTCAGATGCATGCCTCAAGAAGCTACAGACCACACATTTCTGCTGAGCTTGCAAAGGGAGGTAGGTAGTAGAAGGAGGAGCCCTTCAATACTGCAAGCTGTGAGCACCCAAGGATATTTTCAAGGAATGTATTTGGAGGGAACAGCAGGAAAGGGCTTGAGGAGCTGCTCAGTCAGTCTCCAAGCCTGACTCTGAAGGTCTCTGAAGAACCTGAGGAACAGGCCCTCCAAGCTGACATTCAAGTATAGAATCAATTTGCAACAAAAACTAGAAACATTTTGCAATTTTTGTGAATGGAAAAGGTCTGAGGGCAGATGTCAGGTTGAAGCATTGCATTTGGGTATAAATAACATGAAGAGCAGGAAGAAGTCGTGCCAAAGTTTACTGTTTCACAGTACTTGCCAAAAAGTCACTATATGCTATTCACTGTGTTTTATTTGAAGGGGTAAATTTTAGGGATTTTATGGTCTTTCCTCCTATAAACTTGTCTGGGAAATATTATTGTCTCTGATTTTAGTTACAATTGTGAGCTCTATAGGTCCTGAAAAAACTTAACTCTTTTTTGTACCTTACAAAGAGATGAAATGAATACAAGACAAAAGAAAGCCTAAGAGAATTTTGCTTGATGGTGCTGAGCATCTCCCTCCTCTTTATTCAAGCATGGAATGAAGAAAATACCATGACAAATCTTTCCTGAGCCAGCAGGAGCTTTGTTTGGTAGGGGGGCGATTTGGATAATTCCTTATTAACTCCATCATTTTTTCTACATATTTATCTGTTTCTCTAAATGCCCCTCAATACCTGGGGGATATGAATTATTTGAGGATCTATTCTGAGTCCTTGTTGCAGACAAGCAATGACAGAGAGTTTATCTATACTACAAGTTCATTTTCAGGTTGTTACTTACTATCATTTCTGTTTGGTATCTTGTAATGCTCAAACCCAAGGATAATCTGTTATGTTCATTCTAAGTAGAAAAAAAAATATATGCATGGACTGCAGAGAGAGATAATTATAGAAAGAGCACCATCTATTGTCAGGTAAAAAAATATTAATGCTGTTTAGAGGCATAGAAGTTCAATGATGTGGAGACAGCTGTGGGATTTGGACCTATGCCAGAAGCTAAGCAAAAAGTGCTCTGAAAAGTCCCAGGATGAAGTGGACTGGGTGATGTGATTGTCTCGTGTTAGGTCTTGTAAAGCATGAGACACTGTAGCCTGGGAGGGGTTTGTGCCAGTTTCTTTATAGGGGCCTGTTAGAAGAAGTGGGTCATGAATGAAAACTGAGAAATCACTTGGTGAATAGGGACAGTTGTGATGTTTAATAGAATGTTTGGATGACATGGAGGGGGAAAAAATGAGGCATGAGAAGCCCCAGCTAGCTGCAGGCAGTGCTTGATTCTGGTGCAAAGAGCAGTGTGGCTCATGTCCAAACACAGTAGCTGCACAATACTTTGACTGAGGCCACAGGTCCTGTTTCTCTGCTGGACTCAGCAGATTGAGAGCAGCCTTGATCCAACATGGACAGGGAATTGCTGGGCAGCCAAGGCCAGAGCTGGCTCTCTGAACCATTCTCCATCACCTGCTGTAGACAAGTTCAGACCATCTGCTTTTACTCTGCCTCTCAGCAGATGTTGATAAAGCCCCTGGTCTAGCCTGGGGTTTTGCCAGATCTATATTTAGAGCCAGGAAGAATGGAAGGAGATAATTCCTTGGTGGCTATTTGGAAAGACTGACTCATTCCAGGCACCAACACAAGTTGTTATGCCAAGAGCTTCATAAATCATTTATTCAGCACTCTGCATTTTCAGCAAACCTTATTATTGGCTTAGTGTCTCAATAAAAATGAAGAGCAATGGCTTTCCAGACCATCTTGTGTGGTCTTTGCTGCAAACAACAGAAAGGAGAGGAGGTGCCGAAAGAAGCCGAAGGAAATTAATGATGACTTCTTTTCCTTCATAAGCTTTCCCTCCTATCTGATGCTGCACTGAGACTTTACACACATGCAGAAAAAAAAAAGAAAAAGATTGCAAGGGCACCTCAAACCATCAGAAAGGGTATTTCATCAGCTGGATGTGAGCTAATGACTCAGCTCCTCAACATGGGCAGTTCTGTCCCTTGGAAGAGGGAAAATTCAGCAACACAGGAGCTAAAGAAGGGCAATATCCTTGTCCTCCAAATGTCTGTATTTATAAAAGAGCAGGCCTTTACCTAGAGGCTTGTGCACAAGGATTGGAGTAGGGAATAAATCAAAGTGCAGATATTGGTCTAAACTACCTGTGAGAAGTCTGTTGTATATAGTAGAGGTGAGAGAAAGTGGGTCCTGTGTAAGTAAGCCAGGCAACCAAAGGTCCACAAACACTTACCAACTAATCCCCAGCTTGAGAAGCACCAGATGGGTGCAAACAGGGAACAGAGAGGAGGGAAAGCAGACAGCTGTCAGCAGAAGCTACAAGCTTGCTTCTCTAGTTTCTGATGAGTTAAAAGCCCCTCTGATCCTCACAGTGACTGACTGTGAAGGAGGTTGTGCTGGGTTACTGATGCAGAGAGAAGGGGAAAAGCATGTTGACATGGGTGCAGGGGAGCTGACCATTTTGTTCTGATACCTCAAATTACCATTTCCTGCTTTACAACAACTGGAATTGGAACTAGGAGCTACCTACTGATATGCAGAAGATGCATCCAGATACAACCACCAAAAACAGTAGGGAATCTCAGTTTTCTTGGTTGCCTGGATAGTTCTGACTGGCTATGCAGCAGGTCCTTGCTGACCTCCTCTTTCACCACTAGTGAGGCTCCCTGTCAGCAATGGACAGGGTCAGCCAAGTGCAACACATGAAAGGCTAGTGCAGACTCTGGGGAAGAGTACTGGAGTACTCTCAGTACTGGAGATGGCCAGAGATCTGTCAGAAAACACTGCAAACTGACTCCAGCTTGATTTAGGCTGGGGAAGAAGGGAGCATTTTATTATGCTTCTCCTAACCCTAGAAGTGCACAACAGCCAAGGCACAAAGTGAGATGCTGCTCTTCTTTCCTCTTCCATCCCAGATCTTCCCTTCATTGTCTGCTTCCTGTGAGGAGCACTTTGACTACAAAAGAGTATAAAAGCATTTCCTTCAGCAAACTACAAGCAAACTGCAGGCTAATGGGCAAAAGTAATTTTTTATCCCTTCAGGTCTCCTATCTGCAAATGCAATTAGAATGAATTAACAAATGAATGGACAAGCAAGTAACTTACAAAGCACACAAAAGCACTTGTTTCCTTCCAAGCTCTTTCACGTTCTGTTAATTGACTCAAAGGGCAAATCACTATTTGCATGGTCAGGCATGGGAGAAAAAAGGAAAATATTCTGCTTGATGGTTACTACATCTTCACAAGATATTTTTAAAAATCTATTATGCTTCTCAGATGGGAATCCCAGGTGCAATAGTGTGTTTTCAGGTTCTATGTTTGAGGAAACAATTCTTCCTATTAAAGTCCTGTCTGAAGTGGAATTGGAGGTAGGGAGGGTTTTGGGGAGTTATTAAGTAGAAAACAAATGTTAAGTTTTAACTTAGCTGTTAGAGAGTAGTGTTGGGGAAAACGACCTTGGGGCCTTGGTGGGCAGCAGGATGACCATGAGCCAGCAGCGTGCCCTTGTGGCCAAGAAGGTATCCTAGGATGTAGTAGAAGGGGTGTCATCAGTAGGTCGAGAGACATTCTCTTCCCCTTCTTCTCTGCTCTGGTGAGACCACATCTGGAATATTGTGTTCAGTTCTGGTCTCCTCAGCTCAGGAAGGACAGGGAACTGCTTGAGAGAGTCCAGCACCGAGAAACAAAGATGAAGAAGAGACTGGAGTACATTCCTGATGAGGAAAAGCTGAGGGAGCTGGGTTTGTTTAGCTTGGAGGAGTCATGTTTATAAATATGTAAAAGGTGAGTGTCAGCAGGATGGAGCCAGGCTCTTCTCAATGACCTCCAATGATAGGACAAGGGACAATGGGGGCAAGCTGGAACACAGGAGGTTCCACATAAATGCAAGAATAAACTTCTTCACAGTGAGGGTAAGAACAGGCTGCCCAGAGAAGCCGTGGAGTCTCCTTCTCTGGAGATGTTCAGAACCCACCTGGATACATTCCTGTGTGACCTGACCTGGGCATTCCTGCTCTGGCAGGTGGATGGGACTAGATGATCTTTGGAGGTGCCTTCCAAGCCCTGATATCCTGTGTGATTCTGTATTCTCAAATGAATGGATTTCACACTGGTGGAATGAATAGCAGACATGGCGTTTCACATGTACACCTTCCTTGAAAGATTCAGAGGACTAGAAATTAATTTGGATAGAAATCCATCTCTTCAGTCTGTTGTTGCCAAAACACAGTGCCTTGTGTCCATCTCTTCTGAACCCATGCCTCAGAGGATTTATGTAGCTTCAGTAACTGCATTCACAGACTCTTATTTTCCCCTCAGTGGTGCTGTTTTTGGAGGAAAGAAATATGAGAGCAAATGAAAGCAAGGCAAACTGAGAGTGAAAATATATGTGCTCTGGCTTCAGAATCTAAACCAGGTCAAGTCTAAGAATGAAGCAAGCTGCCACTGTAAGCAGTGAAAAGTGATTTTTTTTTTTTTAACCACTGTATCAGAGTACATAATCCAAAGAAGGATTCTTCTGTGGTAAGATTATTTTCTTTATTATTTGCACACATATAGGCCACATTATGTCAGATCTTACAATTCCCTTCAAACAAATTGAATCTGAGGTAGAGTGGAATTAATCTGCTTCATCTTCTCTGTAATTTATTGCAACTTCTTCCTCTTGCTCCACCTTCTTTCCTCCTTCTTGATTACACAACAGTCTTATGCAGCCTTTTCATCAGTAGATGGTAACCCCTCATCAACCATTATGGGGAATGTTATATGTAGTCTGGGTTTATTGATGAGTGAACTAAGAGAAAATTGCTGAAACCACCCAGTAGCAGAGCTGAGAGTAATATACAGCCTTACAGTCCCTTACTGAACCCCCTCATCTACATCAGGCAATATAATGGGTTGTAAAGCAATACAATGGAAATATTCTTGTTTCCTACCTATTGTATGCTTCATTCACAACTGAAATATATAAACCCCATAAAAAGAACAGCAAAACACTAATACCAATGTTAATACTAACAATGAATGCCAAATTCCACAGCAGGAAGAAGAAAAAAAGCTAAGAACAAGGTTTAACTCTGCCAGAAATACCTCAAGAATTCATAAATATTGGAAGTGATATAGAGGAGAAACCAAAATGTTCTCCCCTATCAAACAGAGAAAGATATGGCCATAAAGTGTCTGTTTTGTTATCTAAAGTTTATAAGAAAAGGGGGTTTTAGGCCTTGAGCTCATGTGTGATAAAGTAAGAGCACATTTTCTGAGTCGATTGTCTGTTCAACTATTTATTTTCCTAAACAACATTAAATAAAGCTTTCTTTCTGATGAAACTCCAGGCTGGAGTGTCAGGATTCGTGGGAAACTGTAGAGAAAATGGGAAATTATAGTTGAGTTCTCAGACTAACGCAGTGCCAAGTGCAGCAGCCTTGAATGTGTGATTGGCTTGACTGCTATGAAGGGAAATTCTAAGGTGTTCTCCTATTTTTAAATGAGAAGAACTATGGAACTTATGGTTGAAAAAGGAAAAAGAGTCTCATCTTTAATATCTGCATTAACCTCAGCAGCAATATGTTTCCTAAAAAGCTATCCTGTGAAATTCTAAGTGATATCTAATTTTGATAACAGAAAATGGTGACAGTCCTTCTCAGACTACATCCATCTGGTGACTTACTCTATGTATATTGAGAATATAACATGTCCAGCCTCACAAGAATTTTCAATCTTTAAAAGATGTACAATATGAAAATGAGAAAAACTTTTTACATCCTTTTTCCATTTAAAAAAAATAAAATAAATCACATAAAATATCTGACATGTAAGAAACAAAGCTGTTTCCCACAAGGACAGCTGGTTCTACATGGAGTTTGACTTCTGATGAATCAATGCATCCAGATGAAAAACACTTCCTGGATGTTCCTTTTGCTGCACTGAACTCCAGTGGTGCCACCTAGGAGCTAACACCACGAAGACCTCTACCAATACAGTTGTGGGAGTTGTTGTGTTATTGTTTGCAGCAACAGAAAGAAATCAGGAGATCTGGGTCATTCTCCAGCTTCAAGAGGTTTTGCAAAAGACAGGGAAAGACAAAGCTGTTGGTCAGAAACAAGGATGGAGAAATGTGTGCTCTGTGACTACCTCAACTTTTCCTGATAGTTTGGAGAATTAATGCAGCACATTCAGATTTTGCCAAGACCTTTTTGTTTTAGACTGTCTTGAAACTTCTCCTTCTTCCCATATTTATTATTAGGAATATAATTTCATCCAGGCAGGACTGCCTGTCACTAGCTATCTGCTGGTGAGAACTAATATCCAGTGGAGGGAGGCCCTGACCTTGCCAGCTCGTTACTGGAGCGTAAATAACGAAGACCAAGAACACATTACCAAAAGGGCTTCTTTTTCCAGAGCTGCCAATTCAAAGTCATTTCCCAGCACTGTCCTTGTCTAAAAAGATGAGTACCAAGGTAACAATGACATAAGCCATCAAACCCCCTGGAAGCACAGGTGAGCATGGTCCAGATTCCAGCAGTGAAGGCAGCTAGTGATAAGTCCTCCAGGAAAATTGGACCACCACTGGGCTTGACTGGTGTGAAATGAGAGTTGAGCATGACACACCAGCAGACCAGAAAGTCTGAGCCATTCTAGGTATAAGTGACACTGTCCCAGTCCTCAGAAGAACCACAGAAAAGCTCAGCCCTTCTCTAAAGCTTCCTCTGTGCCTTCCTCTGTTCTGAGGCACAATACAACATGGTACCAGACAAGGGATTTGAAAAGGAGGAGAGTTCTGGTCTTCAGAACTTGGCAGATCTTGGTTCCAGTGTCTAGATGCAGGAGAACTTTTCCCATTGCTGAAGAAACTCTGTTAGGTAGAGCTACTGACACAAGTACTGTCTGCTCAGGTGGGCGAAATGCAGTTAGCCCCTTCTGAAAGTCCAAGACCACAGCATTCCAATTTAACTGCAGCTTAGGCTGAGGAGTCTTCTACTCAGGGATTTCTTTTTAGCCCTTCTTCGGTTCATCCTTCTTTAGTCTGGAAGTTTCTGTGTTTGTTCTTCCTTCAAGTGACTTTGCTTTTCTTGGGAATGTGAAATCATTCCCCTAGGTGGCAAAGGGGGGTTTTACCCATTATATTCAGTATTCCAAATCAGGAAGGAGAATGGCCAGAAGGGATATTTCATTCATTTTCAAGTCTTCTGTGTTTCCTGTGGTTATCTGCTACCCAGAATACTCAGTGGCCACTGGCAGGAGCAGTGTGATGTAAATTTTCCTAAAGCAGAGCACCAAACAGCATGGCAGTCAACAGGTTTGGTCCACCCCTGGGGAGGGAATGTTTCAGCCATCTCAGTAGCAGCAGCAGGAAGCCAAATATTATAGGGAAGCAGCAACTCTCACATCCTTGTTTCAGCATACTTCTCTAACCCATCTCATTACCTCTCAATGGAATATCTTTTAAATACAAATGTGGCTTCACAGTGGACAGTGGAGCCAACCACTCATAAGCAACAGCATTAAGTTTGCAGAAAGGAAGGAGATCTTAGAAATAAAATTTTAAAATATCAAGCTGATATTTACGCTCAGGGCAGAGGCATTGCCCCCCTGCTGATGACTTGTTGGACTGGGAGGTAAGGAAGCCAAGGACATCATCTAGAGAGGGAAGATGCAATTTCCCAGTAGCCAAAGCAACTGCAGCCAATGGTCTCTGAGATCACAGTATCAGCAGATCACCAATAAGACCTACTTGCCCTTCTCTCCGTGAATTTCTGCCCAAGCTTTCTGAAGAAATCATCACTGTATTTCAGAATTCATCATAGATAAATGAGCAGCAAAATCTTAGTGATTAAGGTCTGGCCTCTGGACTAGCACGTTGCTCCCGTAAGACGGAGTCTAGGTGAGAATTACAGGGATCATTTCGGAGTTGAAAAGGTATTACAATTCTGCTTATTTTTTTTTATTTTTCCTTGAAATATGGCTCTCATTTGGAAGCTTGATGGAGGTATGGAAGGTAGGAGGGGAAGACAAAGAGAGGGAGTCGCAACTAAGCTGAAAATGAATGGAAGGTTACGGACAAGGTGATGAGAATAAATCGTATTTTCAGGACTGGAGGAATTACAGTACCTCAGCACGTCTCTGGGCCTTGAGGGACTACATATTTTCTAAAGGAATTCTAAAGAGATTGGAGAAATGGGAGGGGAATGAGAGCTTTGCAGTGTGAGGGCTCGAGCGTGCATGACTCTGTGTGTCTGGCATGAAAATAATTGAGCCTTTCTCCTTCTGAAAAAGACAAAGAGGAGAGCAGCCCAGGCCATGCCTTTGGGGAAATCAGCTTATGCACACAGCAGCAACTGTGGTGTCTTGGGCATCTGCCATTTCCAGAGGGGAACCAGCCTATTCCTTTGGAGCTGACTGGTAATTTTCTTTTTCATACAAAAGCCTTCTGAGGGGAGGGGAATTTGACAGGGCAAAAGAGCACTCCAGGAAGATTTGTTTGACCAAAACTGGGATCTAACATTCACTCAGCACTCAGTGTATCCAAATACTTCCCTCATAAGCAAAGCACACACATATAATTCTTCTGCAACTCACATTTTAAGTACTTTTGTTTATATGAGGATTGTAAGGCTATTACAAAGACTGGTATCACGGTGGGAAAAGTCTAGAATCCAGGATAGAAACTACTCTTTCAAGGACATAATCTGAGGGTGGTGACACACTGGAACTGGTTGCCCAGAGAGGTTGTGGATGTCCACTCCCTAGAAGAGTTTAAGGCCAGGTTGGATGAGGCACTGAGCAGCCTGGTCTGGTATGAGGTGTACCTGCCCATGGCAGGGGGGTTGGAACTAGATGATCTTTAAGGTCCCTTACAACTAAAACCATCCTATGATACCAAATTTCCAGGTTCCTCTAAGCCTGCTCCACCTCATCGTGGTGTGTGCAACCTGTTACTGCAGTCCACTCTGAATTAGGAATAAACCAGAACCAAACACCATCAGGCAAATATTTTAAAATTCTATTCATGATGAAATGGTTTCTTCAGCACTTTCACAGGTCTTAATTTTATTTTCAAAGACTATAGGGACACAAAAAGCCTAGTTTCTCTTTTTTTATGGGAGAAGTAAGGTTTTCCCATGTACACCTGTAGAATCAAAGGACCCAGAAGAACATGCTTGAAACTTCTTACAAATAACTGTGTCAGCAACCCAGAGCTCTTTGTCACATCAGCAGGGTTTCAAAAGTTGCAAAAAATAAGCAACAGCCCAAAGGTCTGTGCTGAGCCCACTCCTAGTTTGAGGACAATTTCCCACGGTGCAAGTGCTGACCTCGAGGCAAATTGTCTAAAAACTAATCTTTTTCTTGTCAGAGAAAAAAAACACTTTGTTTTTTTCCTGTCACTCAAGGACTAAATAATTTACTGGCTTTCATTTCAGATGTCTCTTACAGCCCATACAAGGGCCATGCATTGCTCAGAACTTTTCAGGAGGCCGCTGCAGGCTCCTAGATGCAGCCAGCAGGTTCCTGCTGCTAGATGGGGATTTAATTTATTTTAGTAGTGTTTCTCTTTTTAAAAATGCCTTGGGAATGGATAGTTTGGAATGAAGTTGTCATTAATTTTCTCTTCCACTTTGCCTTTCATTATGTTCTTAATAGGTATTGAAAAGCTATCTAGTTAGACACTGCACCTGTGTCCTGCAGATACCTGAGTTTCCAGCAAAATACACAAAAGCTTTCATCCAGACCCTCACTCCAGCAAGAAGAAAGATCCACTCATATATTACACACAAGGTTAAGGGGCTCCTAGATTTAGGTGGGTGATTGTCAAAGTATTTGAAAGCATATGCCAAATAGAGATTTACAGGAGAGAGGCTGTCAGGCACCCTATAGCACACACTCATGTACTAAAAGAAGTTCTGCTCTCTTCTCCAGGGTTTCTTCATCCTTCCTATGGCTCAGTGTGTTCTGTGTGGAAGCAAGTAACTTGCTTTTGTCCATGAGACAAGGCACTGAGCAGCCTGATGTAGTGGGAGGTGTCCCTGCCTATGGCAGGGGGGTTGGAACTCGATGATCTTTAAGGTCCCTTCCAACCCAAACTATTCTATGATTCTATGGAGGAGTGAGAAATAGCTCACTGAATCCTACTGGAATGGTTCCTTTTGTGATACTGTGATTTAGTGATGCTGTGTTCAGTTCTGGAGCCCTCAACATAAGAAGGACATTGAGCTGTTGGAGTGGGTCCAGAGGAGGGCCACGAAGATGATCAGAGAGCTGGAACATGTCCTTATGAGGACAGGCTGAAGGAGTTGGGGTTGTTCAGTCTGGAGAAGAGAAGGCTCAGAATCTGAAGGGGACCTACAGAAAAGCTGGAGTAGGACTTTTTAATAGGTTCCAGGATGGCAGGACTAGAAGTAATGGATGCAAATTTGAAGAGGGTATGCCGCACACGAGAAGATGCGGACAATCCATATGATTGATAATAAGCAAGCTTCGATTTATTGGGGTTTTCACACACTTATATACAGTCCACTCATTAGTAAACACACTAGGCAATATCTTATTGGTTGGCAAGTAAAAGTTACATTTGCTCATCCCTTCCCCTCTGCAATTTCTGATGATTCTAACTGTGGCACCATGTTATTGTAACACAGCTGGATTCAAGGACATGTTATCTTTGGCTTTCCCATGAGAACCTCAGTTAAATCAGCATAGCTTCTTCATGTCTACTTTGTCACATAGCCATTCTCCCACAAGGGTAGATTTAGGCTGGAGATAAAAAAGTTCTTTGCTGGAACAGGTTGACCAGAAAAGCTGTGGATGCCCCCTCCCTGGAAGTGTTTAAGACCAGGCTAGATGAGGCACTGGGCAGCCTGACCTAGTGGGAGGTGTCTCTGCCCATAGCAGGGGGGTTGGAACTACATGATCTTTAAGGTCCCTTCCAGCTAAAACCATTCTACAATTCTATGATTTAATTCAACTCCAACAGCAGAGACTGGTGAAGTGTGATGCTGAGTCTCAGCTGGACATGTGTACACCCAGCAGAAAAGCAGTCACAAACACTCACTCAATGCCCCAAGCAACTGCTCGTAGCCCTTTGCTGCTGTTGTTCTTTGTGTCTATTTTCACCCTAAGATTTGTTATGGTGAAGACCTTTCTCTGCCCAGAAGTTTTGGAAACTGCTGCTTCCTCAGAACAAAGAGAAACACTTGGCACGGAGCAAAGTTTTGATGAAAAACTTTCTTACTCTGGATGTCAACATAAGGAGCAGAAAATCTTTCGGTAAAGTGATGACTAGAAAACAAGAAAGCAGCCTTATTTGGAGGAGCAGTGACAAATTTGCAGCGTCTGTCAAAGTTAAGAGTAAGCCCCAACACAGGGATCATTCTGCCAGAAGGGCTCCTGAGCCTAAACAAAGTGCCTGTTATCCTACAGGGAATAGGCAGCTCAGGAACTTATCACCAGAGCAACTGGGTAGAAGAATCATTGAGGCTTCTACCACTCTCTTGAAGAGGCTTGTTTTCAGCCTGAACCTAGGCTTTGCAATTCACTAACCTGAATTGACCTGAATTCTCTTAGAATTGTAGCTTTGTTTCATAAGCCCCCTTCTGAGTAGACACTGGAGGCTGCCTTTCTTCCTCTAAGTGCATATGCCCTGTAGAGCCATGTTGGGACAGAGAATGTTTAAACAAATCATGCAGAAGCAGAACAGCTTGCACCAGAGGGATGTTCTCTGTCGCAGAACATCCTGGCATCTGAAGGCTCAAGCATTGTTTTACTGCCTGGGAGAGAAGGATCCACTTCCCTCTTCTGCCAGGGGAGGTTTGTGTTTTTCCCTGCCTCCAGCACAACTGCTCTGATGATCAGTTTAGATCAAGCTACAGGGAGTAAAAGAGCCAAGCAGTGGCTCTGTTTGCACCCTCTGATGAACTCAGCTGGCATCTGTTTGCAGGAACAAACCTTTGCAGAAGCAATTTTGTTACTAAGAAATTATCTCACCTTCCCTTTAGTGTACCAGTGAATTTCAAGGACTGGTATTAAAAGACGTTTCACTATCAATCTGTACCTGGAAATCACAGCCCTAACTGCTAATCTATTCCCCTACTGTCATTGCAGTGAAGTAGGTATAACTCCCTGTTGGTGCCAAATTGCAACTGCAGTGCCAGGGGGCCCCAAATTGAATCAACTGTCCATACTTTATCTCCTCTTTTGCTTTATAGAAAAGAAGGATTTAACGCTCAACTGAACAAATCAGGATCTTCAGGTCTGCAAAGCCTTCTAAACTGGAAATTAATGATAACACTTTTCATGCTTAGGTATCAAAGTGCTCTGAGCAGGTGGGTGATTACATAATTCCCTCTATTTTAGCAATAGGGTAACACTTACATATACATCTCTCTGATCTGGTGAAGACCAGACAACAGGTAAATGACAGAAGAGCTAAATCTCCTAATTCCCAGCCTGTGCTCTGCTGACTGACATTGGAAAAGCTGGGGGAGGAAGAGATGAGGAGACATGAGACTACATCTCAGGCATTTAAATCAATTCCAAACACGCATGAAAATATATTTTGCCAGTGTGCCCATAAGTGTTAAAAGGCAGCTGAGTGCTTTCAGGAAACCTGACAAACAAGGGCACCACCATCACTTATTGGCAATTAAAACCAGAAATGTGATGTGCAAGTGAAATGCCTGCTACTTTCTAATCAAAGAGCACTCTGGAGTGTTTACCAGTTGTATGACAAAGAACACATGAATTTTTTAATAATTGTTCCATTCACATCCTTACCACCACACGCTGAACTCAGCCCATTTAAAAGCCATTAATTAATCATTTATTACTTATTATACTTCAAAATGGCAAGCCAGATCGCTCCTCTGATGGTGGCAATAAAAATATCATGGAAGTCCCTTGCTTCACATTCAAGAGGCCAGAACATCAGCTGTCTCTAATGGCTCATTACTCACCCAGAAGTGCTCCTGAGCTACTTTATTACAGCAGCAGCTCTAGAGTTCAGGGAAGCATAAGCTCACCCACAGTTTAACCCCGTTCCTACAGTTGTGAAACTTTCAGCCAAGACTGGAAAGGGTGATCAAAAAGGACTGCTGGGAACTTGCTCCTTGACTTACTGAAAATATAACCTCTTCCAGGATTCAACAAGCAGCATGACCTTCCTCTCTGGCTTTCCTTGGAGACACATTGAGAATCCTCCACTCATACTCAAGTTTTGTTCCAAAGGCTATTTAGTTTCCAAATTTCATGGACTAGAATCACTAATGAGACCATTTCATCCTCAATCACAAATTGTTCTACCAATATGTCAGTTTCTGGTCTGTTTCTTTTTAAGCCATCTGAAACAGCTTCCTCTTCATTAACGTTTCAGATCTCATGTAAAAATTTCTTTTCCCCTTTGTTTTTTTTGCTCCAGCATCAGCCCCTCCTTGCTCTGTTCTAGTCTTTGTAAATTATTCACCACCCAACATCTTTCACACCACCATTTCCTGTAATTTATAGTGTCTACTATGTTGTATTATTTAACACTGAAAAGCATCTCAGGATCCAGCTTGAGATGTGTCAGGGAAGATGTAATGAATTGCGTTGCGATGTATAAAACCCTAGCCAATAAAGTGGGAAACTATTAATAACTTAATGGTTGTTGTCTTGCTAATGTCTCGCTCTTTTGTGTTCACAGCAAATTTGTCACGTTTATTCCACTGCAAAGGGGGCAGGGGCTTTTAAACTTGCCTGCCTCCACTCAGGGAAATTGCTTTTTCCTTTTCAGATAACACCACACGCTCGTTAATGGAGTACTAATAATATCCATGTGATATGCTTCTTCTGTCAGACAGTGAAGTCCACTAAATAATTTCCAGCAAAGTCTTAATTCTAGATCATAAGTGCAGAAGACAAGGCCACAGCTGCTGGCAGTTTATTCAGCTTTCATCATAGTGTCATATCAGACTAAATTATTGAAGATGACTGGTAATTTACATATCTCCTCTCTAAGTCAAACAAACTTGAGTTCACTTCACCACGTTACATCTCACTGCATTTATTGCTGTAGTCTAGCAATCCAACTTGTGTGTACATTATGCAGTGAGATGAGTGTAACATAAAGTTTTATTTGGCAGGTGTGGAAGGACAAATGCTTGTTCCAGACAGAAAGCATAAAGACTAGGTCAGCAGTTCTTGTCTGCTGAAGGACAAGTTGTCCACAGCCTTTTGATTTCAATGACAGTATGACTGACAGTGTGGGAATTTGCCCAATATTGTGTCACTAATCTTGTTGGGTTACTGTGTCTTCATACCAGAGCAAGAAAAGAAGAATTTAATTCATTGCTTCATATTGAAGGGAGTAAAGAGGAGTTACAAATCACCACTAATTTCTGTCTTGAGAAAGAACTTATCTTTCTATTAAGTTCTATGGAATTTACAGTGACCACATTTTAAATGTTCAAAGTTCAAGTGCCTTTTGGAACTAGATCATGTATCTGTGTGCTACTGCTGTTAAAGGTGGATGTTACTGAATTGTATTTTACAGTTCACATTCCAAAATGATTCATTAAAAGACCAGCATAAAAATGAATGCATTATCTAGAAAAGAGTATAAGCTTTCACCAGTCACAGTGATGACTGGATAGGACACATGGGGGTTTTGCATGCTCTGTAAACATTTAGCACAATGGTTTCAAGTAACATTTGATACAAGATCTTCAGTAAAAAACTTTTCTGAGTGGAAAACAACAGAATTTCAAAGTTAACTTTTTAATGAAGATATCTGTATGCAGAACTTCCATCCCTACTTAGGCATCCACATTAAGTGGCTCATTTTTCAGACAAGCAGGTCACACTGGATCTGATTTCATCTCACAGCTTCTGGAATCANGAAAGTTGAAGTCACCCATGAGGACCATGGCTTGTGAGCATGAAGCTGTTTTTAGCTGTTGATAGAGGGCTTCATCCACTTTCGCCTCTTGGTCAGGTGGTCTGTAACAGACTCCCACTACAACATCTCCCTTCCCTCTGCTTCTGACATGCTTTGAAAAGATGTTTTATGGTTTTATTCATCTATTCACTGCTTTCACATCAATATTTTTAAATATCTTAAAGTGCAAATCTAACCAATCTAGTTTGACAACCTCCCCCTTTTTATATGTCTGTTTATTGGGAACATAAGCCCATGTTTTAGTTTCTCTGTAACACTATTAATCATTCCACAGGGAAGTTATGGTCTTTATTTCCTTAATAATACTATGCATCTGTTTCTGCATGTTTTGAACACAGTGAATTCCTTTACATTCCCCTGATAATATGTCAGCCTCGTGTTTACTATTGCAATTGTGTACCAGCTTGGTTAGCTAGATTCAGTTAATACCTAAAAGACTACTTGCAATAATAAAAGCACACCACCTAATATTTGCCTTACCTTGATATTACTGTTATTTCTCTTGTTAAAGCCAAAGGGTATAAAATGTAATTAAATTATCAGATTAGTATTCATAAAGAATCCTGTAAAAGACTGTAAATTCATTACAATGTGTGGAATGATTTTAAAAATATTTGTGAAAGAGAAAAAAATGAGAACAATACAATTACTGCTTTCCAGGGGAATCTCAGAATTGGCCATCATGTCGACAATCTCACCTGAGCCCCTTCTTCAAAAATGAGATAAATGAACACAAGGATAGAGTAGAAAAAAAAAACAACTGTAGGTCCAGCACATGATTATACCAGCAATGTGCATCAGAAAATTGATAATTTACTACTCTTAAACTTTTGCTGTATAGGAACTGGGGACAGATTAATCCAGTGCTATCCCCAGTAGAGCAGTAAGTAAGGAAATTATGAGATAATGAAATCCTCAGTAAACAGCACAAGCCCAGATACATACACTTTTTCTTTATGTGACTGCAGGATACCATTGATCATGTGGTACTAGGCAGAAAAAATGAAATGAAGCTGCAAATTGCAGAATAAGTTGGTAGCCACCCTAGGTAGCCATAGTCCTCTTACTGAAAGACAACACTGCAGGACATTTTCCCTAGGCAGTTTCTCCTCTTTATAAAGCTGGTAGTTCTCCGGATTTATAAATCAAAATTCTCAGCTGAACACTGAATGAGAAAGTGCCATGGCATAATGGTTTATGCAGACATTTGTTTGGGCAGTTGGTTTGGGGTTGGTTAAAAACTGATAGTTTATCCATAGGCAACTCTAATAAAAGCTGTTCCCCATCTTACCATCCTGGCCACTTTAGAACCTGCACACAGCTCCCTCACCATCTCTCTGATGTGCTTTACTGTCCCACTTACACTGGACATATCTCTGCTGCTTGAAAGGATTTTGCAGGAGCATAGGACAGCCAGAGGGGAGGAACTTCTGTGATTTACTCAGACTATAACTACTTCCTCACTTTACTGAGGTGCTCCAAAGAATAGAGAAGCAAGGACACTACCATCATTCATTTGGTGTAGTAGAGTTTCTCCCTGATCAGAGCATGAGTCCTCCCTGGTGGGCTCCCTGTCTTCTCTGCTTTGTAAGCCACCAAAATCTACATGTCTTCTACAGGGAATACAAATCCTGGAGGTTACTAGAAAAGTCAAGACTTGACTAAAACCTCTTGTCGTCACAGATAAACTTAGTCAGCTCCTTCACAGCAGCACACAAAGAGCTTTTACCAGTGTAACCATAAATGCAGATTTCATTCAAAGAGGTTACAAATCAAATCATAGAGTGAGGAGAGCCACGGTACCAGGGTTTAAGTCTTTAGAATAAGTCAGGAAATAAAGAATATTTTCACCAGAGATAGTGCATGTGTCCACTTGCTCAAATCAAGGCTCATAGAATCATAGAATGGTTTGGGTTGGAAGGAATCTTAAAGATCATCTAGGTCCAGCCCCCCTGCCATAGGCAGGGACACCTCCCACTAGACCAAGTTGCTCAGTGCCTCATCCAGCCTGGTCTTAAACACTTCCAGGAAGGAATCATCCACAGCCTCTCTGCGCAAAATCTTCTAGTGTCTCACCACCCTCACAGAAAAGAACTTCTTTCTTTAATCCAGCCCAAATCTCCCCTCTTCCATTTTGCATCCATTATTCCTAGTCCTGCCATTCTGTACCCTATCAAAAAAGTCCCACTCCAGTCTTTCTATAGGCCCCCTTCAGGCATTGATAAGCTACTATGAGGTCCCCCTGAGCCTTCTCTTCTCCAGGCTGAACAAGCCCAACTCCTTTAGCCGGTACTCAAAAGGGAGATGCTCCAGCCCTCTGATCATCTTTGCGGCCCTCCTATGTACCCACTCCAACAGCTCAATGTCCTTCTTCTAGGGAAGATGGACAGACCAGAAAATGCAGTCTGTTAGTTCCCATTTTGAAAGGTAATAGGGTATAAGGAAGAGAAAGGTTTACAAAATGTTGCCATTAATAATTTAAGCAGCTCCAGATATGAGAAATTGTGAAGAGAGAGCAGAGATAGTGAATGTTTCTTATATATACAGAGAAATGCTGAGAATCAGCTATTCAATCAACTTGAAGTTATTACACTGAAAAAGTGAAGTGATACTTCAGTCTCCAGAGAATCACCACTTTATGATATTGTGAAAACAATGTTGGCAAAAATACATGCCATTTTATGATGACCCTCAGTGTAAAAGTTGCTTACATCAGCAATTTTCTTGCATATGTCCATCTATCACTTTACATTGTTTTCATTTCCATCACTGAAATGAGCCTTGAAATCAGTGCAAATAGAAAGGAACATCCCAATTCATGAGATTCAAAGAACTAAAACTGCAAAAACTCACAGTATTATCATTGACTCTCTGATCCAGCTGCAGAAGGAAAAAGAGTGAAGCAAATGCCAACATATCAGCAACCAGGGTGATTCCTGGGTGAAAAGGAAAGATATAGCTAAAAAAACAGCTATATTGTAGCTGGCTAGAGCAATAAAATCATCATGACAAGAACTGGTACTTCCAGTGGGACTTAGCTGGGGGCTGGCAGGTTTTCAAGGAGGTATCTAGTTCAAGGCCATATGTTACAAGCTGATCTTGGAGAATTACTGCAGGTGGAGGAGATGTCAAGAAAACTGAAGGACTTGGCAATCTATATCCAGAGGGGACCTTGGGTACTGTGCAGTGAGCACTCTGATGCAACTGAAATAATGCACATTTGCTCAGTTGATGTCAGTGAAAGACAGCAATAAAGATACCAGCCCATGAATCTGGCTAAATGACCACTGCACCAATGTTCCAGAGCAGGCAGATGGATTAAGCTGCACCTTGTTTGTAGGAAATCCTCAATGACATATAGCAAAGACCATTTTGTATAGGAAAATTAGCTCCTAAACACCTTAACATCTAACATGCCTTATAGTGATTTTGGCAAAGATTTCCAAAATCATGCTGCTTCTTGACAGTGTTTGCTGCTTTCTGCAAAAATCTGCAAACCAGGGAGTTAAGTAGACAGTGTTTAGCCACCACCAACATGCTATTTAGTTTATTTTTATGAAAACAAAGTATTACATGCTATTTCTAGGTAATGTGGAAAGTCCTTGACAAGGTACATGAAGAGAAAAGAGCACAACAACATATTCATTTTAAAAATGCTAGTGGAAAGCAAGTTGCTAGAAGCTGGTAATGCAGCCTGTTTTTCTTTTCAGTCACACACTTGAAGTATCTGCTCCTTTTCTGCATGAAAAGGGCAGCCTGCAGCAGCCAAGCAGTCACTGTCCCCAGACAGCAGCCTCTCCCCTAAAACAAGAAAACCTCTTCCCTTCCTGAATAGAGAAGTAGCTTTGGACTGAGTGTGGTGGAAAGAAACACTTCCTTACTACATTTTAAAATTTTTTTTTACTTCCCTCTCTCCTCCATGAAGACAGAAAAAAAAAAAATCAACAAAACAGAAAATGTAAATGATGCCACTGCAGGTCAATTGTAGGTGAAATCTTTTGGATTTTCTGACAAATGGCATTGACGAAAACATCTGTTAGAGTAATGGTACTGTACCTTAGACATGAGCTCAAAGCACTGAAATTTAGTTACCCCCTTTTGCTATAGCTTTTTTACTGTGACCTTGATCAAGGCACTGTAATCTCTCTGTGCTTCATTTCCCCATTCGTATGTGATGGCTCCCCCATATTGCCAAAGAATGTTCTTGTGAGGCAAAAAATCCATTAATCTGTCCAGCTTGTCTGCCAGAGAAAAAACAGAAGAAAAATAGAGTGGGGAAAGATAGCAAATAAATACTACACTGAACTATCAAGAGAGTGCATATGGGCTGAAATAATATCTCATGTCATTAAAAAAGTCTAGAAAAAAAAAAGAAACTCCAGCATTGATTCAGACTTAATTTTCTAAAGACACTACTGGTATGGTAAAGGTAGGCTAGCACAGCCATGAATCATGAGGAAGGGAACAAAGGAGATGTGGAAATGACCATGCCCACTACAGGAGACTTATAAAAAACTGACAAGGCATTGATGAAAGATGTCAATGAGACAAGTGAGGACACAGAAAGATCAGTATTTGAGGAAGAAAATGATAGCTCAAGAGAGAGAAAAAAGTAAGATCAGATCAAATAAGAAAAAACAGAGGAAACTGCAATAATACCAAAAAGATGTCACTGTGCTCCTTGATAGGTAGTACATGAAGTTCCAAAATGATAAATTCAGTCTTACAGGTGAAGTTCTCATTTGTAGGGGGTGAGAGGAAGTGTAGTGTTTTGGATGAAAACCCAGGTGTTCAGACTGCATATTGTTGCTAGGAAGCCTAACGAAGGCTCTAATTGAGGCACCATATCATCTCCTCTCCTATCAATCATGATGTCTGGTTACTATACCTCTCCTGATGCACTCCAAACTCTCCTCCTGGCAGAAGGAGGTAGTGTATTGCAAATTTTCTCCAGATAGGCTTCCAGCAGGAGTTAGAGTATGACTATGGAGCATATGCCATATATGAGAATAAGTCAGTGAGTAAGTTGAACTGTAGTTCCCTTGGGATATTTTGTGGCTTACTCTACTAGATATTTCTTTATAGAAAAATTTCAACCTGGTCCCTTTTTTTGCAACAAAAATACAATCTTCTGTGGAAGACAACAAAGATAATAATCTTTTTCTCTGATGAAAAAAAGTAATATCAACCTCAGTTTTTGGTTTCTTTTAGGTTCTTTTTAATTTTTCATCCCTTTATCTTATCAGAGTTCTTACAGCATCTGTCTTTTGTCAATAGCCATTGATTTTCCAGATCAGCAGAAGCAGTGGTTGATCCTGAATTTACACTGGGGCAAGCAGAGCACAGCACTGAAGAGTTCAGTGAAGGTGCTTCCCTTCCACTGGCACAAAGGTTTTCCTCATGCATCTGTTTTTCATCATGATCCTCCGGTGCTAAACCTCCATTTGTAGGTACACTAATAGATAGGCTTAAGCTAAAAGTATTTCTTGGGTAGAGTTATGGGTCCCTAACCCAGCCTGAACACACTGTGACTCTGAGAGAAGCTGGTGTGGAAAAAACAGCAGCAACATCTTGGTCCCACTTCTAGCCCAACTGTGACACATATGATGAGGCAGAGAATCAGCTTTCAGTGCAATGTTTTCATTCCATTGTTGTAATGTAGAACCATAATACCTGCTCTAAGTCTCTCAAAGTCTGAGGTCAGTCTGATCCAAGGTTTCCTCTTGAGACTGCTTCTCTGTTTCACCCATGTTTTGTCTGCTTCTCCTTTGCAGAATGTCTCAAAAATTCATATTCCTTTGGAGGAATCCTTCCCCACTTCCACCAAAAGGTCGCACCCATTAAGGATGGAAAATTATCTCTCTTAACTGCAACCATTTAAAAGTTACAACTCCGGAAACAAATGGGCTGAGGCACACAGTAAATTTAGCCTAAAACCAGTATGAAAGAATGGTAAAAAAGGCTCAGTGATCTGCATTCCAGTCCTACATGCTCCCCCTGCATATATGGAATCTGTATTTTGGCATCATTGAGATCAGGTCTGTTCCAGTTCATGGTGCAAATGTTTCAGCGAACTATTGAATAAATATCAAATATATTTTTCTGATTATTTTTTTTCTTCCCTTCACAGAAATACTTATAATCCATAAACTAGCAGTTAGCACTTCAGGTTATTCAATTCCTTATTCATTAATGACTAACTAAGCTGAAAAGTTTTCATTTTGGGGCTCTGTCAATGGCTGTGTGACAGGCCAGTGCATTCTTGTATCTTCCCAATTTCTGTTTGTCTCTCATGCTCTGAGGTTTTCAGGAGTAAAGCTTTCCACACTGCATTAGCAATTCACAGGTTGCTTTGAAAGCTGCTGGCAATTCTGCCTCATCCTTCAGCCTTTCTTTTTTGCATCTCTCAGCAGTGGTGATCTGTTAACAGTGGCTGTAATTAGAAACCACTCTAGGGCAGTGTGAGATTGCAGGGTTTTGTTCTTTTCTTTTTCTGTTCTGACATACTCACACGAGCTGGTTTCAAAAAAGAAGCACACCTACTTCATTGCTGTGTAACAGAACTATGAGAAACTGCATTTCATATGTATATATGTGAGTTTAAAGTTATGTGATTATTCAATTGTTTGAATATGTGTCTGTCACTCTGTATCTTCTCTCCAACTGTACCCTAGTTTGTTGTATTGGAAAGCCAGTATTTTTCAAAAATTCAATTTCCACAGGTGAAAATAGATCTCACCAGTGCCCTTTTGAGAACACCCTGAAGGAAATTGCAGAGACAATTTATCTATGAAGTTTATAAGTGAGAAACAAAAGGGAGTGGAAGCTGTGACCTAAAAGCCTAGGATTTGCCTCCTCCAGAAGAGAACTCCTGTCTGAAACGGACTCCACCTATGCTAAGATACTGCAGGAAGACCAGCAAGTACAAAGGGCCACTTTCCAAGAATGCTGAGTGCCAGAAGAATTAATTGTAACCTGACACACTGTGTACAATGCAAGTTTTTTACTAAATGCAAACACTGCAGAGATGCAAACAGACTGATCTATCGAAACAAATTGTGGTACTGAGCATAGCTGAACATGTGTAACCTCTGGGGACGGAGATAGTTAGAAAAGAGGTTTAGAAGGAACAAGGACACAGTAGCACTTCACTCCACCACATGTGAACAATACCAGAATTGCCATCTTGTGAAGAAGAAATGGATACTGTTTCCCCAAAGCAGTCTTCAAATCCATCCCTGCACACGGGGCAATTAATTCAACCATGAATGAGTTTATTTTGAACACATGGCTCTTGGCAGATGTCCTGTCATCCTTATTTCATGAGGAGCTTCCTTCAGGGATCTGTGAGATCATCAGATGTGAGGGAGACCAACTTGAGTTGTGGACAATTCAGCTGCTTCACATATACAGGTGTTTGCTGATAGTTATTGGAAGCAGCTACAGGTTTCATGGTTCACGTTGTTCAGCTCTACCTGGTGGCTCTTCACTAGCACCAGTGCAACTGATTTTGTCTGACTTTAGTCTTCCTGGCTGGTCTCAAAGCATCTGCTCTCTGTGCTTGCATCTGTAGAGCTGTCTACAACAACACCTTTTGGGATTTGTGTCCTGTCATTTTTGTTGGTTTCTTGCAAAAATTCTTCTAATCACAATAGCTAAGATTCTCTTGGTAGGTATCTGTTTACTTATTTCCTCTGGGCAGGATAGATGACACAAAAGGTGCTGTGGGACAGTGAACAAATCCCCACTTCAATGCACAAACTGTTTAGATCCAGGTTTTTGGCTGAGCTGCCTAATCCACACAAGGTTTCTCAGATGCAAGGTGATGTTCAGTTCCAGCAGAATTAAAGAGACAGGGCAAAGCATAAAGTGCAAGTGCAAATCCCGGCTTCCTCACCTGGCCCTAAATCTCATGAATACTCGAACCACTGCTTTTTTGGTAGCTCCTTCCCTAGACACCAAGCTTGGATATAAGCTGAGTTCTGAAGCGGCAAAGTGCACCATGGAAAGATCTATCACCCAGAGCATCCAAAAATCTTGACTTATTAAGAGCTTTCTGAACTGTCTAGGGCAACTCCTGCTTCCCAGTTACTCCCAGTCACTTCAGGATTCCTAATGTCTCTAGGAGAAGTCTGGTTCCCTACTGTTTCTGGAGGCAGCAGTGAGTCTGCCCACTTTGTTCACCATCTGAAAGGTTACTCAAGCAGCCCTGGATTGTGTGAGCCCTCCACAGTATCAGCACTTCCCTAAGAAGAACAAACTCCCAGGAGGATTTGAGCTCTTCCTACCAGGTTAGACTACTCAGTCTTGATGTTATTGCTTGTTGTACACAAAGCAGAGGAAGAAAAGGTTTGGGGTTCTGTGGAAACAGGTTATCCTGGATCATGGGTGATTACTGGTCACAGATCATCTCTCCTTTATCAAAGTCTCACCTTTACTCAGTAGCTATTTGCAACAGAGTCCTACAGGACAGACACATGATGTCCATAGCAAAGAGTTATGTTAGACTTTTTGTCATCCTTTAATTTCATTCGGGACACTAACTGTGCTTATGTTATTGACTAGTGTTGAATGGGCCAGTAGAATGCCCCCTATTATGTGTAAAATTAAATTCATAACATACTAACCTTACATGCACTCCTTTGTTCACTTGCAATGGGGGTCTGAATCAATGGACATCTGCAGGCAAATTAAAGGAGTTGTAACATTTTGCACTCATCCCAAAAAGCTATTCATTTTCTCTGAGAGAAGCAGTCAGAATTTTCAAAAGCATGCAGTGATTTAGGGAAGCAGGGTTTTGGGCACTCTTGTTTCAGAAGAGCCTAATTTTCAGTGAACACTCAACACCTGTCAGCTAATAATTCATTCTCTTCTAATAGATTGCCCATAATTGACCCCAAAATAGAGATCTTTTAAGACCTCTAATTGTTTAAAAATTTTGATCATATGCTGAACACAGTCTGAAAAATCAGGCAGTATCTTCCCTCCTGGAAAATATCTTTGAGGGCAGAGTTTTCTTCCTCACTTCTTAAACAAATGCCACTGTTATTTTTGGGAGCAGCACAATAACAGACTAGATGGATCATTAGATAAGGCAATCATTTGGTCGATAGGTAAACAGGCAAACATTTGTGGAGAATCTGTGAAATATAACTTTAATGGTTTCTCCTGATATCTGTACAGTCCATTCACTTCCACTTTCCTTTGTAGTTTTGCAAATACAAGATCTTGTTTAAAATGGCTTTTTAGAGCCTCAAAAAACATTTTCTTATGCACCTCATAGCATTGCCCTTGCAAATGCAAAGTACTGTATTTCCATACTACATTTATGCACTTCAGGTTTGATAGATGAGGGATGCTAATGGAATATAAACTATCAAATTAAAAACTTACATATTAGAGATGCCAACAGCGTTCACTTTACCTAGGGATGTGAGATGTTGCTTGCAGTTTTTCAGTGCCTTTTTTAATATGATGCAATATGCACATTCTTAAATGCCACTTTTTAAAGAAAGACAAATGCCTGATTTTAATGAGGAGGCGTTCCAGAATCACAAGAAACTGTATTATTTTTACATTGAGCGGGTTCATTATACAGCCTGCAGGAACTGCCAGACGATTAGACTTCGCAGACAAATCTTAAACCTGATTCTTCTCTTCCTACCTGTGTCAACTCTATTCTACTCACAC
Organism: Turnix velox; assembly: GCA_013400935.1. Lineage (NCBI taxonomy): Eukaryota > Metazoa > Chordata > Aves > Charadriiformes > Turnicidae > Turnix > Turnix velox. Next base: position 40,841 of record VZTY01031017.1, read on the forward strand.
ATCATTCATTTCAGAGGAGATACCCTGCCCTTGTCCTGCAACAACATAGAGCATGGCTAGGGAGCTGGAACCACCTTTAAAGTCTAGTGCTGTCTCTCCTGTACATGACAGGAACTGCAGAAGAGTCAGGGAAAGACAAGGTGTGCTGAATAGATCTGATCCAGAGATCCAGATCCTCAATCCATGAAAACCAGCGCTTCTCAGATGAGCCCAGGCAACCTCATCCCTGCTGGTGGAATTGCTTGGCAAGAAGCACAATGGAATAAGAAATGGGTTGGGAGACAGGGCCTGTGACAAACCTCTCAAAGCTGTGATCTCCGATGGCACTGATTTGCATCCCATTTGGAAGGAGACAACCATGAAGAAAGGGAGCTGGATCCCCTCTGTCTGCATCATTTGCCCGCATTCTCTCTTCTGCTTTCATACTCTGCATTGTTTGCTAATCAGATGGCAGCCTGCCTGCTGCTTTCTTGCCCACTGGAAGGCAAAGGAAGGGAAGTAATAAGAGGGGAATCTCTTTCAATAACCAATTTGCAAAGGATGCTGAGAACAGAGCAGTTTCCAGTGGAGGATGATATCTCTGTAAAAGGTTCCCCAGATGAGATTACCAGGGACTATAATGTGGGAAGAGAGGGTAAACATGTTAGTGGTGTGGTTGGGTGCCTGTTCCTCCAGCTGTCACTGGTGAGGGTAATGCAGTTTGGTGCAGCTAACTGCAAGATTAATGGAACTGTTCAAATATTTAATCCTATAAAGGTATTACATGAAACATTCACTTGTAGCCTGCATGTTTTCCAGCTAGCCAGCAATGTGTGTGTGTGCATTTTTATGCCTGCTTCAAAATGGGCTCAGGGCAGGGAAAGGAAAAAATACATCCCCCACAGTTTCTAATGAATAAACATGGTCATAGCTTCGTATTTCTTAAACAGAGATGAGAAATCCTGTAAGTTGTTGGCAACACAAGGAAGACAACAGGTCAAAACTAGGTTCTCTGACTAGGCTTTGAAGGAGATACTGGCTGACCAAAGGGCTCTTTGTCTGTCTTGCACAGGTCAGAACAAGGAAAGTGGATGCAAATTGTGCCTTCTTCTCTTTTACTATATCTGAGTTTCCTCCATATCTGAGAAATTTAATCAGATATGGTCAGCGTCCTAAAACAACCTGGCCTCTTGAGCTTAACAATCTGACTTTTTGGAAGAGTTTATTATAAGGCATAGGTTGTACAGCTCAACTTCCACCCTCAATCTAGATCTTGACACAGTGGAGAAGCAGGAAAAGGCCTTCTAACAAAAAAGATTTGCATGCAAATTCTGACTGAAGGGGAAATAATTGTTAATACTATTGACATTGAATGAAATACTCCCACTAACTCTGCTTGCAATACAGTAAGAAATTCTTTATGGTGAGGATGGTGAAACACTGGAACAGGTTGCCCAGAGAGGTTGTGGATACCCCCTCTCTGGAAGTGTTTAAGGCCAGGCTGGACAAGGCACTGAGCAACCTGGTCTAGTGGGAAATGTCCCTGCCTATGGCAGGAGGGTTGAAACTAGATGATCTTTAAGGTCCCTTCCAATCCAAACTATTCTATGATTCTATAATGAACAAGTTTACTTACTGCACCTATCATACCAGTATCATACCAGTGACAAGCTCTCCCAGGTAGCTTCCAACAATTCATTTTCATCTAGATGGGTGTGCAGCCCCTAAAGGCAGTAAATAGAGGCTGCCAAATCTGCCTTCAGGCACACTGGTTGTAGCCTTTTTGCACCTAGCACATGCCTCTGGATGGAGGCTGGACCAGAGCCTGCAGCCTGTCTCATGTGAGGGGATGGACATCACAATGCCATGGTTTTCTCATCACTTCTGACTATCAGCTGTGAACTTGCTATTTGCAAAGTGGCCTGCTCTTGTTTCAGACCTTGCTTCATTGCTTTTCCCATTACCGACACTGGGCAATTTATTGAGTTTACTCTAACTCATCATGCACAACAAAGCAGAGATTTAGGATGGCACCGCTCAGCCGTCCTAGGCCATCACTTATTGCTGTGTGAAGCAAAGGCCTCCCAGAGACGGGAAATTGCTTCTGGTGGTTAGAAGTAGCTGGGACATAGGGGAGAGTATTTTCATCCTGAATGACTCTGGGCAGCATTTTAGTTCTCCTAATGGCTCCATTTAATAGACAAAGCCACAGACAAACTTGGAGACAGAAACAGACAGCGATTTATACAATAAATAATTCCCTTCTCTCCTCAACTCACAACTGGGAGAACTTCCTCTCAACAAGTTTGCTTGACCAGTTACTTTATTACACAGAAACACAGAATCACAGAATATCAGGGACTGGAAGGGATCTTAAGTGATCATCCAGTCCAGTCCCTCTGCCAGAGTTGGAATACCTAGACCAAGTCACACAGGAAGGCGTCCAGGCAGGTTTTGAATGTCTCCAGAGAAAGAGATTCCACAACCTCTCTGGGCAGTCTGTTCCACTGTTCTGTCACCCTCATCATGAAAAAGATTTTCTTATATTTCTGTAGAACCTCTAGCTCAGCCCTACACAGCAGAGACTGCAGAGGCAATCATGACATTTGCATGGGACTTGTGAAGATGCAAGGCATTTTCCATGCAGGTAATGTTGATTGGGAGAGAGAATTACATTCCCCTCACCTTTACCATCAATGTTTTACAGTGGGTAGCAATGATAAACAGAGCTGGGCAAGGCTCCCTTCCTCTCCCCAGTGCATTCCTAGGAGATGAAGACAGAGAGCAGAATCACAAATTTAGGTTGCAAGGGAATGCAATATGCTCACTGCTCCAATCCCTGCTCTCAACAGGGCAGCTTCAGAGATGCAGCAGGATGCTTGAATTTTTAATTTCCACAGTGGATGGTGGATGTCCACAGAAATTCTTTATGAGGAAGAATTTGTCCTGATGGAAATTTTACCCTTTTCTTTCTGTCCGGACATCATGTCCTGACATCTGACATTCTTTAGCCAAGGGAAAAGATCTGTAAAATTCCTCTTTGTCTTCTATTCTCCACGTTGAAAAAATCCATTCTTTTAGCCTTTCCTCCTTGACCATCATCCACCAAGAGGACTTTTTGTTCCATTTTTCTGATGTCTTTCTTGTGGTGGGGGAATAAAATTGGATACAGTGATTCCAGATGCAGTCCTCCAGCCCCTGCCAAAGAGAGATGCTGAGGTTGGAGCTGTGCAGCTGCACATGGAAAGATGCTCACTACTCCAAACAGTATCTGAAACAACAGCTTTTTGCACTGGTACACAAGCAAAGCTTTCTGAAGATACTGGAGACTATCTTGAAGCCCAAGAGAAACAAGACAATACAGGATGGAAATGGGAAAGAAAATAACACCCAAGGGCTTGTGTGAAACAAAACAGGGAATTACATTTAGGTGTGGAATTACCAATTGTAAAACACATTAGTCATCCTATTTGTGTAACTGCAATAAATCAGTGTAAAGACAAACAGCCAAGCAATCAGAAAGCTGCAGAGACCTCAACTGAGGGCAGAGCAATGACAGCTGATAGCTCTTTAAATAATAATAGTGTTTTTCCTATGGGACTCCTGTTTTATATCATTGCCGTGTGCAGCATGCAAAGATAAATCTCTCTGTGCCCCACAGATGGCTCCAATTTCCCAAATAATTGATAGCTGGAGCTCTCCTCAAAGGATTAGGTGGAGGAATGAAAAAGGAGCATCATAATGGCTGCACTTTTCATTCTGCACAAAGCAGGTCTGGTCTGCACCCAGCTACAGGCAGTGGCTGCACTGAAGTGGTTACCCTGAGAAGGGAAGTGGAGATTTAATCTCCCAGCTTGCAGCTCAGGACTGCTGAGGAAAGGCTACATAAACAGCTCAGACAAAATGACTGCAAAATAACAAAAATCTTGATTCACTTACAGGAAAGTAATATAAGAACTCCCCACACGGTATTTCATACCCACAGTCAAGCTGTCTTTAAAAGGGATAAGAGGAGATGTGGAAGGAGGTGTGAGGTGAAAACTGACTTAACATTAGAGTATGAGAACTTTTTTCCTACAGCATTAAAGAAAAGCAGCAGATAGCAAATCACAGACAAATAAAAAAAGAGAGACAGCAAATTCCACTGGTCTCTTCAGCCCTCTCTATAGATTATGATGGGCTTAGTAGGGGGTGAGTGAGGGGCAGGGGAAAGCATTCCTGTCTTAGAACTAAATCTAAACCTAAGCAGAGTGTAAGAACAAAATCTGTTCACAAACTTAGATATGTTTGGTTTGATTTTGCAGAAAAGTGGGGTCAGCACTGTGTCGTAGGAAGCAGAGCACACTGTGATAACCAGTGTAATTCTTTGCTCCAACCACTGGCAAACTCAGAGATATCCATTGTTGGGTTTTTGTTTTCTTTTGTGTCACACACTGCTTTTTTCCAGTGAGAATGGAAAACCAAGTAGATGGATCCCTCACAAGTTTTGTGCCAGAGTGCTTGCTTTTTTTTAGTTGCCCAGTGCTAGTTTGATGCAGGTTGGTGAGGTGTGCAACAGGATAGAGGAAAATAGTTTCAGGCCAAACTCTCCTGGAGATCTCGTGACCTGCCCAAGGCCATCTGGACATCTTTGTCAGAGCCAAAGACACAGGGCAGAACCCCTCAGCTTCCAGATAATTCCTTAATCACAAGGCACAGCTTCTTCCTAAGTTAAAGCAAGCTAAGCAGATGGTTTCTACTTTTCCCAGTCCATATGTAATAGGTGACAGATGGAGTCACATCCTCTTTAGAATGGTCACGCAGGGTGGGAAAATTAAGGAACCTGCCTCACCAACCTCTCTGCCTGTGCCAAGTCTCAACCTCTCAAGTGGGTGACCTGATCAAAATGGAAGAAGATTAGGAGGCTGCGGGTGAACATCTCAGATGCAGGCTGGAGAATGTGAAGAAGTGGTTGCTTGGATTGCAGTTTTGGTGTGTGAGACACAACAGCTTGGTCTTCAAAGCAGTTACAGTGGCTGACTGGCAAAGCTGTCACCACAGTTCTGATAGTTTGCAGAGGTTCACTGCCTCACACTATGAAATGAAGGAAAAGCCATAGGAACTGTTTGCCTGGATATTTAATCCTGCAAGTGTGCATGCAATTAAGCCCACAGATATCTGAGTAACCCTTGGTTCAAGCAGTCATGCCTGCACATTTACACACATCAACAAATATGGGTCTCTGCAATGGTGGAGCAAGAAGAAAGCTAATAACTTTTAGCAGCATCAGGACTGGCTGTTCCCATTACCCTTGCTGTGACCCCAACACAGCAATTACCTGATGCCCAATTAAACAGTTGCTAACCCTTCATCTTGGTCAAACTATTCTAGTCCAGGGACAATATGTGTAAGAACAAGATGTAAAATAACTTCAATTAGATCATATTATTCTTCTCTTCCACTCTCCCAAAGGAAAAGAGAGTGCATTTATGCCAAATTGTCATTTGTTGCTCTCTTCAGATCTCACACACTTCAGAGCCTTTCTTGCTCAATGAATCCCTGGAAAACACCACCTTCTTCCAGTTACAAAAGCACTATTGTTACAGCCACAATGTAGCAGCTGGGTGCTGTGGATGAGATCATGATATCTAAATTCTGGAAGAAGTGGGTGTTTGATAACCATCCTGAGGAGGAACTTGCACATCCAGGAGGCTACACCAACAGCAGGTCTTGTACCCCTGCTGGGCACAGAGGTTGGCAGGCAGTATTCAGTATTCACACTTGTGTTTTAAACACCCAACAGAGTGACCTCAATTTCCCACAAAAAACAACAATAAAATCTGATAGATTTCTGCAGAATTTGGAGGGATGATGAGAATAAAGGCATGTTCCTCTGACCACATGTGACTTTTACAGCTACAGTGCCCCTACATCTGTTTTGCCCACTGCAAACTGAGGGGATGATCTCCCCTCCAGTCATTCACAAAACACCGTAACAAGATTAACCCAAGGACTTTCCTGGGTTTCCATTTCTCTGTTCTTTTCTGAAAACAGAAAAAACAGGAAGTGTTTTATTTGTTTGTGAGAACATTTGCACATTTGTTTTCATGGCTACAGCCACTGTAGAGCATCCTCAAAGTGTCCCACTGAAAGCATCAGAAGCTGAGCAGTTCCACACCACACAGAGCAGCTGAGATACACACCACACTGAAGGGCACAGAGAGGGGCAGAAAAGTTGTAGGATGAACCCAAGGAGTAGGAGCACAGCCTGTAGTGACTGTTGCTTAGATAAGCAGGGGATCAAATATGCTGAAGACTGAAAAAGGCAGGAGAAATCTTCTGGCAGAGTGGTAAGAGAGAAGCTTAAGATGAGAAGACCAAGGGATCTGATTAAGTTGGATAGAGGTTGTCGTGATTTAGCCCCAGATGGCAACTAAGACTATGCAGCCATTCACTCAGTTCCCTGATTGGAATGGGGATGAAAATCATAGGAGTAAAACCGAGGAAAAACTCACAAGGTTCAAGTAAAGACAGTTTAAAGGGTAAAAGAAAAAGCTGAGCATGCAATCAAAGCAAAACAAGTATTTTATTCACTTCTTCCCACTGGCAGGTGTTCAGACATCAACAGGAAAGTAGGGCTCCATCATGTGTAATGGTTACTTTGGAATACAAATGCCATCACTCCAATGTCCCTTCCATTTCTCCTTCTTCCTACAGCTTTGTCTTACTGAGCAAAACAACACATGGCATGGAATATCACTTTGGTCACTTCAGGTCTGCTATCCCATCCGCATCCCCTCCCAGATTATTGTGCCCTCCCAGTCTATACTCTGGTGACACACTGTGAGCAAAGCAGAAGACCTTGATTGCTTAGAAGCAACTAAAAACACCAGTGCACTAGCAATAGTATTTCTCTTCTCAAATGCAAAACATGGGATTATACCAGATGCTAGCAAGAAAGTTAATTCCATCCCAGTTGAAAGGGGCAGAGATAAAGGCACAACAGACTCAGAATGAAGGAGACTACATGTAGGTTATTACAGGACTTAGGAAAACAACTCTCCTTGTGTATAACTCCAGGCTGATTTTATACCACAGAACAAGCGATGTGACTGAGGACTGATCAGACTGGTGCTAAAATAGGCTGAGTATTTCTGTATGTCCTGTTCAGGGACTTTCAACCATCACCAGCTCCCAAGAATTTCTACTAGATTTCCACTTTCTTGTATATGTGGGACACTAACTACAGGAAAGGAGGATTCTGGACTGATTTCTGTCATTTAACAGCATATGGAAAAGTATGACAAAGCACGTTTGGAGTTTCCTGCTTAAAACTCATGTATTCTTTTTATTTTGGCTCTGGGTTGGAGTAGATGCCTTTGTCCCCCTTTATCCAATCTGGTTTGTCTATTCATAAAGAGTGGCACTGTTGTCTGCTGCTTCTTTCAGAGCATCTCAGCTTCTGCCCTGCCTCACTGGCTGACCAGCACCTACACAAAGGTGTCAATCCTCTTTTCCAAAATGTCTCTGCAGTGCAGATGCTCCAAACAGGCAGTGAGAGGTGCATGCATATACCAGAAGACAGTGCTTTTCAGGGCCCTGGAAGGAAGAGGGCACTGATAAAATTGTCTGCATGCCTAATCCCCCCAAAATCCCTTGGTTGAAAGACAGCCATGGCAGGCACATGGCATGGGTAAGAGAGAGCCATAAAGCACTTAAAAATATTTGAGAAAAAAAGCAAGGAAAAGAGTAGATCTGGAGTGAGGAAGGGAAAAGACATCTTAAGGAAGACTTATTCAGTGTTATTGCATGGTGTAATTAGAAGGAAAATCAGCCAACAGCCCTGTCAGTCTTTCCCATGAGATATTGCACCCAGAAAGAGGGTAAGTTGAGACCAACATGCAGAGATATGGGGTCATGTATAAATCATTTTAGCACTGGTGAAAAGCAAAGTCCTTTGATTGCTGCCCAGAAGCTTCCTGGAGCAAGGGGCAGCACAGGCTTGACCTTGTTGCTCCAAAAAATTTGTCCCCATCACTAAGTCATTGCAGCAGGATTTAACTGGCCTGTCACTTGCTCCCAGTCACACCAGATCTGAGGGAGGCAACTTCCCAGCAATGTCCTGCCATCCTGCTGGCCTACTGGGGATCTTGCAGGCAGTACAAAGCAGGACACCAAGACCAGACTTTTTTCTCTGTGCTTCAAGGCTGTAGCCCCATCAAGTGCCTGGTTTGCAACAGAGGTGAGGATACAGAAGTAGAGCTGGGAGATGACATTGTCTGCCCTGGTTTGAAACATCCCAAAGGCAGAGGCTTTCCTTGTAGTATGTAATAGAAATGCCCTTGATATGCTTTTGCATCTAGGTGATAGAAAAGCTCCCTACAAAGTTAGGGAGGTGGGAAATAATCCCTGCAGCCTCTGTCAGGCTGAAAGCCTTCAAAATGCTTCCTTCCTGTTGCTGACACCACAGGGAATGAGCCTGGGTCTGCCACAGGGAAACAGCATATCACAGAATCACAGAATGTCAGGGACTGGAAGGGATCTCAAGAGATCATCCAGACCAATCCCCCTGCTGGAGCAGGAACAGCCAGATCAGATAACACAGAAGGATGTCCAGGTGGGTTTTGAATGTCTCCAGAGAAGAGGACACACTCTCTGGGCAGACTGTGCCGGTATTCTGTCACCCTCACCACAAAAAAAAATATGCCTCCATGATCTGCAACAGAGTCATCTCCCACCTCTGACATCTATGCTCTTGCTGGTTGCCCAAATGTCCTTTCATAGAGGAATTTTTATGTTGAGGTGAGAGTGGTGAGTGGAACATCTGGATAGACAGAAAGACAAAGAAATTACATTGATCCTTAGTCCAGGAGTTTACCACCACTGTCCTGCTCTGCAGCCACAGGAAAATACACTGCTTTCTCCAAAGAGCTTTGTTACCAGCTCTGCCACAGAGGAGATAGATCACAAAACTGTAGTTGGAGATGGCAGTGCTGAGTACCACAAAAAGCTCACCCATAACTTCTCTACACTTCAGTGTATCCACGCATAAATGGAAATACCAGCATCTCCCACAGTGGAAAAGTACTCAAATATTGCCTGATGAGAAAGATTATTTAATACAACAATATCAACAATCATTAAAAAAGAAAAGGGGATGAAAGAGCTCTCCAAATTCAACACATTTCAGACTGAAACAGACAAAGAGTTATCGTTTTCTGGCAGCTGAGAAACACAGTAGAGAAGTCAAAGCAGTAGAAAACTATTTGAGCATTTATAGGACTGTTCATTCACCTAGTCTGCAGGGCCAGTCCCCAGAGATCCCTGTCATGCCATCTGGGATTATGAAGAATATGAGCTTAGCTCCCCTGGATCAACAAACAGGGCAAGAAATGGAAGTCTCAATCAGGCTTGCTGAAGGATGGGAAAAAAAAAACCTGCTCTCAATTACTTGCTGCTCCTTGAGTGAAGGCACAGGAGCAGGAAGAAATAATAGGACAAGGGAGGAATGCAGGACAGTGAACAGCAAGAAGAAATTTAAATCACTGGAACTGATTTTCCACTGGGGTGGAGTTGGGGGAAAATATTTGCTTACAGCACATGGCTGAAGCTAACATAGGTTTCATGATTTGCACCCTAGTGGGTCTGGGCTGCAGTGCTAGTCAGCAGGGGGAGAATGCACACTGCTGGCTGATGTTCAGCCTGGAGAAGAATAGGCTCAGGGGAAACATCAAAGTAGCTTCTCATTACCTGAAGAGGGCCTACAAAAAGGCTGGGGTAGGACTTTTTAATAGGGTACAAGATGGTAGGACTAGGAGTAATGGATGCATATTGGAAGAGGGAAGATTTAGGCTGGATAGAATAAAGAAGTTCTTTATTGTGAGGGTGGAGAGACACTGGGACAGGTTGCCCAGAGAGGTTGAGGATGCTCCTCAATCCCTGGAGGTGATTAAGGCCAGGCTGGATGAGGCATTGAGCAGTCATTGAGGTCTAGTGGCAGGGGGGTTGGAACCAGATGATATTTAAGGTCCCTTCCAATCCAAACCATTCTATGATTCCATGATTCCATGTTAATGACAGCCTAAAAATATCAGCAGCTTGATGGAAAATATCCTTTCTGCAATGGCATTGAAAAGAAATGTATGTGTAGAGATGGCCAGAATATTTTTGGTTAAGCATTTTTATTGAAGTGCAGTGTTTTGCAAGAGTTGAAACATTTCACAAAAACATTACCTGTAATTAAGGGCTTCTTTCATCAGGAAGATATGTGAGAGGCAGTCTGGACACTCCCATCAGACCAGGAAATCAATTCTTGCAGAAAGAAATAAAAATGAAAGTACCTCTGAAGGTTTTTCCAGAATGAAATATTTCTACAAAGGTCTGTTATGGTGGGAAAAGTAGTCACAAGGTTCTGTTGTCTCTCAAAAATAAAGAATATTATTTCTGAGGCATTGAATGTGACCTCAGAACAGCATTTTCCATTTCCAGCTGCCTTTACATGCCAGTCCATATGCATTTTGAAACCAGTGCCTCATATTCTTATGACAGGCCATGGATTACCAGCAAAGCTCCAGCATTCAGTAATTGCAAAGCAAGTGGAGATAGCTGAGTTGTAGCAAATTATGGGAACAAGAACTACATAGAAGAGAGTGACAATTCCCAAAGACAGAAAACATATAGGGCACATTAAAAAACTGAAATCTGTGGCTGAGATAGGGGACAGCCTTTGTTCACAGCTGCCTACTGTTTACAGTAGAAAAAATAATGTCCAGCCATCAGGTCTTGGAAAGCCTACAGCAGGGGGATCACAAGGCAGCATTTTTCATCTCTCCTCCCCTTCTGGACTTTGCAGAGACTTTTCTGCAATTCCTCAGCCACATCTTCATCCTGACAACTTGTGACTGTTTGTTATGGATTGACAGTTTGCTATGGAGTCCTCCTTTCTGCTCTGTATCCCTTTCTTTGCATCAAGTTTAACACAAACATTTAGAACAACCTTGAGCAACTACTGCAGCAAATAGATAGGATGAGATGCACAAAGAAAGTATAATACTAGAGCTGTGTTATACTCTTATGTACTTTCCATAACAACAGTGACATCCAAAGTGGCAATGGAGGCTTGAGTGCAGGGTGAACATTTAAAATTACTTTAGACTGAAAACCAATTTTTCCTCATTTTATCATGAAATAGTCATAATTTTCAATAATCACAAAGGCTTTACTAGCACGTGGTGTGTAGAGATCACATGTAGAAAGACCTAGGGCTTTCCTTGCTGGTAACTACTCCTAGAGCTTTCCTTTTAATGGCTTGGACATTGAGTCTAATAGGTATGAATCAAATGAGTCAGCTTTTGTTAGTATTACATTTTCTTTAAGAGGTGGGATTTGCATTCAATCTTGTGGAATTCCTACAACATGAGAACTCTGCAGGGTCCAAAAGTTGTAATCATGGCAATGCCTCTGTAAGACTGGCTTTTAACTCTCCTGAATCTCCTCTCTTCCACATGAAAAAGAGGTTTAAACCATGGTAAATAAGTGCTGCTAGAAGTCTGGGACCTCAATGCTCTGAAGGACTGTTAAAGCACACTTAATAGCGACAGCAGCACACTTCTAGTCAAGATGAGTATACGAGGAGGAGAAAAGAAACCTCTCAGTAATTGAAGCCAAGTTTCATACTGACTGGATCGTCATGGAGTTTGCCCCCACATTTTCCTACAATGCACTTCTCTTCATAAGGGGTCAATAACCTCTGGCTTGCTACTAGGCCAAAGCTGACATCATTATATACTCAAGTATCATAAGTGCTCCAACATCTCTCTGGGAAAAGGGTGAAAGTAACTACAAATATTCTTGTTTGAAACTATGTTCCCTTTTCTCTACTGAAATACCACTCAGAGATCCAACATCCAGCAGAAGGGTATTAATAAGTCCTATAAAGAGGGAATAATACCTCCAAAAACTGGAAGAGCAAACATGGCAAGAAGTTGCCCTGTGATTCAAACCCAGCCTCACTGCTAGGTGTGCCCATGGAAGAAGTCAGTATTGCATTTTCTTTAAGAAGTGGGATTTGCAACTTCTTTCACTCAATCCTATGGAATTCCTGCAACACGAGAGCTCTGCAGAGTCCAAAAGTTCCAGTCATGGCAATGCCTGTGTAAGACTGCCTTTTAACTGTGAATCTCCTCAGAAGATGTTCAGTACCAGTAGTCCCCACAGTGTTGCAGGGCTCCCTGTTCACCAGCTCTTTTGTGCTCTCTCTCTGCAGAACAGAAGACTCAGTCTGATAAACCATAACCTGCTCAAAGCTACTCCACTATTCCTATCTCAACTATTTAGTTTAGGATTTTGGTTTTAATCCTCTTAACTATGTTCACTAATTCAGCTTTTAATCATAAGCCTATTTGTGTAGACACATTTTTTTTCATTGGCATTTCCCCTGCTAATCTATTCAAGTTCTTTAGAATACCTTCTTATTCTACTTAAATAACTCTCTTCGTTCCTAATGACTTCTATCTCCTCTGCTTTAGCTCTGTAACATTATTATTATTAGCTCCAAGACGTTCCTGCCAGTTCCTTTCTGACAGCACTTCTGCTCTAAGAATCTCTGTAGGCTGAGCCCTTCAGCTTGAGAGAGGCTGTTGAAGACACTTCTACATGGGATCCAAGTTGCTTTCAGCCTAGGCAGCTTATTAAAAATATTATTGTCAATTTTGTGTACAGTAGAAGTTCCAGTACCAAGGAAAAACAACTCCCAAAGGAGCAGTGACCACCAAGTAAAACAACACCCAGAAGAACAGTGACCAGTGCACAGAGATGAGCAGGAGCAAAAATGCACCCAGGAGTGCCCAAGGAGGTGGGAGGGGGCAACAGCCTCAGTGTGATGAGCAGCATTATCCCCTCACCCATAGCTACTTTTCCTCAAAAATCAGTGCAGGTAAATGTTAAAGGAGATTTTGATGGACTATAACAGGAGGATCCATCTAGGCAGCTCCTCCTGTGCATGCCCAGCCACTGCACATTATAGCTCTGAGTAGTGTCACCACATGGGTAAGAAAGAAGCAAAGCTCATTCACTGAGACAAGTAAAAGAGTGGAGGTACTTCCATGGTGATGCAATGAATGAGTGATGAGGGCAGCATCACCAGCACAGCAGAGGTGGGAGAACATAAAAGGCAATGGACAGAGGAGAGAGGATCATGGAAAATTACCTGAAAAGACTCAGAGGTGGAGAGTATTTGTATATATATTCTCAGTAAAGCCAGACAAAAATAGAGCACAATCCTGGAGACAAGTTTTGAAGGAAAGAATAGAAATTCATTTTTAGAAAACAGACTCCAGGACATTTTCTGTTCCTCAAATAGTACCTTTCATCTAAAGTGAAACATGTAATTTCACTCACCTCACAAGAAAAAATACTAAACACCTTCAGCACCTCCACTATTCTTTTCCTTTGTACTGTTTTATCAAACTAATAATGAAATGAAAGATGAAAATTAAGGAGGGGACACAACTAGACACAACCCCACAAACCACTCTTGTCATTAGATCCCAAGACTCCATATTTCATTTACAAGGAAACTCCATCTGCATTTGCTGCAAAAGTCTCAAGACTCCATGAAAGTCTGAGCCCAGACTTTAGCTTCCAGTGGCCACCATGTCCCCAGTGGCATCCATGGAAGGAGGCTAAACTGCTGCTACTGAAATGTGCCTTCAAGCAGCAGACTCCTGTGTGCCACCACCACGCCACATTCATGTCCTAAGCCTCAAAGCTGTAACCACAGAAATGTCAGAGGTTGCCCCCAAAACATTATCCATAATGCTCAGCTCAAGGAAGCTGCCTGAAAGCCACCCCTGCAAGTCAGTCCCATGGCCCAGATCACTGCCTGATACCTAATACCTTTTGTGGTGCAGCAGCAAGAGATGATGAGCAGCAGGGTTGCCTGAAAACTCTGGGAGCTGCAAACCCCCAGCAGCACATCTGGCAGCTGCCACAGAGCCAGACTGTGTGGAGGAAGCTGGCACAGCAGCTTCTGTTTCAGAAATGCTTCAGGATTTCTGCTGCTGCAAAATGTCAGGGATATCAAAAGGTAATTGTGCAGAATTTCCCTGAGGAGACTGTCAATGCTGGGGCTTTTAAACTCAAACAAGGTTTTTATTTTTTTATTTTTTTTTCAGTTAAATTAATTTCACCAGTTGGCTTTGCTAATTGCAAAATTCTGGTCAGCCTCTTCTACTGACAGAGGCCAGAATATTTCTCAGGAAAATAAACACTCTTACATGGGAAGGGGTACAGGTGAACATGTAAATAAGCTACTACAAGACTCTATACCAAACCCTCAGCCCAGTGCAATGTTACAGACAGACCAGTGTCTGCTTTTGGTACAGTGATATTTCAGACAAGATACAAATTCTGAGCTGTCTTAACTGTCTGTTATCACTAGGTCCCTTGGCACTTCTCCATGAAAAAGATTATCTACACCAGCTCTCCACACAGGGAGTTCCATTCTGACAAGCTTTGTTCCCCAGTCTGCTCACTGGATGACCTGTTCTATTTTTGCTTGGACAATTGAGCAGCATTTGCTACTCAATTGCTACTCAATTATTCAGTTTGCAATTATATCTGATTTGGGTTAATTGTGCAGCACCTGCAGGACAGGCTGCAAGGAGAGGCAGTGTACACACAACCTGCAGTTACTATTCATAGCCAAAGAGGTGCCCACTGGGGTCTCTGTCTGAGTACACAGCTTCTTAGAAGAGCTTCAGGGAATGAAGGAAATTGCTGGAATGGGAGATCTTTATTATTCTCTGAATGTGCTTTGTGTGTATTTGTATAGCTAACAAGATCAGAGCCTGGTTTGTTTGCTGAACTGATCCTTCATACTCTCCCAGTACAATTTAGGCTACCATTTGTTTCACTTATACACCACAAACACTCATAAATATTAGTGCGAACAAACTCTAAAGCTCCAGACCAATTTGCTGTGATATCTACTTTCAAACAGAAATTGCATCCAAGACGAAGAAAGCTTTTCTTTCAATTCATGTAGAAGTAAACATATTTGAGACTTAAATCCTGGTGCTGAATTCCCATTGTCTGTGGACTGAAGGTGGTGATTTGAACTACTCTAAAGAAAAAAAAGGAGGTACTGCAAGAAGTCCCATCTCCTTTCCAAGGCCAGATTGCTAATGTTGCTTGGCACAACAGCGTTAAAATATCAGAGGGATCCCTCATGGTTCCAGTCACAATCTTATCTCATACCTGGAGCCCAAGAGAGCCCCCAAAATAGTGCACTTTTTATTTTTTGCAGAGAAGCATACAGTAGTGATGTGGGAATCTCAATCTCACTTTCTCCCCTGAAGGACCACATTATTAAATTCTGTCTCTACAATGCCATTGCTGCAGGCTGGTTTCCAACTGGCCTTTAGTTTTATTGTCAGCTTGTTACTTGTTGTGGAATTGATTGAATCTGTCAAGATTTTCTTGAGATGGGAGGGCAGGACTTACTGGACAAGTACAGATCAATTTTTACATGCTTATCCTCTCTTACAGGAGAAATGGTGATTGCTTGTGTGGGTATTTTGAAGTGGAATTGCAGAGGGATGGCAACCTCCCCCCCCCCTTCCAGTGTTTCCAGTGCATCCTGTAGTCAGTAATTGCAGTGTCTGACAGGCACGTCAGGGTTCCTGTATCCACCTAAGTCAGTCTTCATATGGGCTGTATGCCTGACATACCTTAAAATACCTATATATATTTTAAGTATGGAATACCTTTTTTTGTGTGTTTCATTCTACAATCCAAGGTTTTAATACATTTTATCAAAAAATAAAGTTTTTACTACAGCTGCTCACATCATCTGCTCACAGGTAGCTGCTGCCAAGCAATAAAACTTATGAAATCAGGCTCTGCAAAACCTGTAAGTTTGAAAGTTACAGTTCTCTTTATCTGAGAGGATATTACACCATCCTGGACATTGATAGCTTTGATGCACATCTAGTGACTGCCCACCATCCCCTCTCTGTGGCTAATTCAACCTTCCACTGGATTTTGTAAGGTGCATTTTCTAACAGAATTGAGGTGGGCAGACAGGTGTTCGGGGAGACACATCTCTCTCTCTCTCCAAAAGGGACCCCCAGAACTTGTAAATATTCGTTTTGTGGCTCCTCTTCCTTTCTCTACTTCTCAGGCAGTGTTTAATGGAAGCTACAACAAAAAAAAAAATTATCTTCTTCGTTGCTTTTCAATTAGATAAGAACTCCCATTAGTGATGCAATTAAGGCGCCGTTTTCAAGACTGTTGTTTAACAGCCTCCTTGACATTTCACAGAGCTTATTTGTTTTGCTTTGTTTTGTTGGGGTTTTTTTCCATTTCACGAAAGCAGATGGAAAAAAATGATTCATTTGCAAAAACAAAAACAAAGCAGAAAGACTCGAAAGAGTGGGAGCAGGGTGAGGTGAGTAGGCTTCGAGATTGAAAGAAGAAAGAGAGGATACAAAAGAAATGCTTATGCTGTACTGTAGCCTGCAGGAACTGAGCAAAGCAGAGGAAAAGACCAAAGTTCCTCCATGACCCTACAGGGCTGTTTGTTGCTGGAAAAGAGGAAATGTGCAAAACAGGCAAAATAAATGAAAGGTCAGGATGCTCAAGAAAACTGTTTTCCTCGGATTTCTCAATTAGAATGAAAATTTAAACAACTTTAAAATGTGTCAAAACATTTCCTATTTTTCCTTAAATATAAAAATCCTCAGCAACCACAATCTAAATTAAATTGTGATGGCCTTTGAGAAACAATGACGCATTTGCTTTTACGGTTGGATAAACATCTTCAACCATGAAATATCAAATTTTATGAAGAACATTTGCAAACTAAATTGGATCCGAGGACAGAAAAATGAGATGTCTCAGAAGACACTGATAAATCACTTTCCACTGAGCTGTAGAGGTGGGACAGGAGGGCAGGACTTATCTGAGCAGTGGTGCCAAAGATGAGAAGGGAAAAACAAGCACATTTGTCTACAGTGTACAGCAGTCGTGGCAACACTGCTCACAAAGCATGACCCTTTCTTTTCAGGTCTATCCAGATATTTTATGTGTTTATTCCATCCTTGCCCTTCCTGTCTATAAGGTTGTCATCATCTTCTGCTTTTCTTCTTCATGCAGATGTTTTAAAAGTGTTTATTATTGTCATTCAGAAGGAATTACTTTGTACAAACTGTAGCTGACAGGTGATTCTTGCATCCCTCCGGGGGGAAAAAAAAGAGCCAGGGTTCAGCACCTGCTGCCTTTGAGCTTCTCCAGCATTACAGCTTCATCAGGCCAAAAGCAGTAGACACAAAAATACTATAATGAAAACATTTTTAGAGTCTGAAACCAGAGTTGCCAGAGCAGTTAATGCATGCAATACACAGCCACACAGACATGAATCACAGAATCATAGAACCATATAATGGTTTGGGGTTGGAAGGGACCTTAAAGATCATCTAGTTCCAGCCCCTCTGCAGGGACACCTCCCACTAGACCAGGTTGCTCAATGCCTCCTCATCCAGCCTAGCCTGGGGGGCATCCACAGCCTCTCAGGGCAGCTAAATCTCATCTACTTCCTGACCAGTTATCCAGGTCCTACCAGGAAACATTTATTTCTGTGTAAGAAAAAGCATTTCGCTCTTGATTTTGTCATTCATTCCCTGCTGGTTCTACACACAAGATTCCTTTCCCCAGAATACTAATATTTTCTGCCTTCAAAATCCTTCCTAAAAATATTCACATTTCTGCAAATTTTAAATGGATTCAGACCCTTCTCCAGTATGTCTCAGAGGGATGAGATCTCAGTTGAGATCTCAGTGCAGCTTAGGCTTATCTCTTGCTCTGGTAAATATTTCAGAGCAAAATGGCCACTGAATCTCAGCTAGACTATGGTACTGCAAGCTCAGTGAGAAGGTGAAGGAAGCAGAGTGGTGTAAAAGCCTATCTGCTTTGCTCATTGTCCATCACTGCCATAGAATCATAGAATCATAGAATACTTTGGGTTGGAAGAGACCTTAAAGATCATCAAGTTCCAACCCCCCTGCCATAGGCATGGACACCTCCCACTAGATCAGGCTGCCCAGTGCCAGGTCCAGCCTGGTCTTGAACACCTCCAGAGAGGGGGCATCCAAAACCTCTCTGGGCAACCTAAATCTCACCTCTTCCCATTTCCATCAATTACTCCTAGTCCTGCCATCCTGGACCCTATTAAAAAGTCCCTGGGAACAGGACAAAGACAGCAAAATGAAGCCCCCAACTCAGATTTTTAACTTTGTTGGATTTGGAATATCCACATTCAGAAAGTACTTCAGATTTGGATTTGGAGTGCTGGCTTTAGTTTCTTGATTGGTATGTAACAGACCTACAATTTTCTCTTTCTCTTCCTTCTCCAACAGTGCACATTATGATATCCTTTCTCAATTACCAGAAGTAGATTTTCACAGAAAAGGGTTCAAGTTAAAAACGTCTTGCTGGCCTGAGCAGCAAGAAGCATCTTTCTGTTAATTTTTTGTGCAGTTCTTGGCTGTCAGCACTAGGAATGCTACAGAAGAAAAGTAGTCCTACTCCCAAATCCTCTCTGTATGGTTCTCTCAAGCCAAAGTAAGCCCACCCTCTGCTGAAATAGGACCCTTCTTTGCAAATGCATTTCCTTTCAGGGAGAGGCTGAGGCAATGCAAGGTTTCCCAATGAAGCACCTGCAGCCTGCTCCTCTAACTTATCTCTTCTCACCAACCCTGAGGTCTTACCCCCTCCTCTGTGCTGATACACAAAGCCTTAACCCAGAACTGCCACCATCCCCCCTTGTCATTCTAGGAGATAGGCTGAGGGAAACTGTGGGAGAGGTGACTGGGAGCATTCCCATCTTGTGGGTCTTTTATACCTGTGAAAAGAGGAGAGGACTGATGGACTTCTTAAGTGCAGTACAGTAAATCTGTTGAATGGTTTGCCTGAGGGGTCTTGCCAAGCTTCACTGTACCTGGCTGACTAAATCTAGATTAAAGATGCATGGCTCTGCCAACTGCTGCTTTTCAATTTAGATGCTTGCACTTTATGCTTATTTATTTATTTTAGTATATTGATTTTGTCAGGAGGCGAAGCTAGGCTTGTAGGAAAAAGTGTTAAGTCTAAAAAGTCAGCAGCATTATACTTTTAAGGGGATAAACACATTTGTTTCTGAAATAAAATACATAGCAAACACACCAGTTTATCCAGACTCCAAAGTCAAGAGTCCACTGCCATTTGAGGTCAATGACAGTGTATCACTGACTTTGGAACAAGTCTGGGGCATGACACATCTACCAGGTAGCTATGATATGGTAAGTATGGGAGTGGGTTATCAGAATACACAACTGCATTTCCAGTGTGCATTCAGACAGCAGCAATGCCAGTCTGGTACCCTTATTTAGCTTCTCTTAAGTGAAAAATTAGTGGAGTCATCCCAGCTTTGTACCTGATACGGGGATGCAACCACATAAGCACCAAGGAGTGTAGTCAGGGTAGATGCAGTATGTTGTCAGGATGACTCTGGCCATAAAGGGTGAGCTGGGTTGGACCCAGTTCTTTTTTGAGGGGTCCCATGGAGATATGATGAAGAGCAAAGTTCTCTTGATACAACTTTCAGGATAAGAAGGTAAAGTACCATTTTACCAATCCCATCAAACATCACCATTTTACTTACAACTTTTCTAACTCTAATTGTACACTTCATTAATTTTCCAGAAGAACAAAATAGTACTCAAGGGCTGGTGGCTGTTTGCAATTTTTTTTTCTTTTGAACCTTTAAATCTATATTTGCTTGAAGTACTTCAAATGTTTTATTGCTCGTACTACAGAACATAACAAAGTAATTGTGTAATTAAGAGATAATGTCAATGCAATAGACCATTGCTGACAAGATAATAGACTCCTGCTGCTATAGAAATGCCAAGGCAAATCTAAAGAATATACAGGGAGAACATACATGCAGAAAATTAGACAGGATTGCTTGTTTTTAAACTGACCTAGCAAGCTCTGGTTGGCCTAACTGTAATTAGGCACAGATTCTCTCCACAGCAAAAAAGTAGTTCAGCAAAAGCAGACTCAGATCTTGTGCAGCATACAGCAGGGAAGTAGGGGAGAGGAAGAAATCTATCATTGCTAATTCTGGATCTAGTCTCCCAGGAAGAGAGAGAGCAGAAGCAACAGTGCAGAAAAAAAAACCACCATAAGCCCCTGGCAGGTAAGATGCTCAGTTTGCTGTCCTGCTGAGGCTCTCTGAGGCTAGCACATCACTGGCTGATCTGACCCCACATCCTTTACACAGTGGAGTGAAAGAAGACAGAACAGGAGACACCTACACTTCAGCTGAACTGTATCCTTGTATCATTTAGCCTTGGGGATGGACTGTAAACCTCAGGGTTACAAGTCCCCTGGCTAGTGCATCACCAGCCCAGCCATGCTTCAGAGAAGCCTGAGCTACTCTGAGCTACTTGCATGGGACCTTCCACTGGCAACATTAGCTCAGTTCCAATCTGCCATCTCCCCTGTGCTAAAAGCATAGGGAGGTCTGGCTGCTATTGGCTCCTAGCCTGTCCAAGCTGGGAAAAGCCCAACACCTTCTTCCTGAGACATTTATAGTTGAGCCAGAAAGCATGGTCCATCCTTTTAATGCTGCTGGAAACCACAGGATTCATGTTCACACTAAACTGAAGCTGAACTGCCAACAGTGGAAGGAAAGTCAGGGTACCATTTTTTCCTCCAGACTGTGAAATAGACAAGATGGAAGGGGAAACTGGATTTTCAGTAATAATAATTATAGTAATCTTAATCATCTAGGTTGGAAGAGACCTTTCAAGATCATTGAGTCCAACCATCAGCCTAACTGACAACTCTCATACTGGGACAAGGACTTGAACAGTCCCTCCTCAGCAAGTCAGCTGGTGTGCTCAGTGGTGGCTTGTTGCCTAGGGGTACAGGATACCAAGATAATCCCATGGATACATGGATCTGATATTTGATGAGGAGGCTACACAGCATGACCCAAACACATTGTATTGGTACTGCTAAATGGGAGCCAAGCCCCACAAGGAGGACATTCATTATTCATGTGTCTCCCACAAGGGGGATGCATGTATTCATTACAAGGCTGCACTAGCACATCACTATCAGCAATGTGATTTCCAGCATTTTTCATATTTATTTACGTAAAAGGGTTGTTTTCTTCTGTTGTAAAAGTACTTTGTGTACCCAGAAACAAACAAATTAGCTCTTTGAGTTGTGGCAGTGTCTCGGTACATGAAGTACATAAAAAACCCTCACATTAAATGAATTAAAACACTGAAAACTTGCAAACTCAAAGATAATACAAAAAGAGGTCTCTGCAAGCTTGTCCTGCTGGCCAAAGCATGTATCATGGTCTTTAATTTCATGCCCATATACTCCACCTCTGAACACCCTCCCTACCCGGAGTGCACAGTGGATCTACTTCCCCTAGAAGCAGCTGCTCAATATTTTATTTTATCTTCATTTTTCTATGTACAGCCCCAGGTCTTATTTATGTAGACTATAAAGACCTAATCTGAAGACAACATTAATCATAAGTTCTTCAAAGCATTCATCATTTCGGTGGTTGAGTGGTTTGCAAAAACTAATTACTTGATACTCAACAACAAATCTTGAGAAACGATGTAGTATTGTTACTTCCCATGGAGATGGGGAACTGAAACAGTGAGATATTACATCCAAAATGTCCAGCAGTGCTCGGTATTTCATTTGGAAATCCTGATTTGGTAGAGCAAGCAAGGTTTTGTGGCACTTTAATTGCTCTGAGTCAGGCTGCTGATTTCTCTTGTCTGTTTTATATAGTAGGCTCCACAGCATGCATCATGCACAGGCAGGATGTGGAAAACACCAAGTCAGTATCTCTCTGCTCAGCATCACACTCAGCCCCTGTGGCAGCAGCACAGACAAAATACATTTTTTCCAGACACCATTGCACTGATTCAACCATGATGACCTCTTCCAACTTCTTCTCCAGGTCCCAGCATTTGTTATGAACATTTCCTCCTAACATCCACAGCAGGGAAAGATGTAGGTCATGTTAGCCATGCTTTTCCTTACTTACAGAGGCATTCAACGCCCCTGTTTCCCTGATTATCCAGAGTGAGCACTTTTTGGAGAATGCAGTAGTTTTCTTTTTCATTGTGTGCCAGGATCTCCTTCCTGGTGAAATCAGGGTATAAGAAGGGGTCAATACATGTGCAAGTCTCTCCCTGACCTGCAATTGTGGGCACAAGGCTTGTACCCAGACTCACAAACTCAAAGGCCACCTAAGGACTAGAATATAGCCAAGGGAACTCCTCAGAGCAGGACTAATCATGCTCACTGAATGAGACAGAAATCCTATTGAAAAGCGTAACAGGCCATCCCACAATTAAAGAATCAATCATAATGCACACAGGGACCTAATTATTACTGTAAATCATAATAATCCTGAATCATTAGGGTATTTCAGCCACAGCATCCCTAAGTCTTCATAGGATCTGGGGGAATAACTCAGATTTGGGGAGAATAATTCCTGGGAGCTAGAGTCACAAAATACTTGTAAGGAAGCAAGCACAGCTCTGTGAGTCAATGGCAGTCAGTAGCCAGTGAAGACACACAGGAGTTTATTGAAGGGATTGGTAATCCTAGCTCTCATCAGTGCCACCCAAGGACAGATAGGTGTTTTGAACTTGAGTTAATCCAGTGTCCAGGACCACCAATCACAATCACAGCTCTCTCTCCAAAACAGGGTTCTATACATAATGAAGTGAGGCTTCTAATTCCCTGCCTGAGACCTGCACTGGCTACTAGACCTTGCCCAGGGAAAGGAATAGAAGGCTCAACATACTACATTAAGTACTGGCTGTCACTGGGATGCACTCCTGGAAGAGATACATGTCACACTCTCCTTCTTCCACTTTCTACTGCAGACAAGTGTCTCTGTAGTCCTCCAAAGGAAATGCTGCTTTTATTTATTGTCTATCTACCTGATTTTAAGCTCTTTGACTTTATAGCATCCCAGTGCAGATGTCATAAACTACATGCATCTAGATAACCTGTCCTCATAGACTGCATTGACTACTTATAGGTATGGTTCAAAAGGTTCATGCATCTTACTTGCTAATTGGCTCTCACTGTGTCCTGCAATTTGGCTCCTACTGAAAGAGAAAAAAATGCTTTTTTCTCCAGCAAATGACTGAACTTTTCATTCACATCAGTTCACAAAAAAAAGAGGAGGTGATGTGTGACCAGGACGAGTTTTGCAGACCACTTGTGTGATAGGGCTTAAGTCTATTAATAAAGCTCATTCTGATGTCATGGATAACGCTTCTTGCTTCATTATGTCATATTAGATAGGATTTGTAGATCTTCTATTAAAGCTGTAATGAATTAAGTGCCACTTCAGCTAAATTCTAAAGAGTGGGCTTTAGTAAAATTTAATCGTGTATTTAAGGGCTTTATTAAGTATGGATCTCCATAACTGTGTATCTAAGTTACTGTTGAATCAGGAATGTGACCACATTTTTTAAGAATATAGCTATTACTATCTTAGAAATGGAAAAGGCTTTCACAATATAAATTAACCAACCTTGGAAATGATGGATTCATGGCCCTGCCATCACATATGTTTGCAGAGTTTTCCAATTGTGCATATCTATCAAAATGTATGCTTAAAAAGAAGTTAATTTTAGGAGAAGAAAGTTCATCCCGGAGAAACCTTCAGAACAAGGCCAACTACAGGGTGTAGCAGTATGCAGTGTAAGGTGAGGAAATAAAGCACTGACACTGGCTTGCAGAGGAGATGAGCTAGTGAGAGGAACTTTTGATTCATGTGGTATTGGATCATTGACACACAGCTATACTGACTACATATCTGCCAGTCTGGCAAAAGCTGAGAGCAGACTTTAGCTCAGCAGGTTGCACTGGGCTTCTTGGATGGCTTCAAGCCATTCTTCTCCAACTATTCAAAGCTTCTATTTCACTGAAAACTATGATGAAGTTCAATGGTGACTGGTTCAGATACCATCTCAAATGCTTCAACAAAGTGTGCATTCATCTTGCATATTGACCCATTTGTCAAAGCCAACTAGACTGTTTTGTGTCCTACAATCAGGAACACGCTTAGTGAGAAACATCCACAAATGTATCTTCAGCTTCCAAGGAAGTTTAGGTCATATATTTCTGTAGTTTCTAGTTATGCAGTGTAATTTAAAAGCAAACCAGAAGGGGGAATACCCAGAGAGTGGGCATGACTTCCCTGCCCTCATCAACTGTCATCTTTGGAGCATGAAGGCTTCTCCGTGGTTGACAGACACATACCAAGGCAGAGTTTTTTAGCATCATACTCCTGTGTTATTACTAGGGCCATATATCATGACCAGCATAACTGTATTTGCTAGATAAGTTTGAGGAATAAGTGCAGTTGTTTCCATCAGCTCCAAATGAGACAAATCCTTTGGTTAGTTTAGTAATTAACCTCAGGAGCTGTTCCAGTCACCCAACTATATACAGTGCAGGGTGAGCAGATGCACAGCTAACTCTGGATAAATAAGTAAGTGAGGATGTTTTGAAGCATATAATTTCCTCAGTTACAACATTATACTTTGGTGCATGATTCAGAGTTATTTAACTCCATATTATTAACCCTGCAAGACCTTTCTGTCTTCTCCTATGAAGAGGGTCCCACAGGAGACCCTGACTGTCAGCTTTTAGTTTCTTACACAGTCACACTTTCCTCTGTTTCTATAGTTTTCCATGGCAAACTAAAGCAGCAGTGCATGAAGACGCCCAGTCAATAAGCCACATGAAGGACATTTGCATGGGGAGACAAATATTCTGCAGAGATACCAAGGCCCCCAGAGCCCATGGCAAGTGTGAGGGTCTCTGCCCACATTTCCCTGTTCAATAGCTCCCACACTTGGCTCTGTAATGCTTATGGTTTGCTCATTTGCACCTCCCAAATTTGAAGGCACAGGTGAAGTGCAGGAACTTTTTGTGAATCTAAGAGGAATGATTTTTCCAACAGCACATGACCTGACCTTCAAAGCCTGGTTAAGCAGGTTAGCGCATAGTGCAGATGTCTCACAAACAGATGCCTGGAGTTGCCCTTTTCTTTCAATCAAATCTATTGCCTTTCTGCCTGATTGAACTAAGCTGCTGATCCTGCTACTCTTCGTAACCAGTTAAATTAATATTGGAGCTTGGGTTATGCTAATATCAATAACAGTGAAAGAATTAACAAAATTTTTAGCATCCATCTGTTACAATCCCATAACTCCAATCTTCTTATTCTTAAAACTGAATCCTCCCACAAGGTGATCTATATTCTATAGGCAAGCACTGCCTTATGCAACAAGCCATCACAGGCTTTACAGGTTATTTCACTCTGCTCAAACCAAGGCCCATATTGACACAGCTTTCTGGTAGCCTGATCCATTCTTTCAATGAAAATTGGAGGAACAGAAGAGCTATCATTAACCATCACTGGGTAATTTTTCAGGTGAATTAAGTATGAGTTTAGTTTGCACAAATGAATGCCTCTCTCAGTTTGTACTTCTGCCACAATAAAATCTCTATTTTGATCAGTCTCACCTCTTGAAGCAGAAGTCACTGAAAAATCTGTCATTTATTTTATTTTGACCTAAAGGATGTTCAATCTTTCCATTTACTCATAACCTGTTGAAACATTTCCATCCCTTTGCTCACTTTTCTTGGTACCTAATACACACTGATATGTATATTTTACTTTCAATGTGCTCTCAGGCATCTTCTGCTGTTTCATTACGGGGACCTTGATGTGATAAACAAGCCAATTGCCATGGCAACCCTGCCAGCCAGGCTCTGCCTGAGGCCTCTGCCAGAACCCTTCCACTCTCCTCTCAGATCTGACATGTCAAAGTCCAGGTTAATGTTCCTTTTCCATTTCAGAAGATTATTTCCCCATTATATGTGGCATCTTTTGGCAGCTGAGCATCTGTTACCTAAAAGCACTACGCCTTCCAAGTTGAAACAAGGCAGGGGGGCAGGGAGGAACTGGGATCATCTGCAGACATAGGTTGAAAAGCAAGAGTGAAATGTTTCTACAAGCACACACTGGAAGAGAAGAAAATGCTATATAAGGCAAATCTTCAGAGAAAGAATAGGAATGGATTTGGGCAGTTGTCATAAATGCAATGCTTTACTTGATGTGCGAGCTTCTGGAGATAGATAATGGGGATCACTTTTGTTCCTGTTGTAGTTCTAGTCTGTCTAATTCTCCCATTTGCTCAGTACCCAAGCTACTCAATAACCAGAGCCAAAAATAGCAAATATCCCTGGAAGTTTTAAGCTTTGTGACTGTAAACAATAATCTGCATATCAGGGATAATTCCTTTTTTAAAACTGTAGAGTCAACAATACTCTAGATAGCAAGAGCTGACACTCCTCACATGGTGCTCAATAGCTGATGAGGCAAGAGGGGGCCTATAGACCATGCTGGCAGCTGGGCTACACAGAGTCAGGATGAGTTTTGACAGCAAGGTGTCCAGAGATCTCTCCAAATAAAGGTTTCTTGCAGGACTGCTACAGGATCCAGAGACCATACATTTCACTTCTCTGCAGCCACACTGGAGAAATGGTTCAGGAAAAATGTCAGACTATTGATTCCACTTCACCTCTAGGTGTTCACCTGAGGTTTCACTGGAGGCTTTACAATTTGCAGGACCCCAAAGGGAATCTTACAGCTGTTCAGTGTGATTTACTGCAAGAGAGCACACAGGTACAGGCTGGATTTCATGAAGGAATTGCTGAGTTCCAGTAACTTGGTGCTCAAGATAGATCATCTTTAAGGAATCTTCTAATTCATCTTTGTTTTTCTTCTGCTTCTTCTCTCCTGAGATGAGAGACTAGAAATTCTAAAATGTCACAAGAAAAGCTGTTTCTCTTGTATTGTCTGGCCAGATTTGAAAAAGGAAGCTCTGGATATCACACAAGAATGTCTGTCTGGGTCCTACTGTTGTTGGCTTGGTGTTACAGAGACAGGAGCAGAGCCAAGTAAACACTTCACAACAAATAAATCATACAATGAATGTTGCCATTTCTATACTTACGCATTGTCCAGGGACAGATTGGAAGACTCTCAGATGTATCTGTTATTCACAGTCATCCATGAACTTTTCAAGTGAATAATTAGCAGTTGGCAATTCATGCCAGCAGAGAGTGTTGCACTGCTAAATTTACATTCTGCAACTCATGGCCTAACTTCCATAATCCCCTGCAAAAGTAGGGCAAAAGTGAACAGGAGGGTAAGAATGGTAGAGCAAGTTTTGAAGCTGAATTCATTAAGTTTATAAAGCACTTTGGAGATATGCAATAAAAAGTGCCTGGGAAGCAGAAGGAAATATCACTGTGAGAAATAATCATTTTTGAAGAGAGAGTAAAATTCATTTTGCCTGCATGGACACATTGACCCTCTGGAGGTGCAACCTTAGCGTCTGATGCTAGGGCCTCCAACACTAATTCAAGAGCCATGACCCTCTCAAATATTCATTCCTGTTATTAAGATAGCATTGCTTGCAGTCTTTTTCCTCACATCACATCACTCAAGTGTCAAGATGTATGTGGCCAAGGTAAGCTCATCTCCCAAGCATGGCTTCCATAGACTCAAAGTTCAGTCACAGACCTGGTTCATGGTAGTCATGTGCAAAACTTCTCATCCCCTCTGTCCTGGGAGTCACAACTACTTGACAATCAACTTTCACATTTTAATTCATATTCATAGTCCATTGCCACTGTCTTTTCCCAAGTTACATGGAAAGCAGTATGGAGTAGGCACACCAACCACTGCCCCCTCTTCTCTTTCCTTTTACTACTACTAAGAATTAATTAATTGACCCAACCATCAAGAAGTCTGGGTTTGATTTTCTGATTAATGGAATGATAAACAGATGCTTAATCATAGATAAACTGCCTTATGTCATTTCGTCCCCATTCCTAAAGGTCCATTTTCCAGTATTTCGTTTTCTGTCCTCATTTAACATTGAACCACATCACTGGTCTGAAACAGCATCTAAATTCCTAGGTTTTTCTCCTATCTTCAGTGAATTTTTGACTGCAGGTATGTATAAAGATGGCAAAGAATCTCTACATTTTCTCAGAGAAAATCTCTCATGTCATGAACACATAGAATCTTTGTACTTTCTGCATGTTCACATCAGAGCTTGCACATGTCTGTAACAGGCACATCTCCTTGGCAGTCATAATGCAATCTTTCAACAAAATAGAGTCAAGCAGCGCTGGTGAAATTATCTCCTCCTTATCTACTAGGCAACATATTGCTATTTTAATAGCAATCAGAAGCAGCAACACATTCAGGTCTCATCAGTGATCCAGGCACTTAATGATTGCAGGATGAAGCTTCTGCCTCAGAAATTTTACAGAGGAATCCAAATCCAGAAAGAGATAGAAAAATGGAGAGAAACAGAAACACTCATGCAAAGAAAGTGATAAAAGCTTGTGGGCTCTCTGTGCACCTAACTTCACAGGCCACAAAACATGCAGCATGGCAGAAGCACTTCTCAGTGACACCCAGTCTTCCCATCAAGCCTGCCACTGGGACTCATGTTTGGGCAGTACTTGCATGACCTATTTAAGCTAATTACTACATTTTAGCTCCCTAAAGAGCCTGTACAGAGAAAGTCTTCTCCTACAGGCCTTGAAGAGCCTTCTAACACAATTAATCTCTGGGAGGGTTAGCAAACAAATGAAACCTTTATACTAGACATCCATAGAGATGCAAGTGTTCTCTCTTTCATTCCCTCACTGCCTGAGTTTCTGACCATCACTCCCATCCTGCAGGTTTCTGAGAAGCACAGAAGTTGCTATCACTGCCAGACTAGGCAAAATCTGAATGGGTGACCTTCAAGATGAAAGACTTAGTTCACTGCTATTAATCAAGCCCTTGAACCATTCACTGTTATGGACAATGATCCTTCTCCGTGGTCATGGCTTACAAACCCTCATCTACAAAATTACTCTCACAAAGAGCCTGCCAGAAGGTTCAATAAAGAAATCTGTCACAGACTGGCTTCTGGGCCACAGCACATGGAATACAAAATCAAATTCATTAGTTTCCAAAGCCTTTGCCAGGTTCCCTGCTACTCTCTTTAACAGGAAAAATTATGACACTATTATGTAAAAAATGTTTTAAAAATCAATGTTGATTAATAAAAGTAATTTCAAGAAGCCGTACCAAAGAGTATTCGATTTTAAATTCATTTCCCCTGCTTAATTGTCTGAGAATATCTGAGCGATGGCACAGGAATATGAATGCGTTGCCTATTCAGTCTTGGATAAGCCTGTCTTCTTGGATGGGAAAAGCCCCTCACCTGCCACTAACTCACTTCCAGTTCACATCTGCTCAAGGGCATCTAACAGGGACAGTAAGAATTTTGTTGCTCCTATCCTGTCAGTGAGCAGTGTGAGAACTCACTTTTGAGGTGAAGCATTAGATGTGGATGTAGTTTTAAAATAGCACATTAAAAAAAAATTAATAAGAACAACTGATAACCTCCGAAATTGTGCTCAGTTGTTCACAGTAGTCATGAGACCTGTACAACTAAAAACAATTAAAAAGGTGTGTGGTCCATCTGCTCACAAAGAGACCATTTTAGCAGATTTCTATCAAAAAAAAACTCCTAACAAAGAAAACCCTTTTTCTCCAGCTTTTTCCCTTGTACATGATCTTCTGAGTGACACTGATGACTCGTCTTGTCTAAATCACACAGAGATGTTCCAGCACTGCCAAGGACCACTGCAGCAGCTACAGCAATTATTTCCATGTGGAACTAACTATCTGGAAATCCCCACTGTATGGCTTAGCTTTTTTGGATCTTAAACAACAGTCCCTAAAAAAGAAGAATTACTGGTACATACTTTGTGGACAGTAACTGTATCAGCAGGATACAGTGAAACCACCTGGAAAGGCACATGGAGCCAAGCATAGAACTTTTGGAGTCCTTAGCCAAAGATTCACCTGCCTTTTTATGCTACTGCATTTTAACTGGGCTTAGAAGTGTCTTCAAAGTCACGGTCACTTTGACATGACATTCTCAGAAATAACTTCAGGAATATTTTATTTTATTTCCAGGAAAAGTCTCAAAATACTCTATAGAGTTGGAAACACAGGGACAGTCTGACCACACGTGATGCATCTCAGGGCCTCAGGGAAAGGAACACATTAGCTGTTTAATAGTGCAGCAGAACACCATATAAGAATGTAAGACAGGAAGTGAAAATTCAGGGAGGAAGCAGAGAAAAAAAAAAAAAGAAGATCGTTCTTAGGGGAGAAAAGATATATAACAAAAGGTCTGAACTCCAGACTGCAGTAATCTCGAGTTTACCATTTTGCTCTTTTGTGTCACAGTTATCTGTAATTATTGCCTCATATTTGCACAATTATGTGAGATCTACTGATAAAATGTGATTGTAAGTGTAAAGTGCAACATCAAAATCAGCCAAAAGAAGGAGAGTGACATTGTCTGCACCTTTTATTTTTGAGGGCATATGAGCCCAGTGTCAGTGGTATCATTTCATCAAGGCTAAATTTTTTTGCTACTATTTGCCAGCTTTTTCTAAATAGAAATTCAACTGAGACAGCACATCTAGCAAGCTACACACATTTCCACTACAGAATTTTGGGAATGGGCCTTCTCAACTCTACTCAGAGCTGGGCAAAACTGCACAAAAAAAAAGGAAAAAAACCCTGAAAACTGACAGCAGCCCTTAAGTTTTTCCAGCAGTTGAAGGTTTCTTGTGTCATGCCATATGGGTTCACGACTGACTGCTTTGTCTGGATACAGTGTGAAGCAGTATGTCTACAGAAATAAGACCATTTCTCCTGTGCACAGCACAGCCCTTAGTGTGGCACCTCACCTACAAGTCATAGGTGATGTATGTTACTCTCAGCACATTTGGGCAGTTTTTCCTCAGGCTGGAAAATAAAGACTGTCACCCACCAAATTTCTGCCTTATGCCACATGGGTATAGGCACAGCTTTTTGGATATCAAAGACTCTGCTGTGCTCTGGTTGTCACTCTCAGCTCTTCAGATGAGAAATAACTTGAGCCATTACCCTGGCTGCTGTATGATAAAAAGGGGAGGACAGAACAGCAGGAGTAGGTGAGATGCAGAGACCAGAGGAGAAGGAACAGAAGGGTTTAAGGCTTCATGTGTTTGCCAGTGGCATGACAGGGAGTCACATTCATGGTGAAGGAAGTGACATGTGATGAGGCAGAGAGCACACAGTGGCATACCAGCCACCTTGTTTTGCTTATGTGCACTCTTATTCCATGGTATATGAGAGGCAGCCTATTCCCCACAGTACAAAGGGAAAAGGGATACACAACAGCAGCTGCTGTGAAGTTCCTGATGTGCGGCAAGATGTAAGGTGTTTGTGTGCCCATACCCTCAATCTCCAGTGTTCAAAAGCAGAAGCAGCATTTTGTTTTGCAATTTGTAGCCTTTGGAAGCATCCACAAAAGCCCCTTGAAAATTTCCATATAGGAAACTGAAAGTCTGAACCCTTCTGTTTTATCCAGTGTCCTTGACCTTCAGGATAACAAGATGCTCAACAGAAAAACAGAAGCTGAGCAGGAGAAAAGATGAGTTCGAAGGAGAGATGAAAGTGGCTGAGAGGGAGGATGCTGAGTAGCATATACCTGAGTTTTTCTCAGCTGTACAGAAACTCAAGGACAGACCAGGTAAAGCTATGGCCAGGATCATAAAATAAAGGGGAAAGACAAGCAGAAGTAGGTGCCAGTGTTTAAAGAGAAATAAAACTGAATTCAGGCAACACAGCTGGGCCTCTATAGGAGTAATTATCTAATCAAAATTTATTCTGAAAGACAAAGCAGGATTTGGGGTTTTTTAACTCCCACCAGTCTGTCTTACCCCCTTTTCTGTGTAAAAAAAACCAGAGCATACTTCAAACTGTGCCATCCCAGCTGTGCGTGGGAGGCTGCCACTGAGCTGACGTGATTCGAGCTTACTCCCAGACAACTCATCCACAGAGCAGCACCACTTGAGTGTTTACTGAATGGCAGACAGAGAAAACAACGAAGCTAAACGTTGTGAAAAAACTAGCAGAATTCTGACAATACTGAATAGGGTCTATTTTCACATGCCCTTGTGTTCTTTGTCTGAAGACAGTGAACAGCAAAGCAAAGAATTGAAATTCTCTGGGACTTCCACAAATGTGCATACATCACAATGCGCTGCATTTATTATTTCTGTTTCTGTTCCAAGGGTATGGTGGTACCAAGATTCCCACAGATAACTGCACACTGTAAACTGCTGCTATTAGCAATGATAATAACAACAATATGCCTGATGTGGCATGACTTGCACCAGGGCAATGGTTCAGGTTTTGCCTAGATTCAGGTTTTCACAGGTGCAAGTTAAAGTTATCTGCTTCCACCAAAATAAAATCCCAATAAGGATATCCTATAGAGGTGGAGAAAGAAGCTTAACATGCAGTATGGTCACATGGCAATTTAACAGACCAGGCTGACAGTGTTTATGCCTCACCCTATGCTAGTTTTGTTCATTCTTTCAAGGTATTTCCTATGTTTAACACATGGGATATAAGAGATCCAAGCAGACAAAGGAGTTTGCCTCTTATAACTGTAAGCTTTATCAGCACTAGGCTTGGGACACTGAAAGATGTCCTAGTGGCACAGATCCCAGCAAGAAATTACCTAAAACCATCAAGTCTTTCAACCATATAGAATATTGTGAAGCTTCCCAGTTAAGGCTTCCAGGCCAGCTTCACTGGCTTCTCTGCCAGTGGGTGGTAGCTTTATTTTATTCTTCATTAAAACTCTTAGAATAAACTATTCATCATCCTTTGAGAATGAAATAAACCTGGACCATCCTTAGTATGCATTTGCAGAAAAGCCTGATCTACAGCAGTAAAGCAAATGGAACTGAAAATTAGCCACTGGCACAGATCCCTCCTTTTGGGAACAAACCAATTTGGAATCCAAAAGGACTGTGGCCATGAACTGTGGAGCACTTTGCAAAGAGCAGAGCCAGAAAGAAAACACCCAGATGACCTAGTCCATCCTCCCACATCTAGATTCACTTCTCTTTGGCCCAATCTTTAGAAAATATCCAGTCTGGACCAAAACATTTTGGTGTTGGTGACCCAGGCCTTTCCCATGCTACCCGTGCTTACTAACTGTTATAGGTAGAAATGTCTATTTTGATTTCAGATCAAATAGCTGAAGTTCCTTGCTTCAGTGCTCTGGGATGCTACTTGGCTTAAGGCTCTGAGGAAACACATTAGTATCTGCCATATCCCCAGTCAGTGAGGGTGGAAAACAAGCTGGTTTTGTTAAAGTTGAATTTACCTTCAGTAGCACCCAAGTCTCATCCTCACTCCAGCAGTATCACTGTTTTGCAGTCTTGGACAAATGCCTGCAGAAACATTAGAGAATCATTACATTTCATCCCTCCACATTTTCTGCTGAAGAAGTAGCAAGTGATATTTTTGATTTACTTTCCAGCAATTTAAGCTGTGCACTGTTTAATGTCCGCCTTGCACCAGCACAGAGATGGCTCTGTGCTCCCTGTGCTCCATGCACACTGTCTGCAAACCTCTCTGGAATCCTGTGGGACAAAAGAGGCTTTCCAACAAAGTTTATTGCTTTTAATTATTGATTGTTTAAAAGATTAATAAAATATGACTCAAAAATCTGGTCACATTATGCAACATGAGCAAACAAAGCTGTGAGTCTGAGACTGCCATGTTCAGAGCTGAGA
Organism: Turnix velox; assembly: GCA_013400935.1. NCBI lineage: Eukaryota > Metazoa > Chordata > Aves > Charadriiformes > Turnicidae > Turnix > Turnix velox. The sequence goes on from VZTY01031017.1 coordinate 74,642, forward strand.
TGGATTCTGATAACAGAGTATTGAGTATCTTAGGTAATGACTTTGCTTGGAGATGGGAAGTTTTGAATCTTGTGCATGGGTGTGCTCCTGTTTCATTAAGGAAAAAAGAAACATGACAGTCTCCACTACAGAATCTCAAAATTATAGGGGCCGGAAGTTCTTTACTATGAAGGTGGTGAGACAATGGAACAGGATGTCCAGAGAGGTTGTGGGTGGCCCCTCCTTGCAGGGGTTTAAGGCCAGGCTGGATGAGGCATTGAGCAACCTGGTCTAGTGGGAGGTGTCCCTGCCCATGGCAGCAGTGTTGGAACTAGATGATGTTTAATGTCTCTTCCAACCCAAACCATCCAATGTCCTCTGGAGATCACCCAGTCTTGACTCCCCTGCCAGAGCAGGGTCACCCAGAGCTGGCTGAACATGCAGGCGGGTTTTGACTGTCACCACAGAGGGAGATTCCACCACCTCCATGAGAAGCTTGCTCCAATACTCTGTCAGTGCTCAAAGTAAAGAAACTCCTCCTCATGTCTAGATGGAACTTCCCGCGTCCACGTTTGTGCCCGTTACCTCTTGTCGTTCTTTGATCTCGGGGAGAAGAACCACGTGTACCTCGCTACAGCTGCCCCCTTGTGGCCGGGGGGAGACTCACTCATGAGAGGAAAAGGCAAAAGACGACGGCTACACTCTGGGGGGGTGTACGAACGGCATTTCCCGGACTTCACGGATGCACGCGGCGGCACCCTGCCCGTTCCCTGCCGCCCGCCCCGCTGGGCATGGTTCGGGTGATGGGTTACCTGTATCCCTGACAGGATTAACCGTATTCCAGCCAGAAACAGGAGAACAACACGGAAAAACAATACTGACTCCATCCTCCTGGCACACGTGCTCTTGAAGTATCTATAAGATCCCCGCCTCAGTCTTCTCTTTTCCAGACTTAAAAGACCCAAGTCTCTCAGCCCTTCTTCATAAGAGAGGTGTTCTAGTACTTTGGAGCCCTTTGCTGTACCCCCATTCAGCAGTTCCCTGTCCTTCTTGAACTGGGGACCCCAGAACGGGGCACAATGCTCAAGATGCAGCCTCACCAGGGCAGAGTAGAGGGGGAGGAAGACCTCCCCAGATCTGGTTGTCACATCCTTCTTAATGCACCCTTCTTGGCCATGAGGGCACATTGCTGGCTCACCATCCTTCTGTTGTCCACCAGGAGTTCCAAGTCTTCTTCCACAGCAGGTCAGCCCCTCATCTGTACTGGTGTATGGGGTTATTCCTCCACATGTGCAGCACCCTACACTTCACCTTTTTTCCATTTCGTTGGGCTCCTCTTTGCCCAGCACTCCAGCCTGACCAGGTCTCACTGCTTTCTTGATAAATGCACCATTTCCTTTGACTTATGACTCCCAGTCAAGCAAATGGGTGAAAACTCTTATCAGTGTGGCTCATTTGTGGGACTGAGGGTCAACCCATCATTTAGAAACAGTGAATGTAATAATGCCTTACTTTGTCGTTCTGACTAATTTAGTCCCAGTGAGCATATTGAAAAGTTACATTTACATTTGAAACACTTCTTGAGCAGGACTCCACAGAAATTATAGAGCATCATTTAACAGTCCGTTTTCCTGGCTTGTTTTCTTCCTCCAGCACATTTCTACTCTTCCATAAACACATAAATCAGCATCATCTATATTCATTAGGATACTCGATTTGTTCAGGGCAAAATTATCCATTTTGCATGGTTTTTCCCCCTTCTGATTAATATAAATGACTTAAGTTAATTATGCTTCTCTTCATAGGAAAATGTATTTGTCAAACTCGAAAAGAATCAATAAAAATAAACATGTAGGTATTACAGGGGGACAGATGTGCAAACAAGATCCACATGGCTGCACACCATCGCCAAGTCTTATTTCAGAGGTGGCATCAATATCTTGTCTCTGCCAAGCAGGATGTACCCTCATTTAGTCGAGAACACTGGTTTGACCTGAGATTGATGAGGTCAGCAGAAAATAATTAACCTAATCAGATCTACACCATTAGCTGCAAGCAAACATGAAGCCCTTTTCCCTGGCTTGGATTAGATCTGCAAGAGCTTTCGCCTGGAAATCTCCCTGAATCCTTTATATTTCTGAGGCACTTACAAGAGCAAGTTTATTTCTTTGCTTCCCATGGTCTTAGATCTGGAAGGTTTCTACAGATGTCAGTTCTCTGGAGGTTTCCTCAGCTGCAACTGCCTGCTTGGGTTTTTTCTCTCAGGGACATCCCACATGACAAAGAAAAAGCTTTACAGCTAAATAGCATTTGAGGGTTTGTTTCATTCCATTCCTTTACTCTCAAGCTCTCATTCAGCTGCTCTTTCACATTCTTCTGAACCCTAAACTTAAAATAAATTCTGCAGAGATATCTAAACATAGACTAAAAGAGGAGTTTTTCTATTACAGACTGGGGAGGGGGAGTGGGAACTCTGACTTCTGCAGGAACAAACCAGCTGTGTTCAAGTGTCCTTGAGTCAAAGCAAGAACATCTCCTCTCTCCTGAGTACAGGTGTCATAAGAGGAATTAGAAGCAATATAGCTTGAAAACATGACCCATCCTTCTCTCCAAATACCCATGAATCACAACAAAGAGAGAAGAGAAGAAAAAGGCTGTTGACCTTGCAGAATAGCTCTCCCTGTGTTCTCAGTCCCTGGGAAATGGAGGAAATTAAGCAAATTTTTTGCAGGATAATATGTATACAAATATGCAAAATAATAAAAGGCTTCAGCAACAGCCATTTCTGTATCACATTCCCCAAAGGAAGCTTCCCTTGAGTGATGGTTGCAACTCAACAAGAGCTCTGCCCCCAATGCAGCAGTATTCAGTGTCCTCTGGGAACAGCAGAATCAAGTCCAAAGCCACTTCTTTTTTTCCTACCTTCTACAAGTGTATGTGAGGTTGCACACAGAAACCATCCTTGCAGTGAGCAGCAAAAAGTTGTGTGGCTCACTGATGAAACTGTTTCTCCCGTTTGGGGAGCAATATTTCCATAAGTTGTACTAACATGTCCACTCACATATGGCCTCATCTGGGACAGGAAACTTCTGAGTTGCCTTTCAGGAATAGAGACATGCAAAAGAGCATTTATTCTTCTAAGTGTTCCACTAGCCACCAGACCCTGTCAAGCCAGGCTGATTATTAAGTCTGAGGATTGGGACAGTTTCTATTTGTTCCAACTCAGTTCTCCCACCCTTGCTTTATTCCATCTGGCCAAAACTGCTTTAAATCTGAGCACGACACTGTGCCTGACATTAGATTTACTCAGCTCGGAGCCAAAATAATTATTGAAATCTATTAAGGGAGACCAAAAAAAGTATTGGCATCTGATTGACTTCATTCCCGTTCAAGCAAGAAGTCTGTTGACCTCTAATTGGAAATGAGTTTTGCCTTCCAGGGAAACAAGTCTTGGCATGAGTTGTCAGCTGAGGTCTTAATAGGGGACTTTTGCTCATGTGGCCCCTGCTATGACCTGCTAAGGGACCCTGAAAAGCTAAACATGGAAAACAATAAAGCTCCAACATCTGATAGCAGATCTAGTGTGACTGCTTATAGCACAGACATAGGTTTTCACAGAATCAAATGTCCAAATCAAATCACAGAATCAAATGACCAAAATGTCAGGGATTGGAAGGGACCTCAGGAAATCATCTAGTCCAATCCTCCTGCCAGAGCAAGAACACACAGATCAGTTCACACAGGAGGGTGTCCTGGCATGGTTTGAATGTCTCCAGAGAAGGAGACTTCACAACCTCTCTAGGCAGCCTGTTCCAGTGTTCTGTCACCCTCACTGTGAAAAAGTTTTTTCTTATATTTCTGTGGAACCTTGTATGTTCCAGTTTGCACTCATTGCCCTTTGTCCAATCATTCCTTTCTTAGCATGAAGGGACACATCTTCATCTCCCTCTCATCTTCATCACAGCTATTCAGTGCTCACTCCACACAACTTGATAAAGCCAGCTGCATTAAAATAACACAACAGATCTGGCTTAGTTCTGGTCCCATTTCTTTGCGTTCTCATAAGCAAATCCAGTGATGTGCTCTGCCATGTATGCACACAACTCTATCATTGGTACCAGAGTCAAAAGTGAAGGTTCAAGATGCCCAACCATAATTTCATTTCATCTGTGCAGCTGCAGTGTCAGGTGTGCCAAACTCACTGCACGTGTGACAGAAATCTGCTCTGTGACTCTTCAGCAATCAACCTGCCTGAATTTCTGGAGAGCTGCTATTGCAGAATGGTATCCCAGTAGGCGAGGGTATGATTTGTAGAGAAAACTATCTGGTTTCCAAATCAGCATTTTCCAAAGCATGAGCTTAGAGCCAGAATAGTCCAACTGACAGGGGAAGAATTTCTGGGCTGGAGCCAGGAAACGACACATTACAAATAGGGATTTGAAACCAGATGTTGCAGATTGTTACCCCTAGTCCTAATAGACACTTTTATCTGCAGCTTCTAAAGCATGTTTTGAAGGAAGGAGAATCTTATTGCAGCATTTTATAGTGGAGGAATTCTAGGGCACAGGAATGCAGAATGTGTTTTCAGAAGTGCAACTAGGAATGATGCACCAAATTCTCCTTGCTTTTCACCTAAAGAAACATTCCCAGGAGTGGCTTTTCCAGCCACACAAAGAATATCAGCATTACAGCTGGCAACAGAATGCAGCGCTCCCCAATTCCTGCACAGAGATCTCTCCTCAGAGCCACACTCTTCTGCTGCTTGCCTTCTAATGCAGCCCAAACACTGTGTCTCTGCAGGTCTTAGCATCCCTCCAGCTTCTGATATAATTGATATTAATCTCCCAGTCTGGTAGATATTTGCAATGCACCAGATGGGCCATTGTTTAATTAATAGTGCTGCTTTCATTCGGTCTGAGCTTGATTAAATGAAAACTCCATCTGCAGGGAACCAAAACCTGCAGGCAGGATGCAGAAGAGTGATGCTGCTATCAGCTTTGATGATTTTGAGAGAAGAGGCTGTATGGGGTTAGGCTAGATTTCCTGCTGTTTGGAGGGAGGAATAAGAAAAATTTTGGCTGTTTAACTTGGTGTTAAAGTAGTCTAGAAAGAAAGGGAAGAAGAGAGGATCACTGGCGTGGAGGAGTGAAGAAGAATGCAGGATGATAAGGGAATCAGGAACCCATGCTCTGCCTGAAGGGATGCAACCCAGGGAATACTGTGGAACAAAGAAGGACAGAAAATATCTTTGTGCCTCCTACATTTAGAGCTGATTGCTGGGTGAACATGACCCTGAGAGCAATTTATGGAGGCAGTGTTCCCATCCAACCTTGGTCATGCTCTCTACAACCACTGCAGACCAGACCTGCTCTGAGGTTAGGGCCAATTGGACACACCCTGCCATCCATCTTGGATACCATTGTCCTTGAGAAGTCGCACAGTACAGCTCTGCTTACTTCTGCACTCAAAAAATTTACATGTGGCCACCACAGCAGGAGCTAAACCCCAGGTGTGGGCATGAACACCAGAGATCAAGAGAGTGGGAAATGGAAGGCCTGCTAGAGAGGGAGCTGGGTTGAGCTGAAGCAGTCGTCTTCAGAGCACCACAGTCATTCAGAATGTCAGGGATTGGAAGGGACCTGAGGAGATCATCTAGTCCAACTCCAGTGTCTGTCAACTATTCTAGGGCTGAGCTGGGGGAACATGGCACCTTTTTAAGGGCTATGCACACTAGACACTGAGCAGGGTGTAGAAATGACTCAGACCTCCTTGCAGCACAAGCTCTGTGCAGCTGGATGTGCCTGTAGCAATTTACCTGCCTGAATGTAGGTCTTTGGGTACCTGGAACATCCACACAATATGCTCACAAGTCCATGTGAATGCCTTTAGTGTGCATCAACCTGTTCTAGGAAAAACAAATTGCACCCATCTGTGTGTTAATGAGGGCAGCTTTCTCATACTGCACAGACACACAGCCTACACACTCTCCTTCTGTTTCTAGCATCCATCTTCTTTGCTGCAACCTCTTGTTACTTTCCTAAAACAACAAACAGGTCAGCTCTGAGGCTTGATTTCTGAAGACCAGAATTAAGGCTGGAGATAAGAAAGAAGTTCTTTCCTGTGAGGGTGGTGAGACACTGGAACAGGTTACCCAGAGAGGTTGTGGATGCCCCTTCCCTGGAGGTGTTTAAGGCCAGGTTCGATGAGGCATTGAGCACCCTGGTGTAATGGGAGGTGTCCCTGCCCATGGCAAGGGGAGTGGAACTAGATGATCTTTAAGGTCCATTCTATGATTCAATGAAATATCTTGTAAAGTGAGTGTCGTTTCATCATCTGGCAACCGATGTGGACTGCAAATCAAAGCATACTACTGCTGCCAGTCCCCAGAGAGACTGCTTTAGTCCAGATTACAGGGGTCTGAATATTCAGACTGATAAAGGCTTGTGCCCATGCCTTCCTGACAGTCCAAGGTAAGGGTTGCTGTAACTACTGCCTTGAGCTCTTCCAGTTTCAGAAGCAGTATGGACCTTAGCATGTACAGGCATACAGGATCATCTTTCCTAAAGAAATGAGACATGATCTCAGGGTAACAAGGACCCCAAATCCATAAATGAGAACTGACTCAGACCCTTACACCTGCAACACAGACCTTCACCACAGATGGTAAACCCTGAGCCTCCAAGAGTAGTCCCATTCAGATATTGTAAATTCAGTCATCATTAAAAGGGATGAAAATCCCTGAACTCTTTGTCCATTTCCAGACCATAGAGGAGAGTTTTTAACTTAAGATCAGCAGAATGTGTGGGTAGTGACCCTGTACAAACTCAGAATCCTGAAAAGTGTGAGACTGCTTCACTGAATTCACTCACTGCCTCTATACCCAGCTGCTAAAGAGTTCCTAGCAGCTCTACACACTTACCTAATAGACAGTCACCAAAAAAACTCCCTTGTATTAGAAAGATGTGTTACAATTTCATAAATCAAATTAAGTTTCAGATGTATAAATAGGTTGGATATCAGAATGATTTAGGGACAAACAAGCTAATGTACACACAACATGAACAATCAGGATCAAGGAGCTGGGGTATCTGTCAATATAACATTTACCAGAAAGAGCTCTGTTTCTATATCCTCAAATCCTTCTTTCATAAACCAAACAAATAAACACACTTCTTGAATGATGAAAAACATGTCAAATATCTACACTTAAGTGACACTTCCCAGACAAACCAGGCAACTTAATCTACAGATCCATATGTTACATTGGAAACTTTCAGTAAGTGTGTGCATGGATTTTGAAAGGATTTGAAATTTGTACACTCCTAGAGTCATTCTCTGGGCTTCCCAGTTGTCATAATTTCCAGCCCTCCCTCTGCTTGTTTTCTTTCCCCCTCCTGTGGAATTTTATTTCTAAGAATTAATTACTGTCATCTTGCATTATCCTGGACTCATTACTTCCAGATGGTTTTGTGTTTGTTTTTTTCCCCTGCTACACATAGAAATGTGACCAGCACTGACATGGAGCCAGCAACAAAAGGGTAAACAATCAGCCATCTATGAAATCAAAGATTTTAAAGACAGAAAAGTCTTAATTTTTATGAGCTTCTTCATTTTGTCTCCTGAAAGGATGTTCCTCTTTTCTGTACCAGTACTATCTTCCAACATTTCCCAGTCCCTCTGATTCACATTAGCATCTGATTTCAGTATTTCTGAATTATTTCAGATGCATCTCCAAGTATCTGATTTCAGTATTTTCTTTGCTTTCTTTCTATACTAATAGATTTCCTCATAAGGTGACCCCTGCTATTTGGACTGACTACTCTTTTACCTACTCTTAAGATACCCTTGTTCCCTTCTTTGCAAAAAGTGGCTAATTACCCTCATCATAGGGACAGGTTGGGGAAGAAATAGACATTAAGCTAACAAAGGCAGGAGCAGATATGATAGCTCCTGTCCCCCAGCAGAAATGTTCAGACACAGATCTGCCACCTCCCAGCACCAGCCCTATTATGACAGCTGCAAAGTGCCATGCACAAGCCATAGCTCTGGAACAGTGGGCTCCTTCTCCACTTTCCCTGTCATCTTGGGCTCTGTGTTGCCCTGGAACTCACATGTAACTTGTAGGGGAGCACTCACTTTGCATGGTCCCTTGTGGCAGACACATTGGGTTCCATCTGTACTGGGTTCCATCTCCTAAGTAGGAAGATGCGTGAGAAGTTTGTCTGATATCTAGCTATGCCTCCCCTCAGCTGTCAACACAGGACATGTCCTGATCCTCTTTGTCCTCACCTCATCCCCAGTCCTCCTGTGGTACTGCTGTGAGTGAGAATTGAAATTCATGAAGAGGTGGAGGGAGACTTTCCATGATGTAGTTTCTGCAAGACCTGACTGAAAGAATACTCCAGCATTGAAGTGCTTGTTTTATCCCAGCCCAGAGGTCAGGGGAGGTTCTTCATACCCTCAAAATATTCTGTGGCATCTCCCCATTTTTTTTAAATAATAAATTATATTATCAGGTGTTGCAACAGAAATGTGTGAGAAAAGCAGTACCCCTTGCCCTGCCATGCTGCAAAGCTCTCTGAGGAAAACAGGTTCACTGTCCTGCTGCATGAGACCATACTTCTTGCAAGAGCTGTCCTTCAGGGCATAAAATTCACTACTAGATACTCATGGATGGAGAAGTAATACTCAAAATTAAAGTTTCCACAGGACTTTCAGCAGTGGCACATCATTGGAAATTCCTCTGTGCACTTTGAGTTCTGTTCTGTCTTAAGCAAAACTGAGGTTAAACAAAATCCATGAAAACAAACATTTTCCCAGTTATGCTCTCTGTTTGTGCTTGCGTTGATGAATCATTCATAAACTACTCAAGGCATTCAATATTCATGAGCAGGGATTGAAGACAGGAAAATCAAGTGAAGGAAACATTCCCAAGTGCCATTCATCTTGCAGACTCGTGCTACTCATAAATTGCTGCTTCCTCCAGTTTTCCTAGCCTTTCAACTATATCCATCTCCCATGTACCCCTTTTCTATGGCTTTAGTAAGGGCTGAAATACTACCATTAATATTCTAGTCATCATCATTCTCAGCCTGATTAAGTTTCAGATACTGGGTTCAACTGAGATGAATGAGGAAGTTCATGTGTCTTGCAAGGCCCACATTATTTGTGGGCTCAGGAAGACATTACTATATTGGTTATATCCTGTTCATATTTTGAAATTTTTTGTCCCAATGGCAAAGGCAAGAGACTAAAATTTTATGTGCTTATATATCATGTATCTTAATGGAAAATGAGATTCCTGGGCAGAAGAAGAAAACATCAGGGAAAAGCACTGACTTGCTCCAAACATGCACAATTCAACTCATGTTTATAAATCTTTGCCAGTTAGTACAGATAAATAATTTCCAAAATGTAATTTGTTCACAAATGGCTCAGTTTCACTCCCAGTCGCTCATGCTGCGTGAATAGTCATATGGCATAATTTTTGTTCTTGGACTCAGTGACTGAAACTTGTGTGTGAGATATGCCTCCAACCAGGAGACCAGTGAATGACAAATAGCAAATAAGTCATTTCCAGAATGCATTCTTGAAACATTTACAATTTGCCAGCATTTTCATAAATTCCCAGCAGCCACTGGGATATCAATGAATAATGAGTTGCAGTGCCTCCACAAATAGCCATGAATTTCATTCAGGAGGACAGAGTCATACCAGATTTCTCATTATTCAACCAGCTGTACCACACAATAACTCTGGAGCTGATCCACTCAGTCCAGAGGTGGGTTGATCATCACTGGGAACATTGTGTAGAACAGTCTGGGTCACATTATCAGGTGCTGGTTCAGTTGCAGAGGTTGAGCCAGTTCTCTGTGTTTGGAAAATTAACTAACAAAGCTGAAGTCAAACAATGTCAGATCAAGCCAAGAGGATTTCACATGCACAAGAGAAAAGGAGCCCACAAAGCCCTTTTGAATTCAGCCTGCACAAACTGGTTATAGAAACCATTAGAAATTGGGTTTGCAAGGATTTTTTGGCATATATCTCCACTTACATGATGATAGAAGCTCATAAGTTTTCAAAGGCATTCTTTATACTATAGAAACACTGAAACTGTATTTTGCTTTTTCACCCTCCCTAATACGCTCTCCTGCTGGGCAACATTAACACAGAAAATAAAGAGCTTTAGGAAAAAAGAATCTCTGAATAGCAACAAAGACCAGATGTCCAACAGAAATTTAAAAAAAAGATTTTTAAAAAAGAAATAAAACTTTCTCTTTCAGAAATAATTGTAAAAATCTGAATGTATTATTATAAAAACACACACGCACCAAATCATACTCTCACATTTATCCTACTAGAGGTAGAGGCAGCAGGATGCTCCAGTGTGTTCGGTTGGAGCTTCCAGAAATTCACCAGAGGCTGATACAACAGAAGTGTTTATTTAATAACAGGAGCACTCAACCGACTGAGCTAGGAGGGGTAATTAGTGAAGAAACAGCTGCAGTCACAAGAGGGAAGATGGATTCATAGGAGAATTCAATGCTGTGGCTGTAGTGCTCTCCACGGGACCCCAGGAAGTGGTGAGATAAGAATTACAGCTTATGAATGTAGAAAAAAAAACGTGGCTGGGTCTTTATTAGTTGGTGCCAGCAAGTAACAAAGAGACTGAAGAACATCAAAGGTCACTTTGCTAAAGCAAGCAGAGCAAGGGAGTGGACTAACATCCCCATTTCACATTTGGGGTACTAAAGAAAGGACCAGGATGGAGAAAATATCCCGTTTTCCCTAGTCACTCTGGCTCAGCTCTGCAGTACAAATGGCACAGGAATGGGAACACAATGTTCACAGTGCTTTCTCTTAAAGGAGATAAAACAGGGGGCAGAGACTGTCTGTGCAGGTGAAGGACAAAGCAGGGAAACCCAGAGGGTAGCTCACACCAGCTGAATCAGACATCAGAGAATGTCCCTGCCTCTCTTGGTATACTGAACAGTTCTCTGTTTGTTGAAGTGTCTCCACCAAGCTGGACTTGGGGGAATACAGAGGTGATGTTGGAAATGCTCCAGGCTTTTTTTTTCCTCACATCACCACAAGCAAACTCAGCTTTCCTCCAGATTCATCTTTCTTTGTAAGTAGAGAAGTAAGAGATGCTCCAAGCCACTGAGCCATGCATGCACCATTTCCAAGTCAAAGTTTTCAAAAGGGACTCATGAATTTTGCATCCCACGTTATGAATGTTTTTATTGCCATTCTCTGAGATCCCTTCAATGCCCAGTAACTGTGATCTGAAAGCTGAAGAGGTGCTTGCTCTCTTGCAGGTTTAGCCACAGAGCCTGAAGCACTGACAGACCAGGGGCCAGGCACCCAGTTGCTCTAAGTTGACATGGGGCTTTTTAAACCAATGGCACTCCCCAGTTTACACCAGGTCTCTGTTTTATCCAGCATAGGCATCTATTATACTGGGATGTGGGAGTATTAAGAGCAGACTACTTTGAAAAGCACTACATGGACTGATATTCTTCAGGTACTGGCACAGCTTAGGCTCCCTTGACTTTGTAAAAGGAAGCTGTTAATAAAGGTTTAACGCTGCAACTAGTTCAGCTATTCAGGACACATCCCTGGGGGGATCCCCTGTGGGAACTCATTCTTGCTGCTCTCACCGGAATATCTGTTTCCACCTCCAAGACAGTGCCATTCTCTCCACTGGGTAAAGATACAGTCATTAAGTGGCCAGCTGGTCATTAGTATGGCAGCCTGCCCTCCTGCCACAAAGCTGACCTGTAGACAGAAGGTTTCATACTAAGCAGCCAGATGTATTCAAGCCCAGGTGATTATATAGTCCATACAGCACACAAGACTCTGAATACCTTAAAATTTGGGATAGATCCATCCATAGGGATTGGAGGACTTGCAGAGAGCAAGAGAGTAGGGTCAGAAAGTGGCACTTGTTTAGCGTAATCTTTGACATTTATTTAGAAGAAGATAAATTCTGTTACAAGCAAAATCAGGGAAAACAGAGAAACAACCCATGTTGCAGTACAAATCATGCTAGGTAGTACAACAGCTACCTTTTTAGGTCTTTCCTTTAAGCTGTCAAGATAAGGATGCTACCATAAAATCATATTAGTGCCTTCAAAAAGTAGCCTGCATTTCCGTTGAGGTGTCAGTCTCTTTCATATTGCATTAAAGCAGAAAAGGAGAATGGAAAAGATAGTTGTAACTGAAGCAATCTTGCTTTGGGATTAATTTCCAAGTTACTATTTAGCCCCACTCCATGGTACTGCCTGCATATTCCTCTTGTGGTTCAGCAAGAGAATCAGGGACTGTGGAAAGATCAGGAGCTTTATTATGGAAAATAAAGCAGTATAAAAGCAGAATGTCTTGAGAACTTATCAAGACTCATACTATTCTCTGCAACTAAATAAAAAAAAAGTAAGAAGAAACTTTAAAAGACTCAGAAACAAGTGTGTGCCCACATAGAATCATAGAATCATAGAATAGT
>VZTY01031017.1:87772-124872 GCA_013400935.1 Turnix velox
CTTGGGCCCACCTCTCAAGCCTGTCAAGGTCCCTCTGGATGGCATCCCTTCCTTCAGGTGTATCAACTGCACCACACAGCTTGGTGTCATCATATATCTATCACCTGCTTGTGGGATACAATACATTGAGTGATGGACATCATTGCCATGCCAAAAGCCCCAAGATCTGAGCTTCCTTATCATACCCTGAAAAAGAAATAATGCCCTCCCAGAGGACAACACTACCTGAACTGATTGTAGCAAAGGGGCTGGAAAAACAGCAGGGGTCTCCAACTCAAACACCTGCTAAACATCACCAGTAACTATATAAAGGTTTGAATCTAGCTTTTACCTGAGGCCTTCAGTTTAGTAATGTCTTCCATAAACATACAGTGACACACCTTGACCACTCTACTGTGGTCATAGTCAAAACCACTAAGAATTCATTGAAAGCAGTTCAGAAACTGCGGGCAGAACAAGAATGACACAATCCAGAGGGTACAGAGGAGGGCCGTGAAGATGATCAGAAGGCTGGAACACCTCCCTTATGAGGGAGGCTGAAGGAGTTTGGGGTGTTCAGCCTGGAGAAGACTCAGGGGGACCTCAAAGCAGCTTATCAGTACCTGAAAGGGCCTACAGAAAGGCTGGGGTAGGACTTTTTAATATACAGAAAGGCTGGGGTAGGACTTTTTAATAGGGTACAGAATGGCAGGACTAGGAGTTATGGATGCAAAATGGAAGAGGGGAGATTTGGGCTAGATGTAAGAAAGAAATTCTTTACTGTGAGGGTGGTGAGACACTGGAACAGGTTGCCCAGAGAGGTTGTAGATGTTCCCTTCCTGGAGGTGTTTAAGGCCAGGCTGGATGAGACATTGAGCAGCCTCGTCTAGTGGGAGATGTCACTGCCCATGGCAGGGGGGTTGGAACTAGATGATCTTTATAGTCTCTTCCAACCTAAACCATTCTATGATCTTTTTCTAAGAGGAAATAGGTTTAAACTGGTTTTGGTCTTACTGGGGATAAAAGGGCTAATTTTCCAAAATTTTCATGCTGCTGTCTTCCCTCCAGTAAATTTTTCTATGAAGTTCTCAAGCATTTGGTTTCCTAGAGATAAAGTGGTTCACTGAGGGAAGGAATGGTAGCTGAAAAATGTTAGCTAAGGTCTATTTAGCAAAGCAGCACTAGGAAAAAGCAGCAACAAAATCCCTCTACTTTCTAGCTTCTAGCTTAATAATTCTTAGATATATTTACAAGGGGGAAAATAGGACTCCAAGGAAGATTAACCTGAGTTCTAACCATACAGGAGGTAAGGCTTCTATTTTATTTTTCCCTTCAAGGAGAATGTATCTAGATGATTTAATAAAAAACCCAAGATCAACCAATGTGCTGAATCTGTCTTGGTGTAAAGAATATGGTAGCGCCACTGCAAACATGACCAGCGATTATATGATTTGGGCACTAAATAGACTCTAAAGCAGCATGAAACTACTCTTTATCACCTACCCACTACAGGATGCTCTGCCTGCTGTTCCCTGTGCTTTAGTAGCCTGTAGAACCTGCTAGCCCATAACATGGATGTCATTGATCACACTCTTCCTGAGGGAGAGCACAACTGGATAACTGTATTTGCTTTTCTGTCCTAGCCAGACTTGTTTATTTTTTAATAAGAATCACCTACACAGACAATTTGAATTCTGAATCTCATCGAGTGTATACAGGGAATTCTCTTCCCAGTGATTGAAATGCAGGTGTTTACTCCACCTTGCAAGAGTCAGCAAAGACATAGAACCTGTGCTCAGACTACACAAGGCAATGGCCTTCATTTTTTCTTTTCTTTGTTATTAATGAGATAGTTTTCTCTCTGGGTATTGTGAGTGGCAGGAAGTAGAGACCTGCCAATCAAAATGTTAAAAGGACATTGTCAGTGTCACGCTTCATTCTCAGCTTCCATCAGTTTGAACACAGAAACAATGTTCAAATTACAGTCCTGGTATTTGCAAGGTGAGGACATAAGATCTGCCCCCTGCACGTTGAAGCCTGAAAAAAAAAACTCAAGCAGCTGTTTTCATATGAAAACATTAGAGAATACAAACTACTCCAAGACTTCTCATAACAGTTTATCTTTGTAAAATCACCATCTTTAGCATCCTCTCCCAACAGTGGGCCACATCCTGCTGCTAGTTAGATCAGTGTTCAACTTCTCATCGGTTTCTTCAGTGGAAACGTTTGCTAGTTGTACACAGCATGTTCCAAAGTTGTAAATATTTATTCCTAGGGAAAGAGCAGGGTGATCCCCATCACTGCATGTGTAGTTCGGAAGTCTTTGTAGATTAATAGATAAATGGGTCATTTCCATCACATTAAGGCCATATATATCCATTTTCACAGCTTCATAAACTTGAACACATAGAAAGGAATATACATATTCAAGAGAAGAGGATCAAAAGCTATACAGTGTAATGCTCTGGAAACATGGCTCAAGTTGTAGACTCTGACTCTGGAACAATCAATGCACTCAAAGATCTGGATTTCCTCTCAGGAGCAGACCCTTATGTTAGGGCCATGACATTGCCAGCTACCTTGCTCACTCAGGAAGGTATCATGAGAAAAAGTAAGGAACAGAGCACAGCAAATGTAACAGGGACCAAAGGAGATGAGCATACATTTTCCAAAACCAGCAACATCTGATCATGTACAGGCTTTTGCAAGTACATTCAGAAACAGTGTCCCCTTCCCCCCTTGATAGCAATTGCTGTCATTGCTACAAGATTATGGCAAGAGGACCAGCAAATCTCTGAAGATTCCCAAGCAACCTGTCAGTTTAGATATAGCTTCCCAGAAAGAAAGCCTGGGAGTCCTTGATTTAAGCACAGCTGGGAAGAACATTATCTGTGCAGTTTTTGTGCAGTAAGGCAGAATAGGTACAGCATGACCATTATGTGCTTGGGCTCAGTCATATAGACACAATACTTTTTCAGGCTATGCTGAACAGTTGCTTCTGTGTTGGTGAGCAGGAAATAAAAGTGCTCTTTTAATGAGTTCTGGCTTTACAAAGCTGAGATGCTGCCATGTTTTTGGTGTTAACTTTACAACCCAGAGTGGGTTTTGGAGCCAGTCCTGCTATCCTCAGTAGCTTCCAATCCAGCTGCCACCAGACTCCACTCCTTCTTCAGGGATATGTAGAATTTCTCAGCTTGAGCCCAAGAGATCATATGCTATAGTGCAGCCATGTTTGCCCTGTGATGGCTGAAGTGACCTGTGAGGCAGTAGCTTTAGGATATAAAATATTATTAAAAGTAATGATATTTTTTAGTAGTATCTATGCATTGTTCAGATCCTGTGAGTCTCAAAGAAGTGTAATCATGACCTTCTTCACATCTAAGTCCTCTACTGGTCTTGAGAATTGACTTGAATTCATAATGCAAATTAGTCTTTTCCACCCTACTGCTTTACACACAAACCTGCACAGCTGATGCTCCATGAGGCACGGTCAGGATTTGATCAGAATCACCCATGTTCCTGTGGGTTATATTTAGTTTGTTAGCTTTTTCCTGAAGAAGAATTGTGCTTTTTTTAATTTTCTTTTTTTTTTACTTTCCTCTTGTAAAAAGTGACTCAGCACTACACCATCCTGCACGAGTGAGCTGGTGAACTGTTCATCTCTGCTTTGGCTCTGGGAAACTCTAAAGATCATTCTTTTTCTCCCTCACCTGCATCTTCCCCTAAAGGGATTTTAGGCCACTCTCTGCCAAAAGTGCTGCACAATGGGGTGCTGTTCACTGGCAAATTATATCTTCTTCTCTGAACTCTAACATGATGTTGTTATTACTGATATTAACATTGTAGTTACTGGTCAGTCTTAGAGAATTTTCATTACATCTAGTTTCTATTCAAGAAACCCTCTAAGCAAATGCTGGCAGCTTCTTTCCTGCATCTTTATGGTTTCACAGTATCTAGATTGGTATGGCACAATTATCCTTTCACTCACACCATACATGAGCACTGTGAGAATTCAGACAACCTGCACCCAGGTTGATCACTGTGTTGTCTGCTGATTCCTGCCCTGCACTAGCCAGAGAGCATTTCATGGAGGAAAGAAAGCAGAAGTGATGAAGTAAGTGCAAGGGTTAGCTAGGCTGGATATATCTGAGACAGAAAGAACCAGAATATTCTGAATTTCAATTAAACTGCAATGGAGCAGGGTTTTCCCACATTGTTTATTTAATGAGGTCTCAAGTGCCCACTGCTGGTCACTGACAACGTGTGCAAAAAAGTACCCATCTCTCCTCCCCTCAAAAGTTTGACTGATTTCTCTGTCAAACAATATTATCTTCTATAAATCCTGACTCATTGTGTGGGTATCCAATAGATGTTTACCAGGAGAGACAAAGATCCAGAGTGAAGCAGAAAAATATTGCCCCTGGTGCTTTTGTAGTGAAACAAAATAGCCTTTGAGCAGCCTAGAAATAAGCCAGTTCCTCTTATTTTTACAACTGCTCTAGCAGACCCATAGAAATAAGCAGGATCTGACATGTTTTCTAGACATTCTTGTGTCAATTCTTCATTCTTTGGCACCAGGACTGGTAATTTTTAAGCAATAAAGGGACACATCCCCACATGTACTATGTCCCCGTGTCCATGGTTCTGGGAGAAAGACAGTCTTGTTCTGCCTTAAAAAAGTAAATAGACTGGACCTGGAGAAATCTCAAGGGTGAAAACACATCATATGGTATTTGGAGTGGAGATTGAGAAGAGTGCATTCTCACTTATTCTATCCACTGAGAAAAATTTGGAATTACTCCTTGATCAAAACCCTAAGAGCAATCAATGTGCATAGAATCATAGAATCATAGAATAGTTTGGGTTGGAAGGGACCTCAAAGATCATCGAGTTCCAACCCCCCTGCCATAAGCAGTGACACCTCCCACTAGACCAGGCTGCCCAGTGCCTTGTCCAGCCTAGTCTTGAACACCTCCAGAGAGGGGGCATCCACAATCTCTCTGGGCAACCTGTTCCAGTGTTTCACCACCCTCACCGTAAAGAATTTCTTTCTTATGTCTAGTCTAAATCTACCCCCTCCAATTTATATCCATTGTTTCTAGTCCTCCCATCTGATATTATGTTAAAAAGTCCTTCCCCTGCCTTTCTGTAGGACCCCCTCAGGTACTGATAAGTTACTATGCATGATGGTAAACTTTCTCGTCTCCACTCTAACAAGTCATTTGTAAAGCTGTGGACTCATTGTGAAAGAAGCATTAAATCAATCTACTCAAATATGTCACAGTTTATGGATAACTCAAAAACTATTTAGGTGATGAATATTCATGATCTATGTGGACAATTTCACATTCATGCTTAGATAATGCAGATTTATGCTCACACACAACAATCATTTGTGAATATTTATAGGTGAACACCTGGACAGTATTTGACATGGCCATGAATATTCATGATTACATCTGAAAGAAGAGAAAGGCCCAACCTGAAGTTTGAACTACAGACATAGGAAGCTTTTTCCTCAGTATCAGTGCCTTAATGAGAATATATAACAGCTAAAAATATTGTAAAGGAAAGAATTAAAGGCAAGCAATTGGTTGCTCAAAGAATAAGTAAAAAGTCAGGAAGCTTCTCTAAGCTCCTGAAAGAGTCCACTTGGGATTAATCTTCTAGCTTTGGTGACAGTCTTCTGTCAGAAGTTTGGGTTCTGATGCAACACCTTTTCTAAATGAAGACTATCTGGGCTTTTTTGATTGGGTTTGGGGTAGGGGTTTTTGGCTTATTTTTTTGCCCAAGATACTTTAAAAAAAAAAAAAAAAGAAAAACTAAATTTGTTGTTGGGGGTTGAGGAAATGTGTTTGGGATTGAATATCTCTCCCACATGTGTTTCTCCATGCTTATGGGGTCTTTATGCCAAGCTAGCCTATGACTTCAAGGTTTGTATTTCAATCCATACTGCTCCAAGCCAGATCTAATGTTTGTGGTCCTCACAGGGAGGTTTTCAAAGCCAGAAGAGAGCAGATTCTTGTCTTAGGCATGCATGAGGCCTGAGAGCCTTGGTGAGAGGGAAGGAGAGGGGAACAGACCAAAGAAGAGGAGGGGAGAGAAGGGGAGAAGACATTGGAATTCCCTCCAAGAAAAGGAAGAGCCTCTAGTTGAGGGTTTACCTAGTCAGGGGGAAGACTGAGATCTTACCACCTACCAGATGTGACAGTAGCCAGTAGTTGTCTCTGCTGACAAATGTGTTATGTAAAATCTCAGTCTTAATGCCAACTTGTGACTTCCTCTATATCCAAGTTTTGAAACTGATTACTACACCTACTTCATAAGATCACCAAAATCTTCCTCTCTTCACTGTTTTCACTGCTCCTTCTATGATAGCTCATTAACACAGGGGAAATTAAACTCTTCCTAAACAGCAATAGGCAGTTTCAGAGTCTTGCTAGCAGAGCACAGATGCCAGAGAACAGATTTTGGTCTGTGTCTTGTCACATTTAGCCATGCTCTGTCACATTTCATCCTGCCTTAGAAAGAGACTGCACACAAGATGTGGAGCAACAGAAATACAACAAATGCCATCACNATCCTCGTGGCCCTAGCAATAGGCAGTTTCAGAGTCTTGCTAGCAGAGCACAGATGCCAGAGAACAGATTTTGGTCTGTGTCTTGTCACATTTGGCCATGCTCTGTCACATTTTATCCTGCCTTAGAAAGAGACTGCACACAAGATGTGGAGCAACAGAAATACAACAAATGCCATCACCCTTACCTTGATGCTACCCAGCAAGTGTTTTCTACAGCCCAGACCAAGATGCTCTTTGACCTAAACTCATTGAGACAGAATAAAATTATAACAGTTTAAAATGAAAGCATCTCCAGACCAGTAAATAGCACAATTCTTCCAATTTCTTCAAATTATCTCAGCGTGTGTCATTTTTCTGCTGAGACCACCTCCCTGTGAGAAGAAAATACAACATCAGCTCTACAGGGAAACTCAAATGGATGGCACGTGGCAGTCAGATGTTAATACTTAGATGCTCATTTCTGTCCCAGGCAGAGATGAATTCCATTGGCTCCCCTCTGAGCCTTCCTCCAATTGTGCCTCTCATACTCCCCGCTCACTGTGGCATTATCTCTGCTTGCAGTGAAATCAGACAGCCTGAAGAACTACTCCTTACAAGTATGTGTTCTCAGCTCAGGCTGAATAGTCTTTGTGAGATGTACTCTGATGGGCAGTATCCCTGTGGTGGGCCATGGCTGGCTCTAAAGGCTAAAAATGGATGAGTGAACAGCTCTGCTGTCTCCAGCTCCATATTTAGGTCCTCTCAGTAGTAATTGGAAGTAGAGCAGCTGTTGATGCTCTCCAGCACCAGTTTGGCTGAGTCTCTCCAAAGGACACATTACAACCTCTCCCCATGCAGAGCACTGATGCAGCAGGGGCTGTCAAGGAAGGCCAGATCTGCAGCACCAGATTTAACCCAGAGTGCAGGGTGTGAACCTTTATAGGATTAAATAACTGAAAATAAATGAAGTTAACATTTGCCATTTCAAACCCTCTCGATTTTTTAAAGGCAGTCTCATGATTAGAAAGGGTTGACTTCACAATATGTGATTCATCAGCACTAGAAATAAAAGATAATTTGATGACTATTTTTTTTTCTGCCCTGTTTCTCAAGTTGTCACCTATGTTGTACTTTCTATCAACAGAAACATAAGAACATATCAGACAGCAACAGTGCCTTTGGACCAGCCTCTAGCAACCACTACATGAAACTTCAGAGAAGAGATAATGTGCTTCTCTTAATCCCTAATTTCTGAACATCCATTGGATGTTATTTGCCAGTTCTCTTTCAGTTAAGTTCCCTCCCAAGCCTCTGTTTGCTCTTAAAAAAAAGGTACAAACCACCATATAGAAAAAGTGGAACTAAAATGACCTTTGGTTACCAATCCTCCCTTCTTCTATAGATTTTTAATATCTCAGAGCTGGGAATTACTTTCTCCATCCATCAGTGTAGCATCTGCTTCAGTAAAGCTCTAGATAAAGACAGAAGTTGCTCATTGATAAATAATTGATAAACAGTGGGTGCTACCTTGAGCAGAGATTTAACTCTAGCATGCAGACTATTTTTCACAGATGCCTCCACTCATCCTTTAAACCCTATTGACTATCTATCTCATGGCACTTAATTCCATTGGTCTGTCACACACTGTGGAATAAAATTATATGCTTTTGATGCTTCACTAAGTGCTTCCCAGTTATACTGTATGTTTTCAGTGCTTCCTCCCATGAAGCTCACAGTGGGAAACAACACGTTGCTTCTGTCGGGGGTTTTACAATAAAACCCTTCACCTGACACCTTGCAAAATATTGTCTGATGATGATCACTTAGGAGTGAAGTCTTCAGCTAGACATACATTCCAAGGCCTGGTGGAAACCCTCTGTTCAGATAGTGAAGACCTTACAATTCTCTACAACTGTCTAAATGGAGAGCGTAGAGAGGTGAGTGTTGATCTCTTCTGCCAGGAAACAGACAATAGGACAAGCAGAAATGGCATCAAGTTGCACCAGAGGAGATTCAGAGTATTAGAATATCAGGAAAAATTTTTATACTGAAAGAGTTATCAAGCATTGGAACAGGCTGCTTAGGGAAGTGGTTGAGGCACCATCCCAGGGATACTTCAAAAAACAAAAAACAGGGGTAGATAGAGCTTAGAGATCTAGTTTAGTGATTTTTTTTGACAGAGTTACATTGATGATTGGACTGGATAATCTGAAAGGCACGAACACCACTACGCTTAAATGCTAAGAGTTGTCTCTCAGCAGAGGTGGCTTTTTCTTTTTTTGTTCTTCTTCTTTGCATCTCAAATGTAAAGAATGAGCAACAACATTGTAACAATCACTATATCTTTAGAAACACATTCAAGAGAGAAGAGTGAATTCTCAGGCATGATCACATCTTTCCAAGCCCACAACATGTAAACCATGACAACATGACAGCATAGAGCTCTGGGGATTTCTGAAGATGAAAGGAAGAGGCAGTTGTTGCCCATTACCTTAGTCTTTTATAAGAAAGTGTGCAGAAATAAATGTTAACCTGCAAATTATTCTTATCACAGTAGCTGCTTGCTATCACAGTATCATCTATCTCCACCTCTAGCACATAAAGGGGTGGAGAGCACCACCACTCCTTCACAACTTAATTCCAGCATGGGTTGAGCCAAAAATCACAGTAACTATCAGGCACCTCCAGGTACTGAGCTCCTGCCCATATCTCCACGATCACATTTTGTCTCAATTCCAACATGGTCCCAGTGGAAGAGTAACTGAGCACATCCCCTAAAGCAGGAGGACCTTTCAGGCATTTATCTTCCTACAATACCTGAAACAAAACAGGCTCAAAGGCCTATATTAATGAATTTGTCCTCACTACAGGTGGTCTGGAAATGTTTCAGTGCAATCAGCTTTTCATTGGAAAACACTGATTTGTCAAAAGCGCTATTTCCCTTGGGGTAGGCCCAAACTATTGGGCTGGATACATTTTTGAAATCTAGAATTAGAGCATATGGGAGGAGAAGAGGAGGAAGAATGGAGAAAGCACAATTATCATCCTATTGACTTCCCAAGGCCAAGCCCATTCTGTGGGTAAATATCTTTGTCCCAGAATGCCAACAGGGCTCATTAGGGGGACAGCAGCAGTGGTGATGGTGGTGGTATTAGAACATCATGAATAAACAGACTTCAGCCTCCAGCTCTGCCAGCATGCTCCGCAAGCATTAAATGCACGCACACACCAGGAGGGAGATAAAGTACCACATTTACTCACAGACTCTTAATAAAACTGCCATTCAGGGTTTAATTAACATACTTCTTTTTTTTTTTTTTTCTCCTTTACAAAATCTGCTTTTCTACAGCCTTCCAGGGCCAGATTCTACTGTAGGTTGTGCCCAGGTGCATCTACAGGGTGCCTCATTTAGGTGAAGCCAGTATTCATACCAGCACAAGGCAAAGCAGACTCTATCCTCATATCCCCTATCAGATCTCTTTTCCCTCCCACAGTTGGCTTTTTATTTTTAGCTTGTCAGCAGCAGAGGAAAACAATAAAAGGCTCCTCATATTGCTCCAGCCAGATGGCAATTCTACTTCCTCCTGTCTAGCTGGCTGCATAGTGAGCTGGGCTTGTGCATGCGTGTGTGTGACTGTACCTGTTTCTCTTCTCCTCTTGCTTTTATCACGCTTCTGCCTGACCTGCACACTGTAATACAGAGAAATGTTCTGAAGAGGGATTCTGGAAGTGACAGGTACAATGAGGCCAAGGCTTTTGCTGGGGGCAAGATACACTGGGAGCTCAGGATGACCACAATAAGATACCTATTATTTTCAAGTTTTCCCTTTAGCTTCATGATCTGCTCTGCTTGGAGGAGCAACAGGAATTCAGGGAGGTGGAAAAGGGATGCTTAGAAGAGGGACTGAGATGCAGGTTGATTGTTTCATCTGCGTATTGTCTGTGCACAATCGGAATACATTAACTCCTTCATTTATCACAGCACTATCATTAGAAATCTTAATTATTTCTGAATGCCACACTGACAAAATGTTTAATTAGCTACTTTTTTGCATTAATCAATTCTTGGATACAAGGAAGAACTAGAGGCACCAGCGCGGCGCCCCATTATTTTTTAGAGAAATGTGTGGAGGGTGAAGGAAGATGTAATAAATGTCCCCATCATTGCACAGAGATAAAGGTCAGACGCTAACACAGCATCCATATATCTTAAGCCTTTCACAGGGAGCACATACCTGCCAGCTACAGCTTTCTGTACTAGTGACAAGAGAACAATATGAGCTGCCTGGAGAGCAACATGTGGAAAAAGTTCATGGGTTTCCATCTCCCCTCAGAGGGTGACACTCCTCTGACACACCAGGAGATAAGCAGGTTGAGCAATTCGGGTATTTCCATCAGGAACCTTTTACAGCAAAGCACTCCCAGGCATTTCATGAAATCTCACTGAGACAGCAGGTGCCATTTTACTTTACATTATAAAATCAACTGAGTATGGGCCTGATAATATTCAGAGTCAGAAGGGCTGGGTTTCCTTTTTGCCCTGAAGTCACTCAATCTACTACTGAAAAGTCAGCAGCCATGGAGAAGCCAGAAGAGGCACAGCAAGAAAAGCAACATGTTAATACCCTACCAGCTCCTGCACAATGGAGACAAGTTTGCTTTAACTAACCTTATTTTACAAAGCCTTTCCCCTTCTTTCCAACCAAAGGATGCAGGCAAAAATACCTCAGAGACATGTGTGGTTGGCGAATTTTTTTTCAAGCCCTGTTCACCCAAGACTTGAAATACATGTCTGTGAGGCATTTTTAAATAACTAACTTTCACATGTACCCAGAATCCTTCCTGGTGCCTCCATCCTTCTTTACACTGAGGTATTAAGCCCTATCTAACTTGGAAAGAATTCTGAATGGAAATGATGGAAATGGTGTCCACCTCAGAATGCTGCTGGGTATCAGAGAAGACATGTTTTGCAGTGTGCTTCACTGTCCCCAATTGCTTTTACAAAAAGTCCTTAGGTGTGAGTAGTATATTCATTTCAGGAGTGGTCTTGTTTGCAGACAAGGAAGAAGACAGATGAGGTGATTTAGCTGAGGCCACTCAAAAAAATGAGAATCATCTAATTCAGTCATGGTTTCAGAAGGATAAGATAATGCAAAAAAAGAAAAAAAAAGAAACAATATACTGGAGGGGTAATGGGTTTAATTTTGACTTCTCAATCATTTCTATATCTTTTTCTTTATGGCACTTTCCCACATAACAACCTCAGAGCAAGGCCATCGAAGGCATCTGATTTCTGCAGCAGACATATTTAATGGAGGGAGATGTTCTGGCTCACAAACTCCAATTAGTTCTAATATTAGGTCTGCCTGTAAAACATAGAGTCTCCCTTATTTTCCACAACCGCATCCATAAACATTATTGCACAGGGATATAAATATAACTCATTAGTTTGTTGACACTCAATGGCTTATCTATGTATGTAATGTTATCCTGCCATTATTGATGTTTTTTTAATGGCACAGTATCATCAAGCTGTAATGTTTTACTTCTATTAATATCATTTTGGCTGGTTCTTAATAACTATGCCAGAGTGACTGCAGCATCATCTGCAGGATGTAGATGAGTGCAGAATATATTTCTCAGCACATCATCCATAATGTTCAGCATCCTCCATGACCAGAAAGTCACAAAGTACTTCTAATTCCACCTGCTGTTTAGGAGACTGTGTCAAAATCCACTACATGAAAGCACAATGGCAGATTATGACTCTTCAGGGGCTTGGTGGTCTGGTGCACTGTGGTTAGATGTATGGAGAAACCACCAGAGTGGCTGCCACGTTGTCACTGAGTTGCCAGAGTTCCCTATTCTCTGGGAACAGGAGGAGATTTCAGCATTTCTCCAAGAGCATCTTGATTGCAAAATGTGACTTTCTTGGTGGCCTTTGAAAAGATTCCTTAATTTATAGATAGGTCCTCTTTCCTGCTTGTCTCATGAGGAGTTCAAATTCTCTATTGAAAAATCTCTCATCTAGTAAATCTTTGGTTTACTCCAAGTTTTTGTGTTCAGCTCTAAGAAGTCCAAAAAAGTGGACAGGCAACATACATAGGCCCTGTCCTTTCACAAGTCAGAGGGCAGAGCTTCTAAGGACAAAGTACCTTCCTGTCCTTAAATGGCCAGACCCTTTGTTTTCTTGGCTCCAGCCCCATTATGTGGCGGCTAAGTCAGAGGAAATTTGGAGATTGCTCCAAAAGCCTGAGAAAAATATACTTTCTTGTATGTCTTCCACTAAATCCATAAAAAGGAGGAACTCCACATGGCTTTTGACTTCCAGGCGAAAATCTTTGCACCTGGCTTCTGACAGGGAGCTTACTTTGGGCTCTGCAGGACCTGTAGTGGGAACTGGTGGACAGCATGGCTGGGAAGCCCACTCCACTGCAAGCAGAACATTTGCTCGAGGACATGTTTCTCAGTGTCTAGCAGGAAGACAAATTGAAAGGACAGAAGAAAAAAGAAGAAAAAGACAATCTCCCCGACAATAACACTTCAAATTACAGGAACACAGATTAAATGCAGTTGCTTGCTAACCACTGGCTTTTTAATTACATGCTCTGGGCAGTGTACAAAGAAGTTGATTGCTGATATTGCTTACCCCACAGAGCCCAGTGAGTCATTCCTGACCTATAATGGCCCAAATGAAAAGAGTTTCAGGCTTCTTTTGCTTTATTATTTTTCCCAGAGGAAATACGGACACCAAAAAGGAACAAGTGCATTTTTGTGTACATGGGACTAATCAGAAAGTGCTCCAGGCAACATCCTTTGCCTAAACAAGCAATGCTGAGAGACAGCCAACTGCTGACCAGCACACAGTGCATGTGGATACTCTGGGGTCAATGCTCCAGATCCCTGCTACAAGCCTGACATTCTACGATCTCTGCCTGGGAGTAAATGCTGCTTCATAGTCACTTTTAAACCCACCAGTTGTAATGGCTCTGACAAATCTAACACATGACTGCAATTACTGCAGAATAGTAATTACATGATGTTCTCCAATAATCCCCTGGCAGCAGGTTTGTAGGTAAGTCTGCATGGTGTTTGTGCTCAAAAGCTGAAAAAGATGCCGTCCAGTCATTTAGGGCTACCATTTCCCAGTTTAATAAAGGAAACAAGGATAAAATAGCTTTTGTTTTTAAATAAAGCTTCTGTTTAATGGAAATGTCATAGCTTTGCATGCTGTGTCATGTTTCTCTTAACCAGCATGAGAGATAATAGTCTGCTCGTGCTCGCAGAAGAAGGAACTGTTTTTCAGCTCAAGCTACAGAAAGCTGTGGTTTGCCATTACAGGCCCCTGGTTTAAAACCTGTTGCTCTGCAATGCAGCGTGGGATGGTGTTAAATAAATCTTCTTCTGTGACTGAAATCCAGATATCCAAGCTGGGGTAAAGTAAATCCTATAAGAATTAAATAAAATAGTCAAAAAGCAGAGCTGACATTTCCAAAACTGGTGGCTCTGTCTATAGCAATGACCGTGACAGTCTGAACCATCTGCAGGCTCGGTAAAGTCAGGAGTGAACCAGGATACCCAGAAATAGCCCAGTCTGGCCATGGGGAGAAAAAAAAAGACTACACAAGGATGGAAAGGGTGCAGTCATGCACCTCCTGCATGGTGGTGTTGTAGGAATTGGGCTTCCTCTGATGCCACTGAAGACTTGTTCACATTGTGACACTCTGCTTTGGCTTGCCCCAGTTCTTCTGAAAAGCCTGAAATCTTCCTCCTCCAGGCAGAATGGATATTCCTGGTCATGGGAAAATCTGCCTCTTGCTTCCTCTGCTTTCTCTCTTCAGAGCCTTTTACAGATATCAGGCAGAAAAATTAAACAGCTGAGTGATGCCAACAAGAAGAGCAATCATTAGCTATGCAGTTGTGTGAGGTGGCACAATCCTGAAAATGTTGGAATGGTTAACAACAGATCTGGCCTTGTGTGGTTTTCATTTCATCAACGTGATAACAAATGGCTTTGTAATACCCAAACAATCACTTGTATCCTCCCCTAAAGCAGAAGACTTAGGAGCTCCTTTTCTTTCAGCTGCCATTGCAGCCATCTGATTGGCACGTCACTTCATTTATTTACTTTACTGATAGAACCTAATTGGGCATAATTGCTGAAGCATCTTAAATAATTCTAAATACAGGAATTGATTTGGGGATTAAATGGAATATGATAATTGTGTAATTGAACAAAGTAGCTGGAGTCCTCACCGAGCTAAGTGGATTTTGTGATTGTGGCTGATTGCATCAGAATATAAATCAGCCTGATTTGCATGGCTGACATCAGCTCCCCCTCCTCCTCTCCAGAGCTGGCTTTAAGTAGGTCACATGCAGCAGAGAGAGGGAGTAGAGGCTTTGGAGAGAAGCCCCTTGGATTTGGTGCCAAATGATGGAAGGCTTCACAATCTCTGCTCAGTAGAAACAGTTCCTGTGTGGGGTGGGTGCTGTAGCTCCCAAGAGTTCTGGATGTTCTCTTCTTACTGGCCAGGAGCTGTTCAAGTCCTGCCTAAGCCTGGGAGAATTTATGTTGGTGCTTTTTTAATTCAGAAATCTCCTGATAGGTTGGGATATAATTTCCTGGGAGATCTCTCTCAAGATCACTCCGTCAAGGTCATTTTTAACAGAAAAGATGAAATTTAAGCAACTTCACCCCAAGGGAAGTTGAGCAGTTCGTAAGGTGCTTTGTCAAAGAGTCTCTGTCTCTCCGATATGCTTCTTATCCCAGCTGAGCTAATCCACATCTTGGATCTGCTGCCCTTCTTGTTTTATTGGAGGATTCCAGTAGAAATTTGCTAAAAAAGCTAGCTGAGGCTGGAGAAGGGCTCTTCGGGAGGATTAGTTCTGTGGCCCTATGCCAGTCTAATTAGGACAGCTGTAAGTGTGCAGTCTTTACCGGTGGCTTTCCATGAGCTGCCAGTGCTCTGTGTAATTTTTTTAAATTCAGGGAAAGCAAACTTTGGTATAGCATAGGAGCTTTGCATTGTCAAAATCATCATTCACATTTTATAAGTAATAACATATGCATGCTCACATTAATTGCATCTGGAGACGCAATATCATTTGCAACTCTTTTGTTTTCTATTTTGTCTTCGTGTGTGTAATTTACGCTTCAGCTATTGGTTCACTACATTGTTTTTGTGCCAGTTTATAACATTCCACATAAATGTTTGCAATCACATTAGTATATGACTGCACTGGCTGTTAATTGTTTGTTAACATTATACAATCAAGTCTATCGGTTGTGTACCTGTATTAGAAGGAACATGGGGAATAGAATGTCAGCTCTATAAATAAGTTGTTTCTAATATTGAGAATGTCACTAAATTCTATTAACTTCATTAATTATGTGCATGCACATCACTTTGTTCTCAATGAAGCAAGACGACATTTAGAGGAAAATGAAAGTTTCTTCTGCTGGATCAATCAGTCTGAACTTGTTATCATTCATTCCTAGGTCTTTTAGAAAGGAAAATGGTCCATCTTCCCACAAAACTGGAGTATTGATTGCTTCAGTGCAATGAAGATGTTAATCAAAAGAAATGGAAAGAAGTCTGAGCTTCTGAAGTACTCCTGGCTTTCTCTTTGAAATTATTCTGCTCCCCTTTGTGTTTATACATTACTTAAGTCCTTCCTATGCCAAAGTTACTCTAGCAGAAAGAGAATAACCTCCTGGGTGCATAAGATATTTTCACAGAATCACAGAGTTGGAAAGGACCTTCAAAGGTCATCAACTCCAACCTCCCTGCAGTAAGCAGGGACATCTTGCCCTAGCTCAGGCTGCTCAGAGCCTCAGCAAGCCTGGTTTTGAATGTCTGCAGGGATGGGGCCTCCAGCACCTCTCTGGGCAGCCTGTTCCAGTGTCTCACCAACCTCATGGTGAAGAATTTGTTTCAAATGTCTAATCTAAACCTGCCCCATTCTAGTATAAAACCATTGCACTTCATCCTATGGCTACATGTTCTGACAAACACTCCTTACCCAGCTTTCCTGTAGCACCTTCAGGTACTGAGAGGCCACTGAGAGGTCTCTCCAGAGCCTTCTCTTCTCCAGCCTGAACAGCCCCATCTGTCTCAGGCTGTCTTCACAGGAGAGGTAGTCCAGCCCCCTGATCATCCTCATTGTCCTCCTTTGGACTTTCTCCAAATGGTGACTTGTCCTTGTTGCGCTGAGGGCACCAGAGCTGGACACATTACTCCAGGTGGAGTCCCACAAGAGCAAAGGGGCAAAATCACCTCTTGACCTGCTGATCACAGCTCTTCTGCAACCCAGTATGCAGCTGGCCTTCCGGGCTGTGAGCACATGGTGCTGGCTCGTGTCCAGCTTTTTATTCATCAGAACCCCCAGGAAGATGAGCAAAATGAAAATTAACGTATATCTCTTCCTATCCTATCTGCTACCATGTTGCTGGTTCTTGGTGGAGCATTAATCAGTCCCTATATTGCTCAGAGAAAGGCTCCTTTTCTACAACAATAAACACTATAGGCCTTACAGAAGCTTTAACAAATAAGTTTAAATATCCTAATGACATAAAATGGAGTTTCAACACCCAAATCAGAAAGCAAGAAAAACATAAGATGCAGAATGATTGATGGTACATGTAGAAGGCTGTGCTAACTTTTTTGAATGGCATAACTTACTTTGATCAATTTATGGAAAAAGTAAGAAATCACCTAGCTTTGTGCTGATCCATGGGATGTAGCTTTGATCCTACACCTTTATGCAACCCCACATTTGTTGCTATCTAGAAAGAATAAGCATACTCATATCATACTTGCTCTCAATATTAAGGTCTGTGAGGCTACAGCATGCATTCAGATCAAGGCTTTAGAAACCTGGAATTAAAAGATCTTGTTCCTGACCACAGATCAGGTTATTGTTGCAATTAGAGTACTGGAAAGGAATGACTGAAGATGTATTATTGCTCCACCTGCAACTACTACAGATGCAGCTGAGTGCTAAACACATCTCAGAAATACGTGGCAATTTCATTCATCCTCACAGATTTCCAGAGCAGTCTCAGCCCACTGCTTGACCAATTTTTAGTCTCAGACAATGTTATAAGTTATTCATGGTCCTGCAGCAAAGGCACAACCTCTTATGCATGAAAGCTGGTACAGCAAATCCTGAGAGCTCAGCTTGGAGGTTTCTTGGCACTGCATGCAGACAATTTTTCCCCAGCACTCCTCCTGTTGGAGAGGGACCTGAATTTTCCAAATAGGGATGGGCTTGAGTGTTTTGAGATTACTTTTGGCACCAGGAGCTGCTGACACTGGAAATGTCATTCCCATCTTCAGTCAGTAGTGACACAAACCTTGTGTTACCTGGCCATTACATTTTTGAAGGAATTGTTTAATGATGTGTTTTCTCCGTCCACACAAACACTCAGGTTGACATTGCCTATATGTAAATGAGGCAGACATTTATTGATGGTGTTGTCCTTTTGCTTGATGGCTTTCATACCATTTATTTGTATGTGCACTAAAGCAGATTTGGAGGCCACTGAATCCAGAATGTGTGCCTCCCCTTCCACACTCAGTGAAAGCATGTCTCTGAGCTCCAACAGGGCCAAGAATTGGAAATACTCAGATTGCCACTAGGGTAGCCATCAATGGGAATGTGCTCATTCTGCATCCATGTGTGGTTTTGTTACACCCCCTAAGTCTCAAGGTGAGAAGAACATCTAATCAGAAGAGATCAGGCCTTGAGATTCTGTGACAACTCGTTTTCTTGACAAAGACAGCAACAAAAACTGAAAACGACACAGCCTTAATCTCTGCCTCTGACAACTTTAAGGCTGAAATGAGAACAGACAAGTCCAGAAAATGTTTCTGAATGATGCAACATAGCTGACCTAGGCAGAACCTCTAGTGTTAGAAGCGAAGTAAGCTTTTTCTTTCTGGAACTCCTCGGTGGCAAGACTTGGGAGGAGCAAGATGGCGCCGCTGCCTAGAGGGAATAGCGTGCTTGGTGTGCAGAGTCCTTTGCATGACCAAGGATGCCCTGCTTCCCTTGTGACTGCCTTGGAGGCGGTGCTGGTATTTGCTTTAACCAATCAGTAAGCGCCTTTTGTAAGGTATTGGCCAATCGGCACAAGATTCTAGTATGTTCAATATAGGCAGGTATAAAAGTATGTCAGTAGGTACAATAAAGCGACATTTTGCTTGCATCAAGCAGCTTCCCGTCTCTCAATCGCAGCATGTTTCCTTTTGCGTTTGAAATTGAAGCCCTGTGTCTTTGCTATGGAGCACTGGTGGCAGGCAAGGAGAAAGAGAGTATCAGTACAAAAACTACCACTGGCCAAAGCCCTTCATGAAGAGGCCACTGGAACTTCTTCATTATGTCTAGCCCCAAGCACAGGCTTATCACTCAGGCAGTAAATATAGACTACCCTCCTTATGATGAAATTTCCCCATTCCCTGCATCTCAGCTGATCCATGAATGTTTTTCTGCCATGTGCACTTGCCAGGTCAGGGAGGAAGATGGGGTGAGAAATACCTGCAGCAGCATAGATACAATCCAATATTGCTTTCATTATTGTGACCTGTGAACATAAAATTAACTGAGACAGCCCCACAAATAGCACACTAAAGTGGACAAATTGATTGTTTAACACCGTCAGATGGTGTTAGATGGGATGATAGAAGTCAAAGGAGGTAATATATTATATATAAGGTTTGATAGTCAGATTCTGTGAGGAAAGAAGTGCACAAATTAGCAGCCAGATATGGAAACATATTTAACCCTGGAAAGGAAGTGATAGTTCAAGAGAAAAAATTCGGTCACAACAGCATGAGCAAAAAACATTCTAGATTTAGATGCACAGATGAATACTCATATTTATATTTGGATATATGTACACACAGAGCATCAAATAAATAATTCAATACAGTATGCTTAAAACTTCTCATGTGGAGAGCAAATATTTTTTCAAAGTAATCCAAAATAACAAATAACAGGTCAAGCCCAGGTGAGCACAAGGAAATAATGAGGTAATGCTGGTCAATATGAGAGAGGAAGACCTCTGCAAGCCCAGCAGCCTAACCTTTCTGTAGGCTGCACAGAAGGGAGCTGTAATGAGAGGCTCAGTGGGGGATAATGAGGTGTTTGTGCAAGTTTATATGAAGTCCTCCAAAAATGGAAAGCATAATGTAGAAAAAAAGGCTTGCTGGACACCTTAACCAGCTTGAAAGAGAAGGGAAGCTCATGTTTGATGCAAGGCAGAAGGGGGTTACTACTGCTGCTCCATCATTCTCTGGTGATTTCCAGCATCTAGATCCAATTCTTTTCTCTTGTTTCACACCCAGAGTAACCATTTTTTGGGATTTGATTTTTGACCTTGCTAGTCATCATTATTCTGATCTGTGAGCAGGATTTCTTGCAGATTATTTTAACTACTATTCCACATTTCCCCAGGTTAGATCCTGCATTTCAGCTAATTTGTACATGATGCCTTGCAGGAGGAAAACACAGAAACAATAAAACCCTGTGCATTCCTTCAAAGCTGAAGTTACTGGGGCAGGACATGCATCCTGATCTGAGGTAAAACACAACAAATATTCTGGTTTGTAACTTCACTTCCTAGTTAGACCTCTTCTAATTGACTACGTTCTGAAATATAGAGAATACTGGTCATAAACTGTTTGCTCTCAGTGGTAAAACCTGATTATACCAAGGAATGATGTCCAAGAGGCCTTAGTTTATATTTATTACTGTGACAACCAAGATCAGCTAAATTTGGTATTTGCCTCACTGAGGGGTCTGAAGTGGAAAGGCATAGAGTGGTCCCACCTGCCAGGAGTGGACAGGACCTATGACCCAAAATTGGCCAACAGGAGTATTCCATCCCATTTGCCCCATGCTCAGTATAAAAGCTGAGCGATCACAGGGTCAGCCCTCTTTGATAGTGGATGTCCAGTGAGGACCTTGTCTGTTCCTCTGCCTTTGAACCCAATCTGAGCACTCCTGACTCCAGATCTGTACTCCAGCTCCTGATCATCACTCATCACACTCTGGGACTTTCCCTGTGCCTGCTGGTGATGCAGTTGTCATCCTGGGAGCTCAACACAGCTTTGTATACTGTATACTTTTTAATCTATTTCCTTTTTATTTTGTTGTTATTTATTATTTAATTATCTGTTAAAGTAGTTTAGTATTTTTTAAATTCATAAATCTCTTTATTCCTTGCTCTCCTCTCTTGCAAGAGAGCAAGGAGGGCCAGCTGTCATTCAGAGTGGCCTCTAGGGTCAAACCACCACAACATGTCTCCCATCATGATGAGAATCTAATGTATGTCAACACCCAAAATACTGAAGAAAACATTTTCACAGTTTCATCCACTTTCCTCATGCATTCAGATGGTCCATACTACTGCCTCATTTCATACCAATATTTGCTGTTAGCTTATCCACATAGTTTTGATGAGGACACATGGGAATTTGAGTAGTTACTAAGTTTCACTTTTTGGTTTGAGATCTTGTTGCAGGAACTGTCAGCTAAAGGATTAATTTGTCCTGAAAACTCCATCCAAATAATATAAGCATCTTCAGATCCACTGTTCTTTGAAAAGAGTTGCTATAGATTTTTCAGTTTAGTATGGAGCAGAATTCACGATATGTCTTGTACATCATTCCATTTTTGATCACTCTTATAGTAGTAAACCCACTTAATATTTCTAGTATAAGCCAGATTTAATTCCCTGTCCTTGACTCCTCTTGTGGATTGAACATCCCAGTGAAGATGGACCAGACCACAGGTATGCAGCTGCTTGAGTCACTTTTATGGACAGAGTGAGAAACTGGCCCATCTTCAGTTTGGTTCAGCCATGCTCAGAGATAGACATCTGTGTGGATATCTGAACTGCAGAGGCTGAAAATTAAATCAATTTCATGATCAGACTGCTCAAGCCAAACTTTAATCTTATCTCTTGAAAAACGAATCAACTTGAGTTTCCAGAGGGGCTGGTTTTTTTAATCAGCCTATCAGCCTTTTTCAAAACACTTTCTCAATTTTTTATCCCTGTGTTATATGAATATATTTCTTACAAAACACATTGGCCACAGAACATGTTCCTCAAATTTTATGCAACCTGCTTCCTTTCCTTCTGGGCAGTATAGATTGATAACCGAGAGCCAGTTTCTGAAGTTTAGGCAAAAAAAAAATACAGCCATAGCAAAGACAATTGTGGTGAGAGGTCTTGGAGTGACTGAAGAAATAACACAGAAGCCAGCAAGGAAGATGAGCCAGTCTCCATGTGCTCAGGGTAACGTACATGGTATGTTCTGCAGCAAAAGAATTTTATTCCATTTTAAAAAAACCCAAGCAATCAGAACTGCTAAGAGTAGAAAGGCATGTAAAGTACCATGAAATCCTTACTGGGTTTTTGCAAGAAGACAGCTAAGGAGATCACCTCACTTTAAGATGTCTGTAATGGGAAAAGCAGAGATAGGATAGCATTTGTCCAGCTTTCCTTCCAAGTATCCCCCTCTTCTAAATTCCCTTTAGCCTGGTGGTCTGTCTGTAAATTTAAAAAAAGCAAGGCAGTGAAGACCAAAGGGAAACAGACATACTTAAAACATCTAGTTTTGCAGAGATAAGAGAATTATTCTTTAATTTTAAAAAAATAAAAGAGAACACCGTGTGCATCTTGCAGGAGCTCCCCATCTGCTCCACTGGAGGAGCCCAGGATCACTCCTCCCTGTGCTGGCCTCAGCAGCAGGGCTGAAGGATGGAGCACCAGCCATCTGGAGCTCTCCCCTGGGATCTGGCTTGTATCAGGTAATTATAAGATGTAGCAGGTTTCCCCTTCAAAACACTTTACAAATATTCATTAATTAGCCCACTCTGCTCCCCTTTAGGGACAGAACTGGTGCAGCATGAAGGGGAGGAGGAGATGTAGATTAGATGACTTTCTCAGGACCTTCTGAGGAATCAGAAACAGGACACGTGTTTACTCCAGTTCTGTTTTTGCTCATGTTTAAAAAGTCCCTTCAATTCTACATGTTACAGTCTTTATTCTACAGTAAAGAGTTCAGGCAAGTTTTGCTTTGTTGCAACAACAGCACAGAAGATGTTACAGTAATCCCGAATCCAACTTTGCCCTACAAACAGAGCAACAGCAGCAAACCTGCATGTGAAGAAGTATTTTTTCTTTTAGTTAACAGAGTAGAAATAGTGCCATTTGTTTCTCCAAGAAGTAAGGGAAGAGCCTGAAGTCCTGAAGGAATCTATCAGTAGCTCATGCAGTGTTGTTTCCACACTAGCACAAGCACCACAGGTTGGGGTTACGGATGGGTGACTGGAGGACTTGGTGAGTGTATCAAAACAAGAGCTCTCTGAAATGCCCTGGTTGGCAGGATGAGTCTACATCTTGTTTATAATCTACTTAGCAGTAACAGAGCTGTCTCATTCACTGCTCAGAGAGCAGCATCTGCAGGAACCTTGGAAGAGGTGAATTTTAATGAAGGGCTTGAAAAGAAAACCTGTTGGCCTGAAGTCTTCAGAGTCAACACAGTGTCTGGAGACCAGAGTCCCAGGGAAGGTAAATTAAATTGCACTAGCTCAAGTTGATTGACAGGCTGAATGTACATTTAAGACGACCACATCTGCATAAAAAAGGAACTGCCTCAGCCAATTTGCTGTACAAACAGCATTACACACTGGCACATTTTCAGAGGAAGAAGTGAGGATAACAATTTTGTTTGAAAACTACAGGTGAAATTTTAAGTGAGAAGAGAATAAGATCAATCAGCTTGCAGCTTGAAAATAACCTGAGTTATGTTGGGGATGTTCAGCCTGGAGAAGAGAAGGCACAGGGGGGACCTCATAATAGCTTATCAATACCTGAAGGGGACCTACAGAAGGGCAGGGATAGGATTTTTTAATAGGATATGTGATGGAAGGACTAGGAATAATGGATGTAAATTGGAAGAGTGGAGAATCAGGCTAGATATAAGAAAGAAATTCTTTATGGTGAGGGTGGTGAGACACTGGAACAGGTTGCCCAGAGCAGTAGTGGATGCCCCCTCCCTGGAGGTGTTTAAGGCCAGTCTGAGCAAGGCACTGAGCAACCTGATCTAGTAGGGTGTGTCCCTGCCTAAGGCAGGGGGTTGAAACTAGATGGTCTTTAAGGTCCCTTCGAACCCAAATGATCCTGTAATTCTATGTATAATATCAATAAAAAGTGATGGCCAGGTACAGGTTCGTTTTACTATAATACCTGTCAGATGGCAGTACCTCTGCCACAGCAGCCTCCAGTTATCTCCTCAGGCATCTTTTCCTCCATGAGAAGGAATCATCCTTGCAATTAAACTCCACTAAACTCCACTATCCCCCTTGGAGGGCTTTTATTTATGAATTCACCCCACACCTCCCCATGTTGGTAGCACTTTGTGGGATCACCTCTCTGATAAGAATGCTGCAAAAGCAGAGGCATCTGTAATCCCAGTGGTGCCTCAGGAGGACTCCACTTCCAAGCAGAAGAACAAGCACCGACAGGACCAGAGGTCATGGAAGCCTCCCATCCTCTTCCGAGAGGATCACCATGCCTACAGTTCCCTCATTCCCAGCTTTAACTTTCACAAATCTTTCTGTTACAGGGCTTGTCTTCTGTATCTATTATTGCTACTGTAGCCATGGATTTCTTCTTTTATGGCACCATTGGTTTTAAACCAAATATCACAGGTAATTTGAGGGATAAAAGAAGCTGTACTATCATCATGGTATTTCAAAAGCTGGGCCCATTTGACATCCCCCCACTTTGCCACGGATCATGAGCAATAAGGTGGTGCCTCAAAGAGAAGATAAGAAGTTTCAGTGCCACAAGAGACAGTACTGGGTGACCGTCCGTCTCTGAAAAAATCAGACAAAATGACTGAGATATGATTCAGAAAAAATAACGGGCTCATAGCTTCCCAAAATATTTTTAACTTATACTGCATGAATCACCTGCAGCAACTAGCAGAAGGCTCATCAACTGAACTATCCACAGGATTAAATTGATTGAATTGTACAATAAAATAAGGTTTATCCCTACCATCCAGGCTCTCATTTTGTTGCACTAGTATTGGGAAGCAAAAATCAGAGTCTTTGTTTCTCCTTTGTTCAAGCACAGTTACAGTCAAGTAAATATCACATTTATTCTCTAGATGTAAATAGTGTGTCTGCACATACATTAAATTTTAATTATACTGAGTAGTTTTAAAGTCCACTCAAAATCCCTCCTCACACACAACCTTGTTCTGAAGCACCTGCAAATGCTGTCTCTCAAGAAGCATCCTAGAAGAAATGTCAGGTTCACTCAGTTACTACATTTACAAACAAAACTGTCAGTGTTTAGCAATCCAGTAGTGAAAGACCAACTTCTGAATACATTATTCAGGAGCGTACTTCTAATCTTGAGAAGAAAACCTCACACTCAGATGTTTTCCCTGAATCTTGAATGACAAGGTCAGATAATAATATCCTACTCTAAAATATCCGTGTCACCACAGAGAGCTCCTGACTTGATCCACAAACATCTCATACACACAAGAGAGTGAAAGGCAACTTCTTAGGCAATAAAGAACCACAGCTTGCAGATTAACTGCTCGCTGGTAATTTGCTCAAATCCCTCGGAGGAAGGGAAGGTAGATTCACCCCAGGCTGAGATCTCCAAACTGTTTGAATAGGTGAAGTGTTCCCACCCATGCAGTGGGTGTCTGCTTCCCCTTTCCCCTGCATCACTGTCAAGCCCTTGGTATTCAAATAATTGCAACGGTTAGTAAATTAAAAATTGCATACTCAAGTCAATGCTTTGCAGTTTGTGGATCTTGATAGCTCTAAAACATGAACACCCACTGACAACTGACAGTCCCCACAGTTTAGAGGTTGATGGCACTTCAAGAGTGTGATTTACATTTTATTTTGCATTTCACATTTGATTCTCTTTTCACTCCAGCTGATAGGTGTCTTTGGTTAATTTAATAACACAAATACCAGTTGGTCACTTGACATTCCCTCTACCCAAGTCTTCCTTTACAGAGGAAGTTGGTATTCTCATGCCTTTTTCAAAAATCCTTATTCCAATCAGACTCTCTTCACAAAGCCACATTTTTGAAGGGACATTTTCAAATAAATACAAACACCTTGGCACAGGTTTCAGTGTTAACCACTGAATTCCAATAAATCTTCTGCTGAAGTCAAGCTGTCTTTAGAAAGCTTGCTTTGTGCCATTTCAGCCTTGCACAGTTCATGCCCTCAATAAAATTACTCCTGGTTTATACCTATATAAGCTGTAGTAGAATAAAGAGCAAGATGCTTTGGATTGATGTTTATTGGGAAATCTTTGAAGTGTAAATCACTTGTACCTGTTTCTTTAGCCTTGACACTATACTCAGATTTCCTGCAATTAATTGCAAATGTTTGCACACACAAAGCTGTCACCATAATACAAGCTTCTGTGAAATCATAATCAGTGTTTAACCTTGAAGTGAGTGACTTTTGAAAATATATAGGTGCTTTACTGGGTGGAAAAGCCAGCTCTTTGAAATATTAGGTTTAATAACAACTCCTTTTCATAGAATTTATTTGCTCAGTGAGGGGAAGAAGAGTTGGACTGTTTGCAGTAAGGCCCAAGAGTAGTTTTTTTGGCTGACACAAATCAAATTATCACTCCTGAGTTTTGTTTGAGTATGAGCTAATTTGTACCAGAAGCATCCTTCTTATTCTTGGTTTTTTGTTTTCCTTCCCACCCCCCATCCTGTATATATTGGCTGCTTTTGCAACACAAATCAAGCCTTCCTGAAGTTCCTGTGTTGAAAAGTATAAAGGGATTCCTTTTGCCTAAGACTTGGACTGAAATCTATTCCTTTTTGCTTTGCCTAAAGATCTTTTGCACAGAACTTTAGCAATGTCACTCAGAAATGCACCATAACCAAAGCATTGAATGAATCTTGAGGGACTCGAAAATCAAAAGTCAAATACCCAAGAATCACAACTGTAAAAACAATAAAAGTTACAAATCAAGGCTGGTCTCTTTTTGTCTCCCTTCTGAACTGTGAGAATTAGCACGAGGCTGTATCAGACTTTCAGGCTTACTGTTACAACCTGAGAATGTCAGACTTTAATCTTTGTTTCATTCCATTTTTAAGGAGAGCAGATACTCTCATATAATGGCTTGTCTCCAGAAGCTGTGGAGAGGCACCCTGCTGATCACAAGACTCCCAGTAAGCTCACTAGTGATTTAAAAATTAATCCATAGAGCAATCCAGTTCCTGGGGAATTATCATTAATTAATTATGCGGCGGGTGGTGAGTTCCAAGGGGTTTATTAGTATTAATTCTAATTGGAAATTAGAAATAAAAATGGTCAAAATAATTACAAATCCAGAAGAGAGATTTTCATTAATCCTTTCAGTTCAGTGCCACAGAAGATTAATGAGTTCTGCTCAAGCTGAGATAGGCATCCCATACAACTTTCCAAAATGTGTATTTCAGAGCCAGGCTGGGGAGAAACATCAAACAGAAAAAAGAGGAAAATCTCAACCCAATGTAAAATTGAAAATTAGATCAATGCTGCTTCAAATGCTTTTCACATGCATATACAGTAATTATCATCAAAATCATAGAAAGAAGGTTCACAGAAAGACTTGCAGTGTCTCCTTTGAAAAAATTTTCTTTGCTGTTTTGCTCTCCACAGTAAGCATGGCTCCAAGAAACAGGAGACATATAATGAGATTCACAAACCAGGAAATAATTTAAGTCTCAAACAGCTGAGATAGAGCAAAGATCGAGTAAACAGGAAGACAAAACCTGGTGCATTGCAATGGAGTCAGCTGTTGACAAGAAAAACTGGAGGGACCACAGGCAAAAAAACAACTGAGAAATCATATAAAAGGAAGATGATTTATTTAATACCACTCAGCAAACTTCTTGGCATCAAATGATGCTGTCCACATCTCCGTAGGCAATGTAGTTTTCTGTAATGAAGTCAAGTAAAGAGCCCCTACTTGTATTTCTGATTAAGCCTCCTGCCTCATACTATTTGAGTCATTTTCTCACTCCTCTTCCTTGCAATGCCATCTCAGTGACTTGATCATGCACACTTCTTGCAAGGATTATTTGTCCTGTTTTCCCCACCTTTGTACTTATGTCATCTAAGAAGCAGCTGTCATCTTGGTCAAATTTGCTGCTTTGGTGATACCTCCTGGAAGATACACAATGTTCCTACAGGAGGCAGCAGGATGGTGACATCAAAGACAATGTGATCAGAAAGTCTCACAGACCTTGTCTTCCCTCAGTTTTTCATGCTTCCTTATATCTCTCCATCTGCCTAACTAGAATTCCAGATCTAGTTTCCATTACTTCTTTAGGGAACTACGTAATCTCCCATATGTGATAATAATGGATCTCCAATATGTGATAATAACAAATAATAACTCAGGCATATGAAGGGGATAGGCAAAAGGAAGAAAAGTGATTTCAGATCTGTCTTTTGTGAGGCTTCTACATTTTGCTTGAAAACATCAAGCACCCATGAAAATCATGTAGCATTCTAATAATCTGTTTTACTTGTTGAGCAGATTAGATGATTTGAAAAGCTCAGTCACAAACACTTCATTGTCAAATACTCCCGAATGCTAATCAAAATGCAGGACCCTTGCTTCATAACGTGTGCTTCAGTGGATTCTCTAATTCAAGTACAATAAAAATAAATTAAACAAAAAAACCCTTTTAAAATCAATTGCACATATCAGTGCAATATACTTTTTCTGAGAGGTCACTGTATTTTCTCCAGTATCTGCTTAACTAGTTCATTAATATATCAATCTACCCCGGGACTTCTCTATATAAAGCTAACATTCAAGCCTGCAACAATATGCATTTAAATAAAACCCTCAGAAAGTATGTTTTTGACAAATACTCAGCAGTTCCCACACAGAGAATAAAGAAGTTGAAATGACAGATCTCTTGCCACATTCAGCTGCACTTAGAATTCCTGTATTCCTTATGTATTTTTTTTTCTTTCTTATTAGCTTTTTTTGGCTTTTTTACCTACAGAGCAAAGTGGATGCAACAAATTCTTTCCATTACTAGCAGAAGCATTTGCATCCAGCTGAACACGTGACCTTGAGAATCTCAAAGAGGAACCCGTGCTCCCAACTGTCACTAGCCTTCTGCTGAAGGCAAAGATTTGTGAATAGATGTTGGCAAAGAGGGTATCTCCTCTCTCTCTCTAGAGAGAATTAAAGCTGATGATGACAGCCTTCTGCTGTCAGATGCTGCTTTAGCTCAGGGAGTGGAGGTCTATGCTAGGCAATGGAAATGTGATGGTTCATACCCAGTCCTGTAATGCTACACATTGTGAATCTAGTTTTGAAATACTTTGATTATAAATTTTAGAAAGCACACACCTAGCTTCAGGCACACACACTTTCAAAGAATATTCTTGTGGTTTCTAATTCAGCAAAAGCATGCAAAGGAAAGAAATGTTTAGATTTCAGATGCGTATGGAAAGTTTTAGTGCAATTACAATGCAGTCCCTAGCTGGCTAATTTAATTTGCTATTTTCAACTCCCAAAGGATTTTTACAAGGTCTATTACGCTTCTTTATTCTTATTTTTTATCCAGGAGTCTTGTCTTGCCTCTTTTTTTTTTTTTTATTTGGAAGATTTGCAGAGAATGAAGAAAATTACTGCAACCGTAAAAGGGTGTTGAACATTGCTCAAGCAACTTAAAGTAATCTTTATTCATGTGGCTATTTTCTGCCTCCCTGATACATTATCCAAGTCTCTGGTTGGCAGATGCATGCAAAAAAGCATGTTTTTTTCAAGTGGTGATGCACTACAAACACAGCTTTTCTCACATTACAAGGTGTTCATGGTATTACATATGAGCATCCAAAACTAACAGACCCTTTGAACTCTCTTATTTCCTCAACTCCCTTGCTCCGAAGACTAGAAAACAGCACCCCAGTGCTGCTGAGAGAACTACTCTCCAGTTCAAGTCCCACATCATCTGAAGACAAATTAAAGAGAGATGTCTTCAGATATATCAGTGGCAAGTGCCACAGAAAAAAAAAAAAAAAAAAAACAACCAGAAATCATTCATTCTGTCCTCAGAGCTGGGTTTGATCAGCTCCCACCAATAAGGAAAAAGGAATGTGTCTTTGTCAATGAATTGTAAGACAAAATATTGAACAGATGTTCATTAAATGGACTCTGAGTATCCTGAGCCCTGAAAGGAGGCATAAAACATATGAGATAATGTAATTAAAGACTATCAGAGTGCAGGTGCACAAACCACTAAAGGAGGTTGCCTGAGCAGTGTTAATTCAGGCATTGCTTCCATTCTGAATGCCTGCTTTTGTGACCCTCCAGCCATAGGTATGACTGCTTTTAAGGACATTTGTGTTTGTCTAACTTCTATCAACAAATGTAGCCACAATGGTCTCTTCATGACATCCTTAATGACAGGTGGACAATCAACATAGTTCACAGCTTCTACATACAAATGAGGCAATCATGATTATTTGTCAAAGCATGCAGTCTAAGGAGATTTATTTAAATTAATGTGATTTTGTGAAAATGTACATATTCCTTCTTAGCCTCTACTAGGGCATTTAATTTTTCATCATCACTGTTTAGCTAGCAGCTAGTTAAACTAGTTCATATATTGCTTGCCCCCTTTCAAAGGGAAACAGCACAGTCTCATGGGACTGCCTCAGACTTCATACCCTCTGCACACACACTCCAGGATCACCTTTTCCACTTCCAAAATTAAGCTTGCCTGCCTGCTGCTACCCAACCAGTCTGCCATTCCTCCAGACATTACACTAAATCATAAAGCACTTCCCCCTGCAGCATGAAGCTCATGCTGGTTCACTGTCCTGCCTACATAATGCAAACAGTTTCTTCTTCTCCACCTCACTGACTCCTGTTGCAGGCAGGAAGAAATCGAGGCTGTCTAAATGTCAAAGCAAATGCAGGCATCTGTAACATATACCTGAGATCCATGCTCCCTCTCAGGGTTGCTTCTCTAATTAGCTGGTGGAGAGATGAGAAGAAATAACTTGAAAGAGAGCACAGCAGTGAGGGCAGGTAAGGGGCTGTGTCTGGAGAGGAAGGAAGATGTTGCAAGGAGAAATGCAAATAAGGGGTTTTGAATGTCATGCTTCAGTTGTGCTAAATACACAACGGTAAGTCAGTGGGCTATTTTATTAGGCAAGGAACTCTTGTTTGGTATTAAGAGAGCCTCA
This sequence comes from Turnix velox, assembly GCA_013400935.1. Taxonomy (NCBI): domain Eukaryota; kingdom Metazoa; phylum Chordata; class Aves; order Charadriiformes; family Turnicidae; genus Turnix; species Turnix velox. The sequence continues at coordinate 118,587 of VZTY01031017.1, forward strand.
AACTTCAGTGTAACAGGAAAAGTGTATTCACAAATAGGAAGCTAATAAGACAAGGGGCAACAGTTTTAAACTAGAAGAGGGGCACCAACTGAATCAGCTTTACCAATAAAGCAACTTATGCTAAGATGTTCACTCCTCTGAGTTGCACCGGTAGGAAGGACACCTGTAAATTTAAAGGGTTTTTGGGACCAGCTGGAATTCCTTCCTGCTACCTCTGCCACATCTAGCCAGTTCCAACACTTCACTGTATCACCTGTTTTCTCTCTGAGACTCTCTTCTCTTGTCCTTGCTGCATCCTGAGGAATAGCTCACCAGGAAAATGAATGACAAGAACTGCCTCTCACTGAAATTAAATACAGAATGATCCCACAAAAGCCCAGCCCACGGCTAATGAAAGCACCTTGTGCTGACAGCAGCTGCTGCAGAGGGAAATGTCGAGGGTACTACCCCTGCCAGGGAAGTTGCTTAGCTGATGGCAACCCTGACCTTTGCTGTGCCTAGAGGCAATTTGTTTCTGTGGCTGCTGGAAAGCTGGAAAGTACCAAGAGACATTACAAAAATGATGCACGCCCTGACCCTGTCTCATCATCATTTGCTATGGCCATAGCTCTCTCCTGAAGGCTGTGCCTGCCAGCAGCTGTGCCACAGCTTCCCTGCTGGCTCCATATGGTGACTCACGATGTGGCATTTGGAGGGGGCTGCTTCTGTTGGATCATCTCACTGCTGAGCAAGGAGCAGGGGGACTGCAAGCAGCAAAGTTCATAGATCTGTACCTTTCCCTTGTTGTTCGGCGAGCACAACTTTTCTTTAAACTCTGGATGCATTTGCAATAATAAACAGTGAAACATCATTTCCAAGTGGCAGCTGAGACACTTGCAGCAGACAAAGTAATAGCCATAGGAAACAGATTTCAGTTCCCCAAAGAACTCTCTTCAAAATCAAGCTGTATACTCATTCATGTTACATATATGCAAGATTTCCATTGCAAATGTCCTTGCAGATGATAAAATTCAAACAGTTTAAGATGCAAGAGAACACACAACTCAGAGAACAGCTTCTGAAACTCTGTCACTGTGACTACTGTCACAAGCCTGGAAGCCAAATCATAAAAATACAAGTAGATAAAAACCATCACCTTAACCTGACCTGACCATCTGTGTTATACGGGGAGTCCAGAGGACTCTTGCTTCCCAGACAAACAGCTAGACACCTCCCTTCTGCTGTTCCCAGAGAGCTGGGAGCACACTCACTGCAGTTACCCAGTAAGGGGATTATACAGGCATGAGTTAACAAGAATATGCTGTATACAAGGCAAAACATGGCTCCTGGCAGACCAGATAAAGGTGCATGAGCTGGTGCTGTGACAGAATAGAGGAGGAAGTCCTAGTCATCTTACGTTTTTTAACTCAAAGAAAGGCTACCACTGGAAAGCCATATATTTGCAATGAAACAGGGAAAATTCTCCTAGGTAAGGAGTGTCACAGATTAAAACAAGGGCTTGGTGGCTCCTGACAAGGTGCAGAGCAAGGAGATGCAATAGGATTATGAAGAGGCATTGTGGAACAGGGGCACCTGGCAGTATCCACCATCCACAAAGCTGTCCTTCACCACAGGACTGCCCTTATCTGTATAAGAAAGGCTGCTCCTCTTAGCTTTCCTGTACGGGCTGTACGCATTCCTCAGAAGATCTCTCACTGATGACCAGGAAGTATCATTATAATTGGCCAGTTTATTCCTCACAAGCATTAACTCTCCAGCACCTTCATACTACAAAGTGCCTCTCCTTGAATTAGCTACCATCATCAGTCTCATGTATCAGCACCCACAGGATTGTATAAGAACATATTAAAAGTTCACAAGACACATTATAAGTTCATTAGAAGTTCAGCCATCAGAAAAAAATTTAAGGAGAAAAGAGCAGAGTCAAGTCCTTTTGACCAACCTCTTGTTCTGGTTTCCCGTGAAAGATGCATAGGGTTTATTTTCTCATAAGTTCTACCTAGGTAGGCAGGAGCACCAACAGCTAGCTGTTTGGCAAACTTCACCTCTCCTAAAGTAATTTTGAGGCCCACAAGCCTCTAAGTTTTGGGTTGGGTTTTTTTTCTCTAATACATCACTTTTGATTGCAGGTATTGCACAGGCTGCTCAGCTGCCAGATCTATGTCAATCAGACCTTCTATGCTGAGTCAGCCTTCATCCCACTTACCAAGCAGAAATACAATTCTGAAGGAATTACTTTTTAGTGGATTTGCTTATGGGAGCAGGACTCCAGCAGTATATGAACAGCAAAATCTGCAAACACTTCCTTTCAGTTCTGCCGATGTGCAGTGACCATTCCCACTGTTGACTCTACTCAGCATTTTCCCCAAATCATGAGCTGTGTCAGATCACATTCCTTTCCTGTGTGACCAAGGTAGATTTTGAAGTGAGGTCTCCAGAGAAAAATATGTCAGTCCTTCCCTTGCCACTCTCACATCATGTGATATCTTGCATTCAGAGAAGACAAAGGGGCAACTTTTCTGAGGAACTAAACTGGATTTACACATCCTAATAATAATTACAAGCCATTCCCTAAGAAACAGGTGCTTGTCCTCTGCAGGAACTGAAATAAAGAAGGATGGAAGAAAACCTTTTCCCTGAAAAAATAGTATTTTCAGGGCTATTTGTTCATGTGGTACATTCCTTCCACCCCTTCTGGTGTTAGGCTCAATTCTACTATACATGTTTCTCAGCCACCTCTGATGTTGAGCACAAGAGGGCTCTTCTGTTGTAGTCCCAAACTTTTTTTTACAGATCCTCATCCCTGCAGCAGCAGGGAAGATCAACACCACCTCCCTCAGCTTTGCAAGAGGACATTTATCTTCCTCTGGTGTTCTTTCCCTCTCCGGATTAGATGAACATTCTCCAAAATGACACAGGCATTTGTGATTATGCTGTCTCACTTATTGCACAGACAGATCAAATACCACTGTATTTTTGGAAGGCACTGGCATACCTTTTATGTCTGCTATAAAAACCTTCTGCTTAGATATCTTGTGGGGAAGAATATGTTTGCTTTAAACAAGGGTGCAGATGATGGAAAAGTGCTGCATCATATTCTCTTTACAGTATTCTACAGAAAAAAAGGTGAAAGAAATGCTTTTTGAGGGATGGGTGTCACATCTTTAGAGACCTTTAGGATCTTTAGAGAATGTTAAGGCTAATCTTGTTGAGATTGGCCTTGCTACTGATGGCCTCTTCACCCAGAAAGAGCAGTGCAGGCAAAACAGGCATCCATATCGATCTGCTCTGTGATTAAGTCGTTGAGTGCTACAGAACACAGAAACAGAAAATGGGGTGGCTGTTTAATTGCTTCTAATGGTGATGCCTGTTGGGATGAGGAGCAGAATAGGGAAAGACAGGTGAGACAGGATTTAGATGATGGAAAAACAATGTCTGCAACATGGGGCACTCACAAATGTTGTGCCTCAGCTGGAACCAACAGGACCAAAGGTCCAAAGAAATTAAGTCCTGAGCTACTTCAATAAGAAACATTTGTTATCTTCTCTTTAGGGGGATTTTTTCTGCATACATCATACTCAAGGCCACCTTTTGCTTGTCAAGAGCTGCCATGAGGATCTCTCTGGGTCACTGTCTGCCCTGTGATGTACAGCCAAGACACTGCTCACTCTCCATTTGCAAGACAAAGAAATACAGGGGAAGAGGAACTATAAATTTCTATGCACAAATTGTGCCACATATCTTTAAAGTATGCTTGAGTCACAGCAGAGCAGCATATACCTCCTACCGTGAGTGAAACAAGGATGTTTCCTTAAATCTCAGAAGATGGAGGACAAGAATGTTGGAGAGAGGCTTTTTGCAAGGGCATGAAGCAATAGGACAAGGGACAATGGTTTTAAACTAGAAGAGGGCAGGTTTAGATTAGACATTAGGAAGAAGTTCTTTACAATGAGGGTGATGAGACATAGGTGAGGGCAGGTTTAATGAGGCTCTGAGCAATGATCTAGGTAAAGATGTCCTTTCCAACCCAACACATTCTGTGATTCTATGTGCATTCTCAGATAATCACCTAGAAACCTCACTACTTGGAAATGCATCACACTCATACTGAAGCTAACAGAAACCTGCTGCCAATATAATTTTGTTTTTTCAGCAGAGGACATAAGCATATAACCAAGAGGTCCCTTTAAAAAAGAAATAAATAAAATATTGCAAAGTAAAAAACACCAGGCTTCTGCTACTCAGACTTTGGCTTTCTCAGTACCAATTTTAATGCAGCCTACATGGGGAAGGAAAAGCCTACCTCCTATGACAGCCTAAGGGACAGTGCTTCCACACAAGCACTTTATTCTTCCCTGAGAACAAGACTGTCATGCAAACACAGCTGCCTCCTGGAAGCTCCCAGAGCTGAGGGAAAATAAGTATTCGGCAAAGAAGCACACACCTATATATAAAAAACCTGCATCTATTCAAGATGAAGCTGGGCTGCTGGCTATCCACATAATAAAGAATTCATGCCCATGCAAACCACTGTCATACTGCTGGCACTTTTATGCAATTTCAGAGCCATGTACAACTAAATCTGTATAAAATCAGATAATCCACTCCAAAGGAAAAGCATAGAAATCAAATGCAGCTTGGTGGGGGGAGGGAAAAGAAGGCTGCAGAAAAATGGAACAGAAAACAAATGTAAGTGTATTCATATGACTGGAATTCCTGTGGACCTGTAGCAACAGAATAAGGAAGCAATAAAATCTTCTCAAGAGTGTCTTAGTCATCTGTGCTAATTTACACTGCCTGTCATCGATTTTCCCCATTTCCTCTTGATCAATTAAAAGCTGCATCATTCCCTGTCAGACCTACATTGAAGTGGGACTGCTCTCTGTAATTTTTCCTTCAATATCTAGAGCAGCTTGCTCCTGCCCACTTGTTTATCCTGCCCACCGTGCCCAGCAGCTCCCACACAGGCAAGGCAGCTCCTGCAGTGACCCAGTGCCTTGCTTCAAACCTAGCAGCCACGGTGGTGTGGATGCCTACAGCTTAGTTTCTCATTTCCTCAGACTCTGATTGATCTGTGAGTTGTAAGTTTCTCTGGGAAAGGAGCATGGGATACTTTAATTGGACAACAGAGATTTATGTTTGCTATGTCATTTCCACCAATAGCTTTAGACTGTCCTGAGCCAACTGCTGGTGCAGAAAAGGCGACCTAAGTCAAGCCTAAGATGAAACAGATTCAGTGTCTTCTCCCCAGTCACTGTCAATAATTAACACTAAGATAAAGAGCCCAATGAGAGGATGAAAATAGTGACCCTTTCCCAGTGACACTCTCCTCCCTTCTGGCAATCAGCTGTTCACAAGTTTTCTGTGACATTATCTCTGCACTTAAAAAATAGCCTGTGACAATTTCTTCCATAACTTTTTCTACCTGCATTTGATCATCTGACCACATGCAGAGCATGTAGTTTAGTAGCAGCATCCACAGACAGAGATAATGACAGCAGGAGACTATGTCTGTACTTGAGATTTTACTCTGTGTGAGACTGAGCAATGTGTGACACATGCTCTGCTGGTATTAGATATTTTGAAGGTGAGTGGATACCTGGCAACTTCTAACTGAGGTAAAAACTGAAATTCAGATGAAGTACCTAGGATGCAGACACATTCAATTAACTACATTAGACAAGGAATCTCCCTCAGGCTAACAGGCTTCAAAGTGGTGGAGGAGATAAATTATTCTTCCAATTCAGATTCGTGGCCGTTCACCACCAAGGAGACTGCCTGGATTATTATTAATATTTCCAGCCTCAGTAGGTGAATAAAATATCTGTAAATAGATTCAGGAAGAGTATCATAGAATCATAGAATAGTTTGGGTTGGAAGGGACCTTAAAGATCATAGAGTTCCAACCCCTCTGCCATAGGCAGGGACACCTCCCACTAGACCAGGCTGCCCAGTGCCCTGTCCAGCCTAGTCTTCAACACCTCCAGAGAGGGGGCATCCACAACCTCCCTGGGCAACCTGTTCCAGTATTTCACCACCCTCACTGTAAAGAATTTCTTTCTTATGTCTAGTCTAAATCTATCCCCCTCTAATTCATATCCATTGTTTCTAGTCCTCCCATCCGATATTATGTTAATAAAATTCCTTCCAGAATATAAAATCCAAACTTTCCCTTGATTGCTTTACAACTTCATTCATGCAATTCCTGTCCAATTCAATCCTGTTGGTTACTGCCAACAGATCATGGTTTCATCTCCCTTCATGGCTGTGGGCGGAGCCTCATCAC